>VUYV01000101.1:2533362-2753698 GCA_008711295.1 Anarhynchus alexandrinus | reverse complement strand
TATCCTTGTCAGGAAAACTAAATGTATTTCAAAGTAACTCATAGTGCTATTCTTTAGCTCTGTGAATTAAATTGTGATGTGGCTCCTCTCCTTGAAACAGATGAAATACAGCATATACTGTACTTGGAACTTACTTTATTATTTTATATTTATTGTTTATTGATAAAATATGTGTAGCTGAATACATTTTCCTGTAGAAAATATAGGAAAATAACTTATTTTTTAATTCAGGCTTTCATTTTTATTTCCAGGGATTGGATTTTGCAGCCTTCACAGGGCACATGTTTGTTGGCATCTGCCTTGTTGTTCTGGTCTCCTTTCCTTTTCTCAGACTTCTTTACTGGAACAAAAAACTTTACAATAAGGAGCCAAGTGAAATTGTTGGTAAGTGTGAGCATGAAAACATTTTTATTATCATTACATTGAATATGTGCTAAATAGAAACTGAATAGTGCCTACTGCAATGTTGTCCTCAGATGGAAATGCCCATTCTCCTTCAGTCTCTGAACATTAATTTTTTAACTAATAATTTAAATTTTATTTTTAGTCATGATATTTTCTGACTTTTAGAAATGGAAGTTTTTCTGGTGTTAAGATTGAGGTGTTGACATGAATTATTAAACATATTTCAAAATTTATAGGGATATTTTGCATCATTTATAGCCATAGGCTTGAATACCAGGGTGTTCTGTATTGCAACAGATAACATCTGCTCAAGGTGCCGAGTTTACAACCTAGCTTTAGAAATATCCCAGGTTTCCCTTACGATAGGCATAGTGCACTGATGCATTCCCTCACTGCTGGTTTTCTTCCACTGGATTTTTTCAGCAATCTTTTCCTGGTCTTTGGTCAGTGAAGGACATTTCATCAAGAGCAGAAGAGCTTTCCAAGTTCTTTCCAGGTTGCCTCTGTGCCTCTTCCAACCCTAAATTTCTCTGGAGTATAATTTCTATAAACCTGTAGGACTAAAACGATGTCTTTTTTAGATTGCTTGCCTCTATAGTCTCTAAAAGTCTTGGTAAAGCTGTTTCAATGGCTGTTGAGTATGCTGGTCCCTTTTTGTCTTCATGATTTTATGCCTTTCTGTTCAGCTGTTTTGAAGTTTTCATCAGTGTTCTCATGCTTCTGTTTGAGTGGTGAAACTTATTAATAACCCCCAAGTGTTCACAATTTCTTTATAAGGTAAGAAATAATTCATTAAGTATAATTTCTTAGCAAGCTTTGAACAAAGATAGCGGAGTATAACTGTTTCTTCCCTGGGATTGATGGTTTTTTCACTTTTGGCTGCAGAAGACTTAGGATCCAGGCTTCCACTGACTATGCAACAGATTTTTTAATATGCTGTATGACATCTCTGAACTTGTGTGTGTTGAGTCTGTTTAGCATGGGGAGGACAACTTTCGATATGGTTGGTACAACTTGGCTCCATTTGTAATCTGTGGATGAAAAGATAAGCCCTTCTAAAGACTAAAGTAGCTGTCTACAACAGAACAGATGTATTGCAGCCCCTAGAAATTTACTTCTCTCTTTTGAGTATAAGGGGAGTCCAAGGTGACTAACTCAGTGGTAGAAATGTTCATGAGAGGTAACTAATTTAGGCAAAATGAGTACCACTTGTAGTGACTTGCCTTGTTCCAGGGAAAATGACCTTTACGAGTGGGATTCTATTAAAAAGAAAGAAGCAACAGTCCTCTCCTCAGTGGATTGTACCAGGTCTCTTGAATCCCATCTGATAGAAAGGTCAGAGAAGAGACTTCACTGCTTAGGAATTTAGCTCTTGTGCAGACGTTTGGTTTTGACAGACTTCAGTGCCCATTCAGCACAAGGTGCCCCAAGCCTACCTGCTCACAGCTCTAGGGGCCAAAGTCTTTCCCAGTATTAAGAACCAAAGCGTTCTGAGGTGTTCTAGAGGTGATACTACATAAACGTTTTGTAAGAGAATTAAGGAAAATTTTCCTTCTATGTATTTGCTTGGTATGAGATACGCATTTTCACTACTGTGCCATTGTAAAACAGCTGAGGCTTTCTGCACACTTAGAGATTTGATCCTGAGAGCAAGAGAAACTCAGTCCCTAAAATGCATAGATATTTCCCTATGACAATACAAAGTAAGGTTTTTCAGAAAGCCATCAAGAATCATCTTTTCCTACCTTCTCGTACCAGAGAAGGTGCTGCAAGAAGTCTTCCTTACCTGGTAAATAAATCTATTGACTATATACCTCTTGGTCCAAGAAAGAAAAGACTTGATTTACCAATAGACAAAAAAAGATAGGAGACTTCTTGCTCACCTCAGTTTACACGGCACCAGCTTCCATTCAAATAGCTAGAATTTTATCTTGGGTGCCAGGAATGCCTTTAGGGAAAGTCACTGAAAATTGGCACCGCTAACATGTAGAAGGGGATGGCCTCCTCTCCTAGCCATAGATGTGCCTTACATATGTCAATTTTAAATAATTAATATTGAGTTTTGTCTTATGGGAAGACATCATTACCTAAAAAAGAAATCCATAAAAACCTTAATAGTAAGCATTGTGAGCTGTGTATCATGGGTGAGTGATCTTCCTACTTGTCTGGCCAAAGTTAGCACTCTGAAGAGATGTGAAAAAGCTATGTGATAAACAATATCTACCCCCATGTTGTTCCCAATAGACTACAGAAATGCGTAATCTGAACAAGTGGGGAGTTGTCTTATGTTCCTATTTTCCTATTGCTCCTTTTCTTCTTCCTACTGGTGGATGAAAAGCTGGACATGAGCTGGCAATGTGCGATCGCAGCCCAGAAAGCCATCTGTATCCTGGGCTGAATGAAAAGCAGTGTGGCCAGCAGATTGAGAGAGGTGATTCTCCCCCTCTACTCTGCTCTGGTGAGACCCCACCTGGAGTACTGCATCCAGCTCTGGAGCCCCCAGCATAAGAAAGACAGGACCTGCTCGAGCAGGTCCAGAGGAGGGCCATGAAGATGATCAGAGGGCTGAAGCACCTCCACTGTGAGGACAGGCTGAGAGAGTTGGGGTTGTTCAGCTTGGAAAAGAGAAAGCCCTGGGAACACCTTATAGAGGCCTTCCAGTACTTAAGGGGGGCCTAGAGGAAAGGTGCAGACAAACTTTTTAGCAGGGCCTGTTGCCATAGAACAAGGGGTAATGGTTTTAAACTAAAAGAGAGTAGATTCAGGCTAGGTATTAGGAAGAATTTTTTTACAATGCAGGTGATGAAACACTGGACCAGGCTGCCCAGAGAGGTGGTAGGTGCCACATCCCTGGAAACATTCAAGGTCAGGTTGGACGGGGCTCTGAGCAACCTGATCTGGTTGAAGATGTGCCTGCTCATTGCAGGTAGGGTTGGACTAAATGACCTTTAGAGGTCCCTTCCAACCCAACCCATTCTATGATTCTGTATCAAAATGCTAAATAAGGAGCAAATTCCTACCTGCTCTACACAGGGCTCAAGAATGAGAGTCCTTTGTGGAAGAGATCATCTCCAGGAAAACAATTATCTTTTTGTTGGGGAGGAAAGGAAAGGAACCCTTGCAGCCTCGCATATAAAACCCTTTGGAATTATGCATCATTATAAAAAATGATTACTTTTCTTTGTTGCCTGGAAGTATATTATTAAATCTTTGGTATTCAGCATTTTTGGTAGCTTCTCCACTTTCTTATTTAAAAAGAATTAATTTGCTTTTATTAATTTCTTATTTTCTAATAAAAGTCATAGCTTCATGGACATTTCCATGAATAACTACAGTTATTATATACTTAAATTATCTTTAAAACTGCCAGCTTGCAAGGAGTCTTGAGATAAGTAATATCTAAACAGTCAGAAAATACATTCTGCCAACTGTGAGCAATTTTGGTCCCGACATAATAGCATTACTTTGTGAATATACATTTTAGAAAATAGAGTTGTTATTTTTCTTTCATTTGTAAAGTTTTAGAGCATGTGTTTTTGATTTTTAAGAAAGCGAGTATGCATAACAATTTTTTAATTAATTTGAATAGTACAATTTATTCATTGGCATAATATTTTTGCCAATGAAACACTGTATACTTCTAAGAGGCTAGCACATTTCCCTCAATTCATCGAAGTAATCTTTGTTACTCACAGCTTAGTATGTTCAGGTATAACAGTTTCCCAATCTGTATACACACATTGTTCTTTCTCATAATCAGCTGCTCCTCCATTGCTGTGCAGTTAATCAGTAGCTGTTCAATTAGAGCAAACGCTAAAGAGCTACTCTTTCTATTGAAATTTTCCATGAAAGGGGAAGAGAAAGAGACAAACACAGCTCCATTAGGAAGTAGCCATCATGGTTTGAGTTTACAGAATGTGCTCCAAGGTGCTTTCAGGGGTCCTTCCATCTCAGGTTGCAATGATTCTGTGACAACTTCAAACAGCTTGTTTGAAGCAGCTGTTTTAATCAACTAAATACCAGCCTTCCCTCAGCCTGCCCCCAATTAGCAATTAAGCAGGATATGTGAGACTTAATGGTTTATTATTCTCCCCAGAATTCTTTCACTGTATGCTATGTGCTTTAAGACTTTTTTTCTGTTGCTTTGGACTACACAGGTTATTGAGAATGGATAAGCACTAATTTTAAGAACAGACAATGCTATTGTTCTGATGATACATTGGCAGATTTATTTCAATGCTGTGTGTTACCAGTGTCTTTAAATTGTTGGGTTTCAGACTGAGCTGCAGCACCTGTGCAGCAGAAAAAATGCATGTTCCTCCCCCAGGAGCCATTATCTACCTGTGGTAGCTTGAAGCAGGACATGTTACAGAAGAAAAAAGAATCTGAAGAACTTAGCCGTGAGAGAGAAAATCAAATTCTTTTTAAGAATGATAGGATATTTTGAGGACTCTTGAGTGGGACTTTCAGCTGATAAACCTGCACCTTGTTCTGTGTGATGCAGAAAAAGATACTAGGGTTAGCGCAGTAAGCTGAAAAGGTTTAAAAATTATATGTATACTTTCCCAAAAGAATATGCAAGGGAAAATAATAATATATGAGTGGAAGAGGAATTAAACTTGCTGTTCCTGCCTCATCCTGAAACTTGAAACTAAAGTTTTTACTTCCTTTAAGGGTTAACAATACATAATTTAGTCAACTGGGAAGTGTGACAATACACTGTTATGCCTCAGCTGTCAAGCTGTGGAGGTGTGCACCTCAGTGTTTGGGAAGGTCGCTGTCCCCAGGGCAGTGGGTGGCACGTGGTCTAGTGACAAGCATTATTATTATTACCCTTTTTACCATAGAGGAAGAGCTTTTTCTTAGCACAACAACTTATTTGGCACCAGCTCCCCATTTCTCCTGCGTCACTTGCTCCAGCTCCTGATTGTTTCGCTGGCTGAAAGAGAGACCCACTGTTGAAGCAGGAGTGGTGATGCCGGGAGAGGGGGGAGCACGTTGTTCCCTCTGATGTAGCTCACTGACTGCAGCAGCTGGGAAAATACCGCTGTGGTAGTACGATAGTCAGTATGTAAAGCCGACAACAGAAGGAATTTTCTAATTAAAGTCATGTGTAAAGTACTTAATGTGTGAAAAACACGGTGCTGTTTCCCACAACGTAAAATGTGGTAGCCAGATGAGTGAGCAAATCTGTTTCTTTCTTCCATGTGGAGCTTTACAGCTGGTTCTATAAGAGAAGAAATGGGAGAGGAGGAGGGGAAAAAAAGAGGTACAAAACCAGCAGTGAAAAGGTAGAAAGTCTAGAAGAGAAAAGAAGTAGGGGAGCGACAATTGAGGGTTGTCAGACATGTGCAACGGACAGGACTGTGCTGGCTGCAAACCCAAGATGTCCAGGCATTTTTCCTGGAATTAGAGTACCTACTGGTCAAGTTGGGCCCCATTTTGCAAATTTCCAAAGAATGGCATAGCTAAGGTGAAGTTCAAGAGAGAAAACACAGTAAACTGAGAAACTCATTTAGCACTTAAATGTCTGATGAATTTCCCATTCTGTGTCCCGTAGTGACTACAAATGTCTGCTATTGTACTTTGTGCTGCACACAATTGACCAAGTATAGGCATGATCAGAGGGTTGGATCACCTCTCCTATGAAGACAGGCTGATAGAGTTGGGGTTGTTCAGCCTGGAGAAGAGAACACTCCAAGGAGACCTTATAGCAGCTTTCCAGTGTCTGAAGGGCACCTATAAGAAAGAGGGAGAGGGACTCTTTACAAGGGCATGTAGTGATAGGATGGGGGGTAATGGCTTCAAACTGGAAGAGGACAGGTTTAGAATAGATATTAGGAAAAAAATATTTCACTATGAGGGTGGTGAGGCACTGGAACAAATTGCCCAGGGAAGTTGTTGAGGCCCCATCCCTCAAAGTGTTCAAGGCCAAGTTGGATGGGGCTTTGAGCAACCTGGTCTAGTGGAAGGTGTCCCTGCCCATGACAGCGGGGCTGGAACTAGATTATCTTTAAGGTCCCTTCCAACCTAAACCATTCTATGATTCTATTATCATCAACTGTAATTGTAGCTGACCACAAGGTATAGCTCAGTGCTGTCATATTATTTTGTCCATGTGATACCCCTTGTTTGTCGCAGCTCTGAGACGCCTACCTGGGGGAATGGTCCCCAGGGCAGGTGGCTGTGGTTAAAGGGTTAACAGCTTTGTTGTTTTCTCAGGGCATGGGATGTCCAGGTGGCCTCTGCATCCTCAGTGTGTGTGTGCCCTCGTGCCATGCCCTTCAGCGTGATGTAGAACCTTTCAGTTTAATGCTGGGGAAGAACTACTGTGGTGACTTGCAAGACAACCCCAATGCTGCTTCAGACATTTTGAATTGAAAAAAGCCCACATAAAATAATAATAATAGTGCCCAGGGCCACAAGGACACCATAGAGGCACAGAGAGGACCCAGGGTAAGGTGTTATGTAGCATCAGCACAGCCACGCGTGCTGCTTGGGGTCAGAGAACAGTCTTTAGCCCTATTTTAGTTAGTAACATTTGTAACCGTAGGAACCATTTCTTGCTAGAATCAGTGAGAGGTACATTAAGTACCTCGCTGGATTAAGTGCGTTGATGAATCTCAGTCCTGAGGTGCTTCTGCACCTATGTACCTTCACTAACTGCCATTAAAGCACTATCAGTAATTTAATATAACTGTTGAAAGTAATGGTTTGTCCTCACTTGAAAGTTGTTTCAGGTGAGGAAACCAGAAGGCAGATAATGCAGAGAATAATGTCCAAAGAAAGGAATATTTCAAGATATTTTCAAACATTCAAGTCCAAGCTCAATATGGGTGGCAGTTTTGCAATATGCATTGCACTCTACTGTCCTCACCCAAGATGCTAAATTCATGGGAATGTATGGGAAGTATTTTTAAATCTTGAAGAACTGTGTGGAACAGGAAAATCTTTTTTTTTTTTTTTGTTATATATTAAAAATGAATAGTTAACAGTTTAACTCTCTTACTGTGGACCATAGCATGCAAAACTAAAAGATGCAGCTTTTTTACGAGTTATCTTGGGATCTAAGATCGTATCTTTCTGGTACATACTTTGTCTTTTATTTTAAAGAACTATAAGACTTTCAGTCTCAAAGGAACTAGGTAGTCTTATGGTCCTTGCAGACTTCTTGTGTACTCCTTTTTGAATAATATATCAGGATCTGCCAGGGTCACGGTTCTATGTTTGAAAATGTAAAAAGCAAAAATCTGGGTTTTATTACATGCACCTTCAATAGCTCTTCTAATGATCAGGAATGAAAATAAATGTAATTATTTACTGTACACAGATTCAAGAGATTTATATTTTTAAACATTTTAGATCATTTTATGTTTAAAATCCTTGTATATGTCCTTTGTACTGCTTTAGAGTTGATGGAGTATTCCCCTTGGAAAGAAGAAAATATTGATCTGTCTTTTCTTGTTTTCAGATGATAAAAATAGTATTCTGACGTTGCAGAATAAGGGAAATATCTCATATTATTTGCTTAGTGCATTGATAATGTAGCCATCACAAAAAGGCAGCTGTAATATTACCTTACCTGCCTTACGCAGAAAGGAAGTATAATGCAGTGGCATTTTGAATCACTCGAGCGGCACTTCACAATTTTATTATACACATTTTTCATGGAAGGAATCAGTACAGAAAAATCACTAATGGGAGGTAAAAACCTAGGAAGTGATGCCTCCTGTTTCTTTTGCAGCACTTGTCCTCCTGGATTTTTGTATGCATACCACAACTGTGGAGTGATTGTAGAGCTATACACCAGTTGGCAAGACCTGGCCTTTTCATTAACAGTGTTTTGGGGAAGCTATGACAAAAATTTTTGCTTTACTTTGATAGCTCTGCAGCTCATAAGATCTTTCTGATATACAGAGCTTAAGAGAACAATACAGGTTAATCTAACGTGTGCTCTGTATCTGCTGCAGAGAGCTTTCACTGTGATGACGTGTCAAATAAAAGTGTAACCTTGACAGATTTTTAAATTACTCCTGCCATTTTTATTTATCAAAATAAGCTGAACTTATTAGTCACTATTTTTACATTTGAACATGTTGCTGAAAGAGACGGTGAGTCTGAAGTCTTCATTATTTTGCTTTTCATTTTGCCCTATTAAAAGCATTAGATGAGG
The DNA here is from genome assembly GCA_008711295.1 of Anarhynchus alexandrinus. Classification (NCBI taxonomy): domain Eukaryota; kingdom Metazoa; phylum Chordata; class Aves; order Charadriiformes; family Charadriidae; genus Anarhynchus; species Anarhynchus alexandrinus. The sequence goes on along the minus strand of VUYV01000101.1, from coordinate 2,745,120 downwards.
CATTACCTTTTGGATTACGGGAGTTGTCCTCTTGAGGCTGTATCTTTTCATGATTCTTTTTTCTTTAATAAGACTTTGGGAAGTCTTTGGAAACTATCCTTAAGTGGTTTCTTGCAGCACTTCTTTTACTTTTTTTTTCTTCTCTTTTTTTCCTGGTATTGAAAGGACTTCAGCAGTAGTTATGTTTGGTGCAAAATATTTTATGATTGAAATGTATCTATTCACTTTTAAGCAGAGGCTAGTGAATTGAACAAAGATTTTTTTTTTTTAATGTGAGGCTTGTACTTTAATGGAAAACATTGGCTAAAGTGGTTTTGACTGGTAAGTCCGGCAGTCTGAGTTAAAAGTTTCTGATAGTGAGTAAACCGGAATTATTTTTCTAAAGTTCAATCCTTATGAAAATTTTCTGAAACAAACTACACTAGAATTTTCAGCAAATTAATGCTGAAAATACTTGACTCTACTTCCCGTGACCCTGTGCCATTCTCAGTGTAACAGAACAGAGTATTGTTATCACGTTAAGCACGTCCTAATGAGCACATATGAAACCTAAATATACGCCGATTCCTGCTTTTAAAAGATGGGGAACTGTGGTCGAGAAAACTAAGGGGTAAAACCACAAGGACTGGAATAACTTTGTGGCTCTAAGTCTGACTTACCGGGAGATGAGAACAGAGCCCACATCCCCTGAGAGAGATCCCATCCCTCGTTCAGGAATGAACCCACTGAAGAGTAACGTATGTCTTTATCAACCATCCTGAAGTGTTATGAGAGATCTAACGCTCTCTAATATCCGCAGATTACTCCATCTTAGTGTTATGTGACCATCGTAGAGGTATTAAATTAACTATTCCCTCATAAAATGCAGGGGTAGGCTTGTAGCCTTGCAGATTCTTTCAGTAGCTGAAATTACAGGGGGAAACGCAAAGCATAGCGAGGAAAAATTCCAGTTACATTTTTAAGGAGAGGGATATTTGCAGTTTTGCAGCTTTCTGAACAGCCTAACTCCTGGGGCTGCTGCAGCCTGCCCCAGTTTGCCCAGAAGAAAACTCCTGGGAGGCGACTTAGGTGTGTGGCTTCGCAGTTTTCTGCCCGGGCTCCAGCTGCTTTGCTGCAGGGATGAGGATGTCCTGTAAGTCCTGTGCCATGGATGCAATCCCATGCTGGGCAACCGAACTGGCATCAGGTGCCTCCTGGGTGACCAAATGGGGCCCCAGCTGTTGGACTTTGAATCGAAAAGCTTACGTAAATGCTCCGTATTGCCTTATGCAGCATTGTGCAGATTTCCTGCATTCCTTTGCAGGTATTTAGCTGAATAAGGCAAAGTGTGTTTTGTTTGCAGTCCCGCTCAAAGGAATAAAGACAAGGACATTTCAGGCATTATTTTTTTTTTTTTTTTTTTCAGAAGTAGAGCCTTATGCTTGTGTCCTGTAGGGGGGTGGTGCCTCTAGGAGAGAGGCACGAATTGCTGAGGTGGAATATTGCTCCGGGTGAATATTTTCTGCACTTGGGTTTCACATTTCTGACTTAGTTCCTGTGTGCTTTTAAAATGGAGATGAAATACGAGTCAATTGCTGTTCAGATCCCTTTTTTGTGTCAACTGTGCATGCTCTGGACATGCTTACTTTTGCTCTTAAATGCTTGAGTTCTGTCAAGTCTAATTCCCTCTTACGGTCAATCTTTACGTGATTCACTCTGTGTTATCATTATAAATACTTGGTCACAAAGGAAGGGAGGGCGGGAATTGAACACATTTAGTGCTCTTTCTGACAGTAGATAATGCGAACCACTAGGGTTTTGCAGCAGTAAATGTTAATATCACTGCCTACATCAAAATGTGTTTAAATATTTCTTATGTTATTACATAATTTATTTTTTTATAAATAATGCATATAGTTTGTATACATGGTGCAAAGACTCCCACATCCATTTCTAAGGATAAGACAAATTTGCTGATTGAACTGGGATCTTAAGCTATAAAGCCGTGAATTCTTGACACATTGTCTTCGATGACGTGAAATGTGAGGGGAACAGAAATGAAGGGTGAGGAAACATCCTGTTGCTTCATCAGGAAGCATTTGTGCAAACAGTTTCTGAATGAATAGTCTGCTTTTATTTCTTTAGTAATTTCCTAGAAAATCCAAAGCTTTTTTTTTTTTGGCATGCCCAGTTTAAGGTCCTTCCTGAACAGGAACACATGCTTTGTGGTCACCCTCCAAGGCCTTGACAATACTGGAAAAAAGCAAATAAAAAGTATTGAAAATCCTGATAAGATTTTGGAGACAGATTTCAAGTGTTACTCAGTCTGTCTGAACTTACACAGGATCAGATATCATTCAGGTCTGCATGTACATGATGGTAGCTGTATTTATGGATATTTTCAGAGCCTAAGAATTAAGTCCACTTAGGAAACCTTTAAAATGTTATTAAACGCTATTTCATAAGACAGTGCTAAATTTCAGTTTTACCTTACATTGATAAAATTGCTTGTATGAACACAGAGTGAATGGAAACACGTTATCCATTCTGAATATAGTGAAGGAGCGTTTGCTGTAATTCCTAACAACAAAGTGACCAGTATCTTGCCAGCAGTATAATAATGTGTATTGGCAGTTAATTTTCCTGATGAAAAATGAAAGTGATACGATTTTAGTACTAAAGCTTGTGGAAGGCATTTGAAGACAGTACTTCCTTCTCTTTGGAAAATGGCTTTGAGATTAATTTATTTAAATTTTTGAAACATTTCTATATATTTTTCATTCCCTTCAGCTCTGCAAAATGAATGGTAAAAGCAACTTTCTGCATGGAAAATTGTTGGGAAACCATTCCAATAATTTTAACAGCTTTGAGTCCAGGGCACATTACACATATTTTATGCGTCTCTGGTTTCGTATGCATTATGCCTTCTTTAAGATAAGCGATTTGGCTTCTTTTTAGAGCTAAAACATGAGATCTATGTTTGGAGACTGACTGCACAGCGCATTAACCCAGCCAGCAGAGAGGAGACCGCCGTGAAATGCCTCTTGATGCAGAAGGTGCTGACTCTGGAGATGCTCCTGAGGAAGAAGCTGAGGACGTTTCACAGGTGAGCTGGGACCAGTGTGTCCCACCTCCCCTGCTCCGGGACAAGCTGCAGGCACAGGCAGTTTGTTGGACTGGCGGGGAGCTCCTGCTCATCTCAGTCTACATCCAGGAATGATAGTGTGGCTTTGTTAACGTCAGGGGTAATATTTCGGTTCGGTCAACGAGCCAAGGGCTCACCTCTGGTAATTTTAGGCAGCCCTGAAAGTGAAGGCTTTCAGGGATCTTCTCTGGGACAAGAGCCATATTCTTAGCTGTCTCTTGATCAAATGCGTATTGGGGCAGACATAAATAGCTCGCCTCAGCCTCAGTAAAACACAAAGTATTTTAGGACAAAACCAATGTGTAAGGCCTGGAAAATAGATGTCAATATGACCCAAATGTAAAGGCCTAGAAATTTCAGGTAGTTTTTGATTTAAAAAGATGAGAAATATGTCATTAGGCTTTTCCTTGCAATAGTGGCTTCAGCAGAGTAAAATGCTAAAATTTCTTTTTTTACTGAAAACTGTTGAGTTTGAAAAATATGTCACCAGTGAATTGCTGCGTTTTAAAATAATTTCATAATCAAATCTTCATTGTGAACCCAAGTGCAGGAATCATTAACCATTTATGAATAGAAAAGAAGTCTTTATAAACTAGGACTAGCAAAAATACTAACCTTATTTTGCTTATGTTCCAACAAAAACAGCTGTTATGCTGTGGAATTTGATGACTGAGAATAGCAGTGATAAATATTCTGAAAATGAATTGACTAAAATGAAACTGAAATAATTAATTTTCATTAATAAATATGTTAAATAGGCAGTATGACCAAAGACATGTAAATATGATTTCTTAAACCATTCCAGCAATAAGATGACTTTTGTTTACATAGTTCTTTGCTGATACTGTGCACTTTGAATGGAGTGACAGTGTTACTACTTCAGGACAAAAAAGGCTGTTAAAATCACCTCCTTTTTGAAAGATTATAACAAATTATTAGACTTTACGACATTCTAAAGAAGACACTTCTGAAGCATAAGTAAAAATTGCATATTTAACCTTGAAAATCAGGATTCCTCCTGCACAGTATACTTACCACAATGTAAAAAATCCTTATCATTAACAACAGCACTCCTGAATTGCAAACCCCAAGGCTTTTTGCTGGAGGGCTGACTATGCTGATAACACGATGAAGTTATTCGGATCTTAAAAACTTCATTATAAAATGCAAATGTAAAATATGTGTGTTCTGACTTGTTGATGTTAGCACACAATCCTTGTTTCATCGCAGCAGGGCTCACATCTACTCCTGAAACTATTAAGGGGACTACTTATCACATATAGCCAGATCCTATATCGAGGTCCGTACCCTGGAGCCCAGCTCCTTCCGAGCCTGTGGCACTCTTCCAAAGAGTTTGTGTATAAGTGGAACATGTTACGGATGCGGTGTCTTAAGTGAACACTCACGGGAATTTTGCTGCTGGCTGTAAGAAGGCCACAACTCCTTTGCGGTATGAGTTACTCCGTACGGGCGAAAGGGTGAACTATTTGTGATGAGAGGGATTTATTCCAACACTCTTGGCAGAGCTCTAACTTCACTCTGGAAAAAGCAGGTGTCCTTTTCTTTCAGGCAAATTTCACAAGAAGATAAAAACTGGGAAACAAATATTCAAGAACTCCAGAAAAAAGTAAGTAGATGACAGTTTTTCTCAGCAACCGTGTAAGCAGGCCTGTGCCTTTACACAGAGAGAGTGCTTTGAATCTAATGCAAATTTAATAACTCATGATAGCAGAAAAGCTGGCAGGCAGGCTGGCTGGCTTCTTGATGGGATGGGGTTACTGAACTACGTTGTGAGTTTTTGTTAGGTTTTACATTTTTTTTTCCTTAGAAAAATACAATTTAAAGGATCAACAAATGATTTAGCAGTGTTTTCTTAAATTTTTGATCCATGGCTAGAAGGTGTCAATAGGTTGTTTATAACCGTGATGCATGACGACAGAGAACACTCCTGCTGATGTACCGAATACCAAATCTAATTTACTATGCTGTCTGTGACATGCCGGTTTTATTATTCAAGTAGGGATAAACCACTTGGATAAACCCTGTTCTCTCTGCTGTGCACACATTAACACCACCTAAGTCTTTCTGCTGAAGCTGGGTCTGATGATATGTAAACTCTGTAGTGGGATTAATTTGACCTAAATTTAATTGTTTAAATGTCACATCCCCTCCACCTCACTGGCATCACTAATGAATCCAGGCCTGTGTTTGGAAGCTCAGGTCTTTGACTGGGACGCGTATGTGTCACACCAAAACAGAACAAAACCAACAGGATTTCTTCTTAGGTTTTATATCTTTTTCACGGCATTGCGTAAATGACAACCTTTTTAAAGAACAGAGACTTACTTGTACTATGTGAAATGAGAGAGGGACTCAGGTCATTCCCTGGGTTGGTCACAAAAGTGAGATCAGAGCAGAGAGGCAGAGTGACTATGGAAAGCGCTGGGTCTGAGGGAGAGAGCATGAGGAGATCGGCACAGGGATGCAGGAGCTGGGTACAGGGGTGTAGAAGCTGCATAGGGATTATGGGCTTGGCATGTCCATGAAAGTTTACTGGAGGCATGAAAGACCTGACCTCTAGACTAGGTTATAGGTTTTCAAAGCATATGTGCAACAAAGGGTGATTTTGTCCTGGGTCATGAAACCACAGAGTGCCCGGAGTGCCCTCTGTAGTAGGAATTGCATTTCAACCCTACGTCTCCTGCTGAAATGCATTTGTGATGGGAGTAGCTGAACACAGCTGAATCCATTCAGCAAGTGCTACTCGTATGTCTTAGATCACATTGGGCCACATATTCATGTTTTTTTATAGGTATGCATGAAATACTTCATTTTAAATATTTCTGTCTTTTATGCTGAGGAGGAATATACAATACAGGAACAGAAGTTTGTGCTTCACACATGCTTTTGTGAACTCTATGCATAATAGATAGCTTCTTATGTAATACAGTTATTAATTTTCTTCTCCCTGTCAACAGCACAAAATAACAGACAAAATTCTTCTCGTCAAATGCCTGACTGTGCTGGGATGCGTTATTCTTATGTTTTTTCTCAACTCATTTGTTCCAGGCATCTCCCTAGATCTTGGTAAGTTTCGTAGTTTTGTTCTACTTAAGTGAAACAACCTCCTGGAAAAAAAAACAGGAATATTTTTCTGACTCTGGATCTTTTCAGAAAGCCCTTTTCCATATGTCTCTGGCCTTGCAATTCCACCAGGTTAATCGGAACAGCAGTTTCTCAGAACAGGTTTTCAAAATGTAATCAAGTCTCAGTCACTGCAGGAGGAATAACAGAGAGTGCTCATGACTTCATTTTTCTGACTTCCCAATAACAACGAGCCGGCTAAACATTACAGAATGAGCAAATTTGACCTTGGCATCATTGCACTGTAGGTTTGAGTGAATGACCAAGATGCATTATAGAGATCAGAAAATAATCACTCCACAGAAGAACAAAAAAGTAGTCTGGCATTGTTTCTTGAGTGTAGATGACTCTTTGTATAACTGCCAGTCTGCATTACTTTACCACCAGAATAAATCATTTTCCAAAATAAAGTCAGGAAGACACTGTATATGTGTGAAAAGAAAGTAGCTGTATGCATAATTTCTATGTATAGATCTCAATGTGCAGGTTTTTATCCCACTAGTTGCGTACCTGTATGAGTATGGGCTCTGCATATCCTGAAAACAACCAAATTAAAGCTCACATTTAACTGAAGGACAGTCATAAAACCTACCCATGTATTGCCCTATAAAAAATTAAAAATATTTTTTTGTCTGCTGAGCACTTGAAAGTTATGGAATTTCAGATTTATATTTTTTCATGCAATCTGAATTCCCCCACTGTGTACATCCATCCCAGTGGCCGAAATGTGAAACAGTCTTGAAGAGGAATAACTCATAACCATTAAAACATTGATTGAATCATCATACACACAGATACTACATTGAAATCCATTTTTGTTGTGCACAATGTAGGACTAGTTATAGCTATACAATGGTGATTAAGTTGTAAACAAGACCTGCTGTATCTGCTGTTGACTCTTCTGGTGTATTGACTGGCTTAGAAAGGTACCAGCAGCAGAAGGCTGTTCTCTCTTCTGGGACCTAGGGAAACACTGGCGGTGTGTATTGCTGGCACCAGTGGGAGGATATGGGCCACTGTGTCCGGAGCATCGTGTTTGAATTAGGTATAGCTTTGCTGCTAAACGTGTTTGTTCCGGGGACTGATCCCCAGCCCTCAGGCCTTAGAAGTGCAGGATGGCTTGTGTCCATACTGCTCAGACCTTGTCCCTTCAGAGCAGGCTGGCTGTATCTCCACAGCACGGCAACTGGCCCTGTGTTTCCTCCTGACATTGCACGTACGGGTTAATTAATTTTTAGGTTCACAGCGAGGGCAGTTTTGTACCTGAGCAGAGCTGTGTTTTAAGATTATGAGGCTGAGGGCATATGTTGCGTTATCTGGTACATGTGATAGCGTTAGAGTGCATGAAGCCACCAGGTATAAGGTTGGAGTAACTGTACAGAGCAGAGAGACTCAAACCTGACCCAGACTCACCTGTGCTGCTGTTTGGGTGCGATTCCTGAAACGAATTGTCTCCTGACCTGCATCTTGGTTTATTTTTATCTCAGACGAAATAAGCTGGGTCACTGCAAAAAAAGTCTCAGAGCGAAGCAACACATACACAGGGGGGACTGTGGGGCACCAGGACATTGCTGTGGACTTGGGCTAAGCAGTTATCTAACAGTGTCCATACACCCAGCATGACCTTGCTGGCGTGTAGTGGAAGTCCTGGTGCCCTGGAGCAGTGTGAGGTTTGGAAAGGGGCCATGTCAGCCAGGCTTTCTTCCCTGTTTTCTGCCAGGGCCACAGCTGCTCTGGCAGCTTCCTCATTCCAGAGTATTTGCTATAGAAATGGGCAATTTCAGCCCATAAAGGTTATTGGCTGTTAAGAAGTTAAAAGGTATACTGACATATTACAACAGCGAAAGTGCTATATTACTAAAGTGTAGGAAGATGCAGAAATTGAGGACATTTGAAGGCATTTGAAATCACAGTGGCTAAGAACATAAAGAAGGTGTTGGATATCCTTACATAAGAATGCAATTTAAGAAATCAATTTCCACCCTTCATTTTCTGTCTCAGATAAGTGGGCACTGCACCATGTAGGATTTCTTGAATTAAACCCAACATCTGTAAGTGCTTTTGAAAAGCCACAGTCAGTCAGTAAAGACCACATAGCGCTGGTTGCATATGCTCCCGGTAAGATATTCTTTCAAAACTGCAAAGCAGTTGGAGTCAATACTTGAAGAAACTTAATAACTAATGATTGTTTTTTGTCCTACTTTATGTCAGTAAAATAAATGAAAACAAATGGCATGGCTGGCAGTGCAGGTTTCTATTATTCACTGGCTGATCTTCAACTGCAGCCTTGAAAGTAAACAGGGGCTGTATGTGTTCTGTATAATTTCTCCCTGTTGTGTATTCATGGCAAAACTGTCAGATTAATGAATAAATGTTATTAAAGCATGCATGTAATTTCTATTAACAATTATGGAATCCGCAAACTTATACTGAGATCTCATTGGTGATTCCTGAATGCAACCATCTTGATGGTAGTTGTCACTTATTTATTATTACTGAAGTAGTGCCGCTGTGAGTCTCTATGGATTTTAGTCCTCCAGTGCATGGAAATGAATTTCCTAAAATACAGTACATCTTGTACTCTGGTGGTTTGGCTAAATTTGTTCAATATGTTTTTCTCATAAAAATGAAAGTAGATTGTAGTTCAGTGTTTAATTTTCTACCAGAATAATGTTTCATACAGAGGCTGAAGTGTTAGAAATCTAATAACTTTTAATTGCATTTGGTAGAGTGAATTAGAAAGATTATAGAATTCTTTATCAGTCCCCAGCCTTGATACAATTTTCCATTATGAACTTGGAATCATTAATATAATTTGAGGGAACTGACATTTTAATTTAAATAATAAAATTTGCATACTTAGCTGCCTTTTAAAATGCAGAACACTGTCCTATTCAGTTTTCTTGTACCTGTTCATCAATTTATTTAGTCTAATTCTATGAAATATCTATGTTAATGAAAGATTAGTACTGAGACTTTAAATAAACAGATATGGCAAATTTTAAGACTGCTACAGTGCTTTCATTCTGCCCCATGGGATTTTACTTTATTGATAAAGCACTGATAAAGCATCTGAGGAAAGATAACGAAAGATGAAAGTAAAGCCCTTTTGAGGATTGTACATGGCTCCTATTTTAACTTTAACTTTTAGGCAGGTGTGAGCTTTGAACTATAATTAGATTCCCCCCAAAGAGCCAAAATATTTTAAAAGTAAAATAAAGCAAGATTTTGTTGAAATTTAAACTGTTGGTTTTGGTTTTTTTTTTTTGTGGTTTGTTTGTTTCTTTTTAGATACAGGATGCTTAAAGTGACTGGGTTAGAAAGAATACACAAAATCAATTTATAGCCTACTTCCTTCTGCTTCTGTGGGGCACGTCCTTCCTCTTTGGTTTGGTTTCAGTCAGATAATGAGTTGCTGTGAACTCTGTGCAGTTCCTTCTAGTATCTGTGAAGAGGGACCCATTGCCTCTGTGGTCCTGCCCCTCTCAGTGGTCTCTGCATGCAATGCAGTTGCCCCACTCCTTGTAGACCCCCTCACTCTTGCTCCCTTCCACCTCTGGACACCCCTTTCCAAGGGCCAGAGTGAGTAGTTTCTGAGGCAGGGGAAGGTCCTCTCCTGCTTTTAGAGGATCGCACCAGACTCTGTTGCTCGCATCTTCAAGAAACAAAGTGCAATCCAAAGAGCAAGCAAAAGAGATATTGCCTGTTTCAGAGAAGAGATGCTGTCTCTATTTTGGCTGCAGACTCCTGGAAGCTGGGAAAATATGCCAGGAGAAATACAATTGTACGTTTTCCTAATTTGTATATTCATTCCCACATTATTGCCACTGCTTTCCCTGTTGGAGATAGGACCCTTGTATAGGTGAACCTTTGGTATTACCACCTATGGCTGTTCTCATGTTCCTTAGATTAATTAATTTTTTATGCAAGGGGATAGGGAGAGATTTTTGGACTTACTGAATTCTTCCATAATTTAGGATTGCTATTTGCTCCAGCCCCAGCAGAAGACTGAGTTTCAAATCATAAAACTTGAGGGAGCTATCTTGGCTTTTTTTGCTTCTTCAGAGGGGTTATGTCTTCACACTGTTACCTGAGCCCCTTCTGGTATCTTTGGCACCATGGATGTCTGTGACCCTTCAGACATCAGCGTTTTAGCTAATTACCTTCAGCTGCCTTTAAAATAATCTCTGGAGGAGGTCAATAATCAGTGGAGGTGATCAACAGCTGTGATTCATCTGACCTGCTTTAAAGGTCTAATTCATGAAATGATTCACCTTACCCTACGTCACTTCACTCTTTTTATGCTAGAGGAAGTCTTCTCAAGCCATACCAAGTTTTAGTCATAAACACTTAAAACCAAAAAGGACAACAGCTAGATGGATATTTGGCTTGATAATTGATTATTTGGGGATTTCACTTCTAACTAAAATCAACTTTGATATTATTAACCAAAGCAGTGTTAGCAAGAAAGCCCCAAATTATGAACTGTTAAAAAATTTATGGTTTTATTCTTTTGACTAACTAACATGATCACTATGACTTGTCTGTAGTAGAACAAGTTCTATAAATCAGCACTCCACATCACTTCCGTCAAGCAAACATCCTAGGTCTAAATTTTCCCCATTGTCCTTTCTCTAAAGCTAAAATCCCTCAAAGTTTACAGACAAAGGTTATCTTGTTTGATGAGACCTCGCTTTTGTAGTTAAATCTAATTTCTCTTGGAAAAATCTGCCTTGTCTTCTATATTTACTGAGGTTTAACTTCTGACTGTGGGCTTGGTCTGCAAATTCTGCTGCAGATACTCTTAAGGATCTGAAACTCTTTTTGCAATTTATCTTAACTAGTTGTATTTTGCATCATTGAAACATCTTAAAACTGTTACTGAAATAGTGAAAAAGTAGGGAAATAATTGCTTTCATTTAATTTAAACTGACTTCTGTTTCTTTTGTAGGCCATGTTCTGCAAAGTTCTTTTTTATTTTATTGCCAGAGCATTAAAGGAGAAATGTGTTCCGTTGCTGTAGATACAAAAAACTCCTGTTGTATTGTCACTCCTTTGGATACCAGTTGTCATATTTTCTGACTCATTTCCATAATTTGCAGAAAAATTGTTGAAATTCACATGAGAAATTAAATACCTTAATTGGAAAGGGCTTCAGCAGAACAAAAAAACCCGCAAATTATGTCTACAGAGAATGTTATGCAAATTATAGCAAAAATTTTGTCTTAACCTGCAGAGAGGAGTGACACTTCAAATTCAAGGGAGTGGGCTGGATCTGAAGTTTCTCCCATATAATTTCTCTTGATTTACAGCCTGCTTTTGTTTAAGTGGACATGCACAATTTTCAGCTTACACTGTAATTTAGCTAGGTGAACCAATAATTATAATAGAGCTGGGACTGAGTGGCACTTGTCTGGTAGCTTGCTTAGTGGTGAAGAAAGGACTGCACTGCCCTAGAGTGCTTCACAAACTTGCTTAAAATTGCTGTTGAATCACAGAATGTCAGAAGTTCCATATTGATATTTGCTTGGCTTAGAAACACTGAAGCTAGTTCTCCATTACCGCAGCCTACTAAGATTTTAAAAACTAACTTAATCCATTTTCTTTTCTGCACCATTTTCAGTAGGGAACTCACTGCAACAATGATTCTGCTCTAAAGACTTTGAGACAGATGAGCAGGGTCAGGACGTGTAACGGCTCGCACAGGAGTTAGCACTGCTGTAACCAGTGACAGAAACCTTAAACTTAAAGATCTTTGACTAAATTATTTAATGCTATAAGCTGAAAAAGAACCAATGTTACACAAGTGAAATAAATGTAGGCTGTCTGGTTTTGTTCTGAATATGCAGCCTGGGAAGCTGCCTAAGATGACACTCTAATAAGCTTTTTCCATCAACTTTTATCTGAGCCCTGGGACAGAGTACATATGTGCATTAGAACTTGTGCTAAGACATTTCTTTAGAATGGTGAACATTTTTTTAAACTTGACCCACTCCCCCACAGGTCTGTAAGAAAGATTCTGCCTCACAGTGTGAAGTAGATCTTCTCAGGACCAAAAGATTTATAAGTGGTCATGGAGAAGGAGCACAGGGCTGAGAAAGGTGTGGACAGATCTCATTAGTCTGAAGGGTGTCAACGCTGAAGCATCCATAAAGCCCTTATTTTCACACTTTGAATCGTTATTCTGGAACTTTTTTCTCATCTGTTATCAGTGATGAACAGATTACACCACGTTATACCACTATCCTGTATGATGATGGAGTAGTGTAAACATGACATTGTTTATAAAAATAAAATAATATGTGCAGAAACAAACAAACTTGGCTCTCAAAATTTAAGTTTTTGTACCCATAGAGAGAGAGGAAAAGAGAAAGTGTTCATATTTTGGAAATGTTTGGATTCAGGTGAATTTTTGCATTAGTTAAAATGAGGTTCATTTTAGATCTAAATGTTACTGTGGAATTATTTTATAAAATGTTTGAAAAAACAGATCAGTTTAATAAGCTGATGTATAATTGGTTAGTGCTTAAGAAAAAAGAAAATCCTGGTGAGAGACAGTTATTAAACTATAAAAACTGGTGAATAATATAGATTTAAGAAAGCACAGGCTTAATGTCAAAAGCCACATTATTAAGTTTAGCACATCTTATATCACTCTATCCTCAGTGTAAAAAGTGCACATTTGCTCTTTAATTTGCCACTGGATCTAACATTTATCTCCAGATTATCTAGGGTCTGTGATATTAATCAGTTTTAGCTGAGGAGAGCTTGTAGGTATTGACTGCTAAGTATCAGTTCAAATGATACTGAATGATCAACTGTATTTAAAGCTGTCACAAAAAATATTTTCTTTTCCTTTCCACCCCCCCCTCCCCCTTGTATTTTTTTGTTTACTTTGTAAAGCTTTCCAAAATGGTTTGAAAAATTAAGGAACCAGATGCAAAGCCTGGGAAGCAACATTTGTGGACCTTTTCCATACAGCTGAAAATTTCAGCTTGAACAATCTGTGGTTGCCTGGAAACTCCTTCACACATTTCAGTAAAGTAGATGGTTTTGGTCCGCAAAACATTTGGATTAGGGATGCCTTCTCTGTATACGGCAGAAGGCTTCTGCTTTCAAAGTATCAGCGGTGATGTTATGCTTGTGATATTGTGGACAAAAAGGGGAACGTTCCTTATACCTGGAGCTAAGAATTTATTGTTAGTCTAATTAAAAATTTTATCAGTGTAAGCAAAATACAACAAGCAGTTATTTAGTCCTCTTCCGATAATACTAACACTTATAGTCCAAATTATCTAATTAATACAAAACAAAACTCATTAAAAATATACAGTTAAAACTGTCGTAAAAAAAAAAAAAAGTCAAAACCAAAAAAACCCAAAATACTCTCAGTATCTCCCCCTTATATTCTGATGTTAGGGTCACCTTTTGATGCTCTGCACGGTGCTAAGGTTCACTGGTTTAGGCTGGGAAGAGTCACTACAAAGTGTTGGTATCTTCAGGTCTTTGCTGGGATGAGTGTGATAATGGTGTCTTCCTCCCCTTTACCAGGAGGTGAATAGTGTTGATGTTGATGGTTTCTTCCTCTCTGTGCTTGGGTCCACTTGAGCCCCTTTTTATACATTTTCTAAAGCTTTACACTTCACTTTTCCAACTTTGGTCTTCAGCTCTGCAGTATACCAAATTTTATCATATTGTTTTATCATAGTGTTGTATGTATGTTACATACCTGTTTCTTGTGCTTTTTGTTGCCACTAAGATGGGTTTTGACCATCTCCTAATTTTGATCATCTAATCACTGCTGAGTTGCTGATAAACCTGGGGCTTTTGGTATCATCCTATGCATCCCTTTTCAGCTGCAATTACTCATCCTGCACACTCTTGTCTGTGGAAACTTCTTTCTTCTCTTACTGTTTTCCATCAATGCTCCACCTACGTGTAGCTGTGACACTGCCTTCTGGTTTCTTTAGTTCCTGACCTGATAATGGTAAGCAGAGCAACAAATTGTGGCTTCTGATAAGAGTGTCTAGCTTGATGTATAAGAGATAGTAAGATTAAAGCCATGCTTTTAGGCATTCCTCTTTGAAAGTCCTCAACCCTTTCTGGAGACCCTTCTAGGTCCTTGCAGTTGTGCTTGTAGGGGCTGATCTGCAGCCCCTTTCCCATGGTGGTATCAGCTACAACTGTCAGTGGAGTTGGGCATATTTGTCCTCATTTTGTGCTCTCCGTCTCCCTGACCTTGCTTCATTCATCTGCTATTTTATCTGTTTTGGCATGCAATGATGTTGGTTTAAGTTGTCTAGTACTTTTACATTGAAGTGAAAAAGAGCACTGCATGTGACTAACCTGCTGGTGTCTGAGTATGCGGTATGGAGAATTTGATTGCACCATGAAGATGCAAATTGTTGTTTTAAAATGCGAATGGACATAACTGTATTTAGGAGACTTAACACATCTTTCATTCATAGCGATATTGGAAAAAATCCTGGTACAGTGCATATGAATGTGAGTCAAAAATAAATTTGACTATTATTTTGAGAATGTTGGCATGGAGTTGCTCTGATTCAATCAGCATTGACACAGACTCAGAAATTCTGGTCCAGATCTTCGTTATTCCTCCTTCTGTGCATAACACTTCGATCCTGAAAGTAAGAGAAATCTGCTTTCCATGATCCTTGCAGTCTTAATTTCTTTTAGGATAGTTTTCAAAAAATTCTGCCCTTGAAATCTCACAATCATCTTTACAAATACGTAATTAAGCATGGAAAATATCCTCTGTCCTTGCAGCTGCCCATACACTTGACCAGAAAAAAAACAAGAACCAGTAACAGTTTTATCTGCTAGTGCAACTTTTGTGCTTTATTGCTTAGTTCTAGAAAAGTTGACCTTTCCTCTGTCTCAATATTTGCATCTTCTGAAATTATTTTTGGTTCACAAGAGTCAATGAGGCTATGGCAATAGAGTGTGTTTGTTTGCAGTGACCTTTACTGAGATAACTGTAAATTTTTTAGACTTTTGGATTGGTGCAATATACACAGCCATATATCTGTCAGCTCATCGTCCCTGTAGATGCAGTGCCTAGCTATAGCAATCTCTAATCATAGTTTCTTTCTTACAGTGTTCTACCTTGAATGCCATCCTATCTCACCTATGAAATTGTGTTTGGAGAATTAACAAAGTTAGGTGTTGACATTGCAATACAACGCTAAATGTGATTTCTACATTCTGACCTCATGGTATTACAGCCATGCAACAAAGTCTGTCCCATCCTTTCCTAATGCACATGTGCTAATCTGTGACTACAGAGCAGTTAGTCCTCTGTCTCCCTGTTTTATGCTACACTTCTGGTTTTTAATGTCACAAATACCTTCTGTCTGCATAGGTTTTGGTTTCTTTTGTCTTGCGTGGGGTTATAGTTTCCACCAACTTTTTTCATGTTCTTTCAGTCCTCTTGTATTGTACCAAGCATTTCCTCTTGTGGTGTGAGCTGTCCTGGACTGCCACCATCACCAAGGAGTAGCCTTAAACTGTGGTGCTACAAATAGAGCAGAATAACAGAAAATGATTTTTATGAAGCTAAGCTTATGAAAAGAGACTGCTCAAAAGATCAGCAAGTTGCTTTGTCAAAGGGCAACTTTATAAAAAAAGAATATTAAAGATAAAACAGTGCTTACCACCTGGCAGCAAGTATTACTTATAAACATTCTGCATGATTTCAGAATGTATATTTTCAGGGATGCCTGATAAAATAAACCAAAAAATTCCAGAAACCAAAATACAGGACATTTTCATTCACATTCAGAACTACTAATGAAATGTATTCCATGAGTAGAGCAAGTGCCACTAGAAATATTTAACTTTTTCACCCAAATATTTCTATGTGCATGTATAAGAATATAGTTGAGTGTATGCTTTACATTACAACTACACCATAGTGTATGAAAGACTGGCATACATCCTTAGGCTGAATTTTGAGGGGTTGTGGAGTTAATCAGACTTCTGATTAAGCTCTTGGAACACAGTGATGGACTTTACTTCCTCATATATTCAATAACATGTTGTGTAAACAATTATTCAAAGGTAAGCGCCAAATGTGTTTTAGCTGGTAAGCCTGTTATGGACATTGTGGGCTAAAAGGGTTTCTACAGCTCACAAAAATTCGTGTGGCCATTTTGACAAATAGCAAATTGTTAAGATCACAGAGAAAGAATATCGTATTTTGCTCAGTGACAAATGTCTAAAAAATCAGCGTGTCCATCCCGTTGTTTGCAGATAGGAGTATTGTATTTTCATCTGGCAGAAGCTGGTCTAGCTGATTTTTAGAAAACTTTACTTATTTATCAACTGCTATAAATACGTGACCTGATTACTTTGTAGCCTGAATCTTCCTCGCTGCTATTACACCTCCTCCTCACTCCCTCTTGTCCTACCCACTACCTCCACCACAAACAGGTTGCTCTCTGCCCCCTGGAGCAGCCCGGTACAAACCCAAAGACTTGCCAGGACCCGTTCAGTCTGCTAATCTTTGAGCTAAATATCCTGGATTCTTGAAATTTTTCCTCAAAAGTCAACTTTTTAGACTGTTGGTTGCACTTACTTCTCTGTCTTGTATTTCCTAATGAGTATGCATCTTTCTTAAAGTATATCTTCTCAGGGTTTACCAGGGATGAAGAGAGCAGAGGTTGCTTCACAGGACTGGCCATTTATCATCCTGGTTCTGTATTTCAGGGGGCCATTAGGTTCAGTTGTGATCCACTGTATTTCTTGAGTCTTTTTTGCAGGACTCTTAGGCATCCGGTAGCTTCCCACCCTGGATTTGTGCAGTTTTAACTCTTCCTATGTAAATGTAGCCTGTCTTTCTTGAGCAGAATGCTGTTTTGCTCAGGTCAGCATTGAGATTGTGCAACGTTTTTCAGTGCAAACGTCTCAAGTGCCATTTCAGTTTCCACAAAAGTGAATGTTAAGTGTCCCCTCAGTATTCACAAAGACATTATTTCAAATTCTGTGTGTGTAAAGTGAACATACAGTGTCTACATGTTCACATTGTTAGAAGAAAGATTATGCTTTTCAGCTGGTAGTAGGTCATGCAAAATTACTTTTACTAAAGTATACAGATTTTTCTTAATGAGAATTTGAAAGGCCTACAGATTACACAACATTCTTTTTCTTTCATTTCTTTCTCTTTCACTTACCTTCATCCCACATATTCTAGACTTCTATTTGATTCTATCAGATTGTTTTCTATTTTCAAGTCCTTCTGTTTGATTATTTCAAAATATTTTTTTTTTGTTTTGAGTAGGATTGCAATTGTATTCTCATCATAAGCTATTTATTGTTCCAAAGGTGGTTTTCCCTACTGGGTAAAGTGTATATGAAAAGCAAAGCACTCAAGCTATTTCTGCTGTACCTTTTTTTCTGGCCTCAGGCAGAAGACATGGGAATCTTTTCCGTGAAGAATGTATTATAAATTTGCAAGGTGCATTTTATAATAAAATTTCATTTTATTTTTCCTAAAATAAATAGAAACTGTCACTGTCTTCAACAGGTTACATATCAGTGCAGAAATGGAATTTAGATTCTGTTTCTCTCCGTGTTATATTTCCAGAACATCAATTGTTGTGAAACAGAGGCACTAAAAGGCAGTAAAGGAAGTGGTCTGTGGAACTATAAATGGGCTTTGCTTTCACTATAGTAATGAGAAGTTAGTTTTTGAAATTATTTCTATTTCTCTTTCTCCTGGCTATTTTTTGTGGCCCAGTAAGCTAGAAAATAAATGAACAGAGAAGACGGTCTTTAATGTATCCTAGTACTTTTAATTCTTCAGAAAAGAAGGAATAGCTTCAAATTGAACCCAGGGCAAAGGCAAAGCTACCCAAAAATATAAAACACTGACATAGTAAGTACTAAAAGGCGTCGTGAATGGAGATCTTGCATAAACTCCCCCAAATTCCTTGAGAGGCTTCCTCCTTCCTCTCCCCTTCTCTGCGCTCCCATCCTGTGCCCTTCCTCCGGGAGATGGGTAACTGCACCTCCACTTTGCAGGCACAGCAAGGAAAGCAAATACACTCTGTGCACAGACTGAAATAAGCTCTGTGCAGCCAGAACTGGCAGCTGACGTGTTTGAGCCTCCGGAGAGCTGTACTTGCCGGAGCACGGCAGGAGGAGACATCCCTTGCCCCGTCCGTATTCCCAGGG
The DNA here is from genome assembly GCA_008711295.1 of Anarhynchus alexandrinus. Lineage (NCBI taxonomy): Eukaryota > Metazoa > Chordata > Aves > Charadriiformes > Charadriidae > Anarhynchus > Anarhynchus alexandrinus. The sequence goes on along the minus strand of VUYV01000101.1, from coordinate 2,726,657 downwards.
AACAACACTGTAAGGCAGCGCGCTCTTCTCTCATGCAAAGCCCTGTGCCTGGCGCTAATACGTGCTCGTAACACTCGTGGTGCTAGAAAATGCCTGGCTCTATCCACCTCTTGTGCCTTTCAATTATATCTCATTAGCTTTAGAGAATAATTGTTATCTCTGTATAGCATGTTCAAGCTGATTTGTTTTCGCTGGAAGCAGGAGGGTAGAAATAATGCCAAGATATTATCACAGATTGTTCCAGAACTATTGAGAAATTGCTGTTCTTTAATTCTTCACTTCGTTGTACTTACATACAAAACGTATGTGACAAAATGTAATGTCATCACTTACATTTGTACAAAATAGCAGTAAAATTCTGCTACTAAGCTCCTGATCTGCATACATCTACTTCCCCTTGCAGTATTCCTCTGACAGGAATTGCCATCATCTTTATTTATTTAAGGCAGAGATGGGCCCACCATTCTTTGCAGGAATTCAGAGAACAGCCAAGACTTGACAGTCAGAAGAAAATTAGGCAGTGCGTTTCCATAACCCTTTTTCTTTGTGTTCAGAGAAAATAACTATTTAATTTGCACGGACAGATTCACTTTGTTTTTGGAAAGACAGTAAATGAACTATGCTAGCAAAAAGGCGTGGTAGACAGGAACTGACAGTTCTCTCCTCTCTTTCTTTTGTTACTTTGGGAATTCTGGGAGCACTCCTTTCCCTGTGGGTTTGTAACTGTTTTTGCAGTCTATACACATACCCAGAGTCCAGTGCACAAAAAAAAACCCCAAAAGCATGTGTTTTCAGTTTATGCCAGAATCCAGCATTCATCCTGAGCAGTACAGAGTATTACCACTCTTAGATCAGTCCTGGTCTCTCTTTCCAGTGGGTGGCAAAATGCCATTCTTCACAAGAAGATGTGGGACCAGCTATTCCCATCCTGCTCTCTTTTGTGGTTGCTTTTGCTCTTCTCCTCCCTTACAGTGTGATGCTCGTGCATGAGCTATTTTTGACGACACACTCTGATTAGATGACTGTGACCAAAGCAGGGAACAGGCTTGCTCAGCTTGCAGCATGGCGGTGTTTCTTTGGAGTTGAGTAGAGCTAGCTATGAGACACGGTTTTCGGATCCAGTGAGGCACCCAGATCAGATTTTAATCAAAATCTGTATCAGGAACAATGTAGGAACTGAAGCTACAAAATTTGGGATACAAAATTCCCTTGTTTTTCAGCTCTCTGCTTAGCTTTGGCTTTGTTTCCACCTGTATGGCGGTACTTCTGCTGACAAGCCGTTACATATCTTAGTCCTTCATACCTGCTCCCTTAGAAGGATTTTTCTGCATCTCCCTGTAGATTAGGTTTGCACCAGGCTAAAGAAAAAACTTACTGCGAGAGCTTCTTATTAAGGAAATGGCAAGACCAGAGCGATCAGCCAGGTGGAAGCTGTTCAAGAAGGACCATGGGGAGAGAGCTGGGGAAGTGAGAAGATGTCCGTAGTGCTGGAAAACATGGTTTCAGCCAAGCAGAGAGGACAGAAGCCAGGTTGGGGGGCATCAAGAGTAGAGCTGAACTGGGGAGGAGGTGGCACTTGGAGATGTTTGAGAGGAAAGAAATAGGTCATTGACTGAAGTCTATGTTGGAGTCACTGAGAGCATTTTGGTTTTGGAGCCACACAACGCAAGAAATATGATTTCACTGCTGTGCAAATACCGAAGCAGAAAATAAAACCACCTCAAAGCGTGAAAGCCAGAGCTGGTGTCAAGCTAGCTGGTTTAGCTCTCTTTACCAAACAGACCAGCCAAAATCCTGAGCTGTTGCTTTTGGGCAGGACTGGTTGCCCGCACTGAGCTGCAATATTTTCAGCAGATGTTCCTTACTGATCACAGTCAACCTGAACTTCTTAATTTAAAGAGTGCAGTATGTCACTGAAAGCTCCTAAGATGTACCTGAGAGAACAAAATGCATTTTTCGATTTGGGAATACTTATGTGATGTTGCATAGGAATTTTCAGAGAAAATAGTTATTGTTTAAAGCTTCGTGAACAGTGAGAACCTTTGGTGTCCTTATTTCCTTTATATTTAAATAGGATTGAAATGGAAAATAGCTTAATTTTAAACTGCTGGATTATTTTGGATCTCTTTCTTCTTTTAACTTAATGGAAGAACACTTATGTATAAACTGTAAGTTGAATGGCCTAAAATATTATGAATCAGTCTTCTGTCTCTGAATTTTCTTACAACTTTGGTTGTTGAAGGCTTTTGGGGAAGGCTTATTTTATTCATCTATCTACTTTGTAGCAGGGGCCTATTCTCCTTAAATTAAATTTGGTATTTGGTTATAAGTTTGTGACTTAAAGTTGTTTGCCAGCAAAGATTGTTATTGTTCTTTTTTCCTCCTTTGTTTTTTTCCTGCAATTCTGTGAATCCATCACTTTCTGACTGTGAATATATGAAATAGGATGAAGCATATGAAATAGTCAAAAAAAAAAAGAGAGAAATAACTTGAAGAGGTGGAAGGCTTTATTTCCATGCCATTAAAAACCCCTTAAATTACATATCTTAGTTTTTTTAAAAAAAAGTCATCTGCTATTTAGGAAAACAATAGAGAGGAAAGGCAGAAAGAGCAGCATCATTCTGAGGAAAACACCCAAATCCCTTTTGTTTCATGTCTGAAATCCCATTCCATTGTTTAAGATAAATGTGTCAGAGGAACCAAACATCTCCAGAAAGCATTTTAGCCATGCAGAGAGAAAGTGAGCCCCACTCAGACAGGAGATGCACTGATTGCATTCTCTGGCTGATTGTACATTTGATTTGCATTTTCTCCTAATCACTTCCCAAAATATGTGTCCTAAAACACTTCAGAATGTATAGAGGGATCCTGTCTGGAAAAAGCCTGTTTTGCTATTTAAAGTCAGTCTCTTTTCTGTTTTAAGGAGCTTTTCCTTTCCTCTGTTTATCGTCTAGAGCGCATAGCCAGCGAGTCTTCGAGGCCCTGAAAAATGCAGCACTGTAACTTTTATGTTGGTGGCACATAACGAATCTGTGAAGTGTAAAGTGCTGTTCTCTCTTTTTCTAATGCAGGTTGGATTGCCATATTGGGAGCCATTTGGCTGCTAGTGCTAGCAGACATCCATGATTTTGAGATGATATTGAACAGAGTTGAGTGGGCAACCCTCCTTTTCTTTGCAGCCTTGTTTGTTCTCATGGAGGTAAGATTCTCTGATTTCCTAAGCCTGAAGAGGTAGAAATGACTTATAAATGTGAATCATGTCCCTGGGCAGATGCCTCCTGCAAATTCAATCCCGCTGGAATATTGAAGATCCAGTGTAGTCATGGTAGTAACAGAGAGAAATTGCAGAGTGGTGGAAGTTGGCTGGACCTCTTTGAGATTTAAATTTTACTGTAGGCTTGGTCTCACTCTTTCTTCTTCTGCTGCATTTGCTGAATGGATCTGAAACAATCCTTTTCATATAAGCGGAATTTTAGTTTCCACGTTTGTCGGTGGTCTGTGTGTGCAGATAGTTTATACGTAGTTATGTGTTTGTTTTGCAATTATTTAGAAAATTGATGGGAAAAATAGAAGAAGAAGAAGAAACCAGAGTTGAAAAATGCTCCTAATGCTGTCTGCTACACGCTGGCTACCAAATGACCTAAGAGATTCAATGGGAGTATGATTTGACAGGATAATATCACTGAATTTCAGTTTGCAATTGTAATTTAAAAAGATATTTAGTACTTGAAATGAGTGGATATCTTGCTGTGTAGTTTCTTTGTGTTTGCTTGACTATTAGAAACAGTCCAGTCATGTTTGTACACCATTTTATTTACTGTTTGATGCTTTTGTATAGCCCGAGAGGATTTATCTTTACTCAAAATATTTGGATAATTCTTTGTATGAATACTCACATTTACTTGTCAATTAGGCTTCTGTGCATTCCCTAGAATACTCGGTGTTTTTCAGTTGTTATTTACTGGGTTTAAATTATGTAATTATGTTGTAGAAACACGACTGACAAAACCCAAGCGACCACTGGCACTGCTATGGCTAGTGAATTGTCTGAGTGAGCAGCCTGGGAAAAGCCTGTAATAACAAATTTGCTCACACAGCCTCCTTTCTCCACCTTCCCCCCCAGTAACTGCAAAGAGTCCAAGAATTTGTAAATTGGGATCTATTTAAAAAAATTACCAACAGTAAAAGGGACAAAATTTGAAGCAAATACAAACAGTGAATAATTCAACTGACTCTAATTAATGCCAAACTGGAAGTCAAAATCTGGTAACCTCTGAGAAGATGAATGGAAACTCTGATTATCATTAGGAGGCTTGTCTGCTAGCTAGTAGGTCTAAAATTCATCAGGAAATGTTGATTTATTGTGCACCCATTAGTACAGATAATTTTTAGCTCTCTATGTTATCAGGCTCTATATATCCTTGCATTTTTTAGCTCTTATAGGGAATCCATACTGAAGCCATGTTTATTTTGTCTGCTGCTGCTGTAACAGCTTATTAGTTGCATTCCCTGATGTATTTATTGTTTTAGCTTGGATTGAATGGTTTTGATTTGAGTGTTGTGTGGCTGCACAATAGCATAGTAAAACACCCAGGAAGTTATTTGCCATTTACTGACAGACTTTGGATACGACTGTTGTAATTCACTGAACTTCATTTTTATGGTTTCTCAGGTCACCAGTGAATAGTTTGCTAATGAAAGAATATTTTTCCTGGCTCTGTAGAATGACAGCAGTTTAAGGTCATGAAAGAAACTTGTACATATAATCAAGAAAAAAAGTGAGAGACACTAAATTCTTACCCATAAATGAATAAGAAAAAATGTTCTAAGTATCATCGCTGCTAATTTTGATCTGAATCTGTAGTACCCTTTGGATTAACAGGAGATGACAGTCCTTGCCAAGGCATTTTTATTTCCTGTAAATTAACAATGTCAAGAAGAAACAATTCAAAACTCAGATATGCATTGAAGTATAAGAAATCTTTCTATGAGCTAGGCACTCAGCGGTTGTCAGCTCATATTCTTATGGATCTTGGTGATCCTTCATCTTAGAAGGTTCCCCGTATGAAGCTATTTCCTACTGCTATAAATGTTCCCTTTCCTATTACAAGGCACATTCGAAAACCTGTGTGGGACTTATGCTGCAAGTCATTTTGGAAAAAGTGAATTAAGTTCCAGAGCCATGGGGGAACTCTTGGAGGTTCTGGCTTTGGGTACTCATTGGTCCAGTCTGGTAGATCTTTTGCAATGAAAAAGTTGGAAAGCCTTTAGAGCTGTCTTGTTTTTTATTGTGTCTCTCAGGTAATTCATCTTTACGACTGTTTTTTTAGTCCTTGTTCACAACTGGCTGTTACAGGCTATAAAATCTCTGTTCTGCTTCTGTCTCTTTATGACATAAGTTCCTGTGCCTCTCAGGGATACAGTGTTTTGTTCAGTTTTATTGTCAAAATTGACATTTTACCTTAATCCCTTCAGGCAGAGTTTATTTCCAACAGTCATCATGACATGCTGTCCATAAAAGGGTTTCACGCAAAGTTTTATGCATAAATTAAACTTTGATCTGAAATGGTACATAATCTTTTCTGCAGTAAAGCTCTATTTCGAGCTGCCAGACAGGAGCTAGTATGCTTGAAGTCACCAATTAATGCAGTAATATTTATTCCTCTTAGAAGGCACAGGAAGATCCAGGAGACCCTCTGAGCTGTTTACACCCAGGAGAGGCCAGTGGCGGGGTACTAATTGCTAAGTTTCACTTGGGCGCTTGCAGGCAATTGGCCTGGATATTGTAGAGACATCCTAAAGCTGGTTATGTGATTAGTATTGTCATCATCTCTGACATGATGGGCTACCTGCGGACTGACTGTCTTGCAGGAGCAACGTGCGTGTCCTTCACTCCCTTCCCTCTTTCCTGAATATCTCTTTCGTAGTACCATGTCTGGATTCCAGAACCAATTTTGAGCGTTGCTGAAACATGTTGTGTTAATAGATAATTAAGTAATAAGGCAGCAGTGCTAACTGAAATTAACTCTGAACTCTGGTTGCTGACAGCTATGTGTTAAAAAGTTTATTTTAAAGTGTGAACACAAAGCAATTGTAGAAAAAAATACTACAGTTCATTAAAAATATTGCTTTCACATGCGTTGTAAAAGTCTCTTTCATAACCTTTGAGTTGGTAAAGCAATGCAGATGGCTTAGAATGAAAACGGTAACTTAAAATTACCAACAAGAATTCGCTTCTTAGGAAACTTTATCCTGGGAAGTTGAAGTCATGAAAAAATGACCTTTTTCTTTTTAATATAAGGGGTATGTGTATGTGTTTAAAAGTCTTATCACTTGTTTTCTGCATGCTGCCTCTCTAAATGTAAATATACCTTTTCTTGTGCAATGCATTGTTAAAAAGAAATACAATTTCTGGGCCAAATTTAATATGTGGCTATACCCAAACCACTGGAGTTCAGCTGCCGCCTGGACGAGATGCAGGTACAGGAGCTGCCGGTCTGAATGACAGCCCCTTTGTCACTCTGACATTACCGTGTCTTTTACCACTCCACTCAGTGCCTGTTAGGATTTTTGTCCATCTCTGTCATGGAATTTGACAGTGTGCAAGTTGAGTTGAATGGGGTTTTTTTTCCACCGGTGTCTCTGAGGGGCTCTGTCTGACTGCCAGGTGTGCGGGTTATACGGAGTTGTGGCGTGTGAATGCTGACTTCTGCGGCTCTGTGGGAACGGAGTCAGTAAGTGAGGCATTGCACCTGACTGATCCTTAGTCATGGCAGAAAAAAAAATGAAAGCCAGCCAACCAGCTTGGTCCAGGCTGAACCAAAAATGGTGATTTTCTCCCCTGAGAAACCGAAAAGTCATAAAATAGATATACCCCATTGAACCTGAAAATAGTACTCCATTCTGCACACTTGTAAGAAAAGAAAATAAAACCAAAGTGAATTAAAAGGTAGCTCGCATGAGCTAAAAATTCCCCTTTTACCTCACAGTTTGAGGCAATAGATCATTCTCTTGGGGTGTTCATATTCAGTTTATATTCTCCTGTCTGCCCAAGGAGATATCAGAGCCATCACCATTAGGCTGGAGCCTTGCTATGTCTTTTCATCTGTGATAGTAACCATGGTTGTATGGGACGATATCTGAGTATCCTGTACAAATGGTGATGGCTCTCACAGGGAGGACAGAGCACTCTGGTCCAGGCTGCCCCGGGCCCGATGCTTACAGGGCTCACCTCCTCAGTTCGGGTGCCTGACATGGGGATCGGAGAGCTGGTTTTCCTGCCTTTCAGGTGCTGCTGCCCCTGTGCCAATTTCTCTTCACCCAAGATCTCTGGCTGTTACTGTAAATCGGCAGAAACAAACTTTCTGAGACTTAATTTAAGTTTAGAAAGCAGGCACTTCTTTATTACGGCGCCGGATGCACAGGGGATCACTCCACATAGTGTGCGTACCGAGTTGCTCCACTACAAAAATTATATGCAATCAAAATATACACATTCATCGCATTTCCGAGAAATAATTAACATATTCATACGATTTCTGAGAACTCATTAATATATGGAAATGTCCATGACGCATGCGCCTTCAGTTACACTGGTGGTCGTCCAGGGTCCTCTGGTGATCGTCCATAGTCTTCCTCATTGTGTCCACTGCTTAAACCCGATCCTTGAGCGTGCTCAGCTTGGTCACAGAGTTTCACCCCCCCTTTAATCTTGGAACCTCCAGAAGATTTTCTCGGTTTACTAACCAGGCCTACAGCTTATCACTTTCTTGACAGGTACTTCAAAGCTACATTGTTCAACAGTTAGTTTAGATCATACCCAGTTACCGAATGCATATTATGGGTTTGATTTTCATTGATTGGTCCCTTGATTATACATTGCTATCAATACCCATATCCAAATAATCAATGGTTATTTCTATTAATATCTATTAATTTGGTTCTTGATATTTAAATCAAGATGGGAAGAATAAGGGGGGTTTCTAAGCAGCATCACTGGTGCATAACAGGTTTCTGTAATTACTGGACTCAAACAAAACTTATCTATTCTATTCTTCATTGTTTCATCTGGGTTCTACTTGTTCCTTGATACAAAACAATAATTACCTAGTGAGGGCTCTATGGTTACGAGTTTCAGAACATACAGTGCTCTAACATTCTACTTCTACCATAACCGAAACCTGGTGATTTTACAGCATGGCCTGGTTTTAGCAGATGGGTACTGTTGTTTTTTTATGGGTCTGAGAAAGCTGTTTAACGGAAACATGTATTTTGCTTTCTCTTTTCTTCATCTGTGACTGAGCACAAGATGCCTGGTTTCATCTGACCTTTTAAACACATGATATACTTCTACCTATATTGTGGTTTTGGGGAAGTCAGTTTAAAATCAGTTGTCTTCAGGTATTCAGAAAACATGTATCCACTGAAGAATGTCATCTTTAAATTTCAGTTTTTCTTTGATGCCTGTGCCCCACACTTTTAAGTAATCCCACCAGTCATTCCAGCACAACCAACCCACTTCTGCAAATACAGCTACCAATTCCTGCCGTGTCTTTTCTTTCTACCAATTGCAAAGTTGCTGCAGAAGCTACATGAGATGAATATCAATATCTTGTGGAGAGGAAAGAATTGTTGTATTTGCTTACATCCACTGAAAAATATGTAACTACATCAGGTACTTCACGACTTAGTATCAATGTCTTTTTTTTCTTTTTTAGGCTTTGGCTCATCTGCACTTAATAGACTATATAGGAGAGCAGACAGCTTTGTTAATAAAGGTATGTTTAAAATATTTACATTTTTTTAACAAGTAAGGAAAATAGTTTTAGTCCAATAGAAAAATGAATAATACTTCATTTTGAATTTAATGTTAATGATTGCATTCCTGCATAGCAATGCCAAAAAAGCATGTTATACTTTGGCATGGGTGATATTTAATATGTATATATCTGTCCACAGCCTGAATAAACATAGCCATAAATGCAAAAGGGAAGCCTTTTCTGTAGTCTAAAAATCCCAAGAAAATATAACGAGTAAAAAGGGAAAATTAAGGGTTGCACAGTTTATTTCCTGTGTGAAATGTAAGTACGACTATTAGAAATATCAGTCTTTGTATTTCTATTTGTTCAAATTTTCTTGGGAAAAGAACAATATTGTGTTACTAAATGTCTGGCTATTTTCTTTAAGATGCTTTTCTTATCTCAGAGCCTGAAGGAGTAATAAATGTTGATAAATTAAAACTATGGAAAACGTGCAATTATGCCATCGGGGGAACGGAGCAGCACTGATCTCATCAAAATTGTAATTCAACTTCTCTCAATTCCAGGTGGTTCCTGAGGACCAGCGCTTAGCGGTGGCCATCATTTTAGTGCTCTGGGTGTCTGCTTTGGCCTCCTCCGTGATCGACAACATCCCTTTCACGGCTACAATGGTAGGGGTCTGGGCAGCACTCACACACCCTCCTCCTGGTGCTGGCGAGGGAGCTGAGATTGCTGATTGCGATTTGCTATTTATTTTTTTTTTCACCTCTGCTGTGTTGTAGTTTACTTTATCCCCTCAGGTTGAATCATTATTGCAAGCTTATTCGTAGCGTTTAGGCATCTTGCTGGCCATTGCTGCCAGCAGTCGCAGTTTGCTGTGGAACAAGATCCACTGTTTTAACTGTATTCTTGCACTTTCCCTGTTATATTCGCATCCGTAGCTGAAAAGTAAAGTTGTCTTTTTTGATTGAAACTGTCACTAACCACCTGCTGCTATCAATATTTTTCCTCTATGCGCTGCATAGTTACGCTAATGCTTTAGCACCTGAGCCTTTTATTGCTGCCTTGCTTATGTAATTAGTTTAAAAAACAGCAAATAACTTTAACCATAACAAATGCTTATCAGATGTTAAGTTTTAATATCAGAAAAGTGTCAAATTATAACAAATCAAGGCATGATCAAATAAGTTTATTCAATCAAGTTCTCTGTTTCAACAAAGTGCAATAATCCCTTCATTATGCCGTAGGAATGATTCATTATTACAGCTTGTTGTCAGCTAAGTATAATTCTTTCTTCTATTGTTATTAGGTGGTTATGTCCGCCCTTAACTTGTGTCAAGGTTTAAGACACTTCTTATAGGGCATATGATAGGTTGGACAGATTTGCAACTGCTTTATAATTATATGTTAATATGGTATTTTGGTTTGATTACCATGGTGTTTCCTGTGGAATTATATTGATTTAACAACAAGAGACTGCAAGCAATAGGCATGAAGGGAAAGATTGGTTCAGGATGAGTCACCTCTCAGCAAACACTTGAGGACTATTAAGCAATAATGCAGAAATCTTAGCTTCAAAGTTTTTGCCTCACATCCAGCTAGTCTGTGGAAATTGGTTTGGAGCAATACCAAAAGACACCTGCATGCACATCGACCAAAGGGTCTTTCGCAGGTTTTGAAAGGAACCCTCTTTTAAAGGAGTATGTTTTAGGGAATAGGACTGAAACACAGGAATCTTTTGGGATGCCTGAAGACCGCTTCTTTTGTATCTTCGAGGGAGAGAAATACAGATGGACAGGAAAAAATTCCTGCCAAGATTTGACATTTCAAATGTATATCTTTTTCATCCTGTTCTGGGCTGAAACTGCTACTTTTTTTTTTTCTTTAAAAATAGGTGGATAGAGGAGGGAGGAAGAAAGAAAAATACAGGCATACTCTCACTTCTGCAAGAGTAGTCTTTAGCTGAGGTGTTAAGACACTAATGTGTTATACAGCAGACTAAAGTCGAGACCCAGCATCATCTAACTCAACGAACGGGCTTGAACATTGTCATTCTACATTAGAAAATACTTTCAGAAAATTCCTAAGTAACTAAGTCCCAAGTTCTTCTGTAAAATTGCATAAACTTTAGTTGAAAATTCTTTTTGTTTCTTTGGCACTGGGTTCCTGCAGTCAAAACAAGCAATGATTAGTTTTTGAAGGCTATTTATCACTATGTATGTCAAAGCTATGAACTCCTGATGAGGAGTATTCCATATATTAAACTAAACTTTTTTGTAGAATACCTTTTTGCTAATCGGGGACTCGCTAATTGAGTGTGTGTGTGTCTAATAAACACAGAATGCAACAGGTATTTCTTAGATCTCTGTTTATTTATTGACTTGCTAGTCACAGAATCAAGCTGTAATTATTAATAGCAGAAAACCATCTACGCAGCAAAATCACTTATTCAGCTACATAGTTCAGTCATACATTCACACAGCTGACATTCTTCTATAGATGAGTTTGGTTTCATATGGCTCAGTAATACTGGAGTATAAGACACCAGCTATGGTGTAGCCATGAATGATCCTGTCCGTTCTTGGCAAAAGGTGACAGCTTCACAGCTGAGCCTGTGCTTATAATTATGGAATATGCAGATGTACTGACTCCCTCCAGTGAAACCCTCCAAGAAGTTCATCAATCTCCTTCAGTAGTGAACAAATATCTGTATGACAATGGGGCAATAGCTCTTGTGATTTTTGCAGTCATAGCCTTGATGGACCAAGTACCGGGTAGGGATATGGTACCCATCAAGTCCCTCCCATTTTTTGAACCTACTGATACAAAAAATCTGGGTGGTTTTGTAGATATCATCTCTATGCTCCAACTGAGTAATGAGTGTTTGGAGGATGGCATCAGGGACATCTGCCAATAGTGGATTTGCTCACCCCAAGGTGGTGAGCCACTGACCAGTAGGAGTTAGGGGAAACCAGGCTCACAGGGTGACAGTCTATTTGACTTGTACATGGCTAGGGATTACTGAAATATCATGCAAAGATAGTGAAAGGTTTGGTGGCAACTCACAGTCAAGGGCACCAATAGAGTCTCTTCTGCATTAGAAAGGTGAGTATCCAGTGCTTTTTGTCCCATATTCCAGGGGTAAGGCAGTGCTGCCAGTCTCAACTTTTCTGGTTTTAAGTCTCCAGCTGACTGCAGGCAAAACTATTGTAATGGCGAGGGTGCCTAGCAAGTCACATTGCTCCATTCCTTCAGGGGTGGGAAGGTGCAAGAAGACAGGCATCAGTTCATTCATGGAATGTCCCTAGCGCTGCCTCTGTGTTGCTGGATAAGGCCTTCCATTAATCCCCTACAACACTGTGCAGTGCGCATTGTCCAGACTTGGAGCAAGGAGATGGATGGACTAGACGCACTCAGTGTAGTTAACTCAGAAATGGCGTGGAAGTAAACAGAAATAAGGGTTTCCAATGTGAGGTGACTGAATCCCCTGGACTGAAGGCACCGTAGATAAGAAGAGACTCAGCTCCAACTCTTTCAGTCTCCTATTACACCATGTTATTTGCTAGTGTAGAAGTAGCCTATGCAATTGATATGTAGAGTATTTTGACCCAGGACCTGCCTGACAAATGGAAGAAATATGGAATTCCACTATAGCATGTAAGAAGGCCTAAGGCTTGACTTATGAGATGCATAGATATTAGGAAGAAATTCTTTACTGTGAGGGTGGTGAGGCACTGGAACATATTGCCCAGAGAAGTTGTGGATGCTCTGTCCCTGGAGGTGTTCAAGGCCAGGCTGGATGGGGTTTTGAGCAACCTGGTCTAGTGGAAGATGTTCCTGCCCATGGCAAGGGGGTTGGAACTAGATGACCTTTAAGGTCCCTTGCAACCCAAACCATTCTATGATTCTACAGCTGAAAGGAAGAAAAAGAGAAAAACGTGCAGATAGCTCTCTAATTGTGATACTGTGTTTGCTTTAAAAAAAATCAAGCTGAAGGATGGTTCTCCAAATTTTCATTTCAGCTTCTTTGTTTGTACTAGTGGGATAATCAGATTCATAATAACTTCCTTTGTGTATAGAAGAAATAAAAATAAAAAAATGTAAATGTCTAATTAATGAATCTTGAGACTAAAAATTTCACTTTATCTGTATTTGGATAAAGTTGGCTGGTCCATTTTAAGTTTCAGATTTGACAGCATTAAAATTTATAGCTGGCTGATTCTTACCTTAACAGGATGTGAAAGTGGAAACTGTAGTTCAATATTTTAAAAAGGTAATTAGAATATGAATATATCTGAGCCAGCATTACAAAGAATTCTAGGAAACACACTTTTTTATGAATTGAAGTAATGAAAACAGGTAAGGAAAATGGTTTCCTAGAGGAAAATCTAAGCATTTTCAAGAATTACTAAATATCTACATAGACAAGTTAGGATTCTTGCTTATCCTAAAACGTAAACACAACACATTATCTGCAATCTTAAGAACAAAACGTAAATATTTTTGGTTATTTTAAGATCGAAATATTTTAAGGTTCAAAATATTCATGTGTTCAAACATTTTGAATGCATTATTGCTTTTCAGCAGCCTTCAGCACCAGCATCGTGAAGAATTCTCCCTTAATAAAAAATTCTGAAATTAAAAAATTCATATTAGTTTAGTATTTGAAGCATCTTACCCTGGAAATACCTTTTCAGTGCAACACTGTTGTTGGTCAAATTCTTCTTTGTCCTAGGCAAGAGTAAATCTGCTATAACCCCACCATCAAAGATGTCAGTACCATATGGAATTCGTGTACAGAGGTCACTAAACTGAAATCTCTGCAGAGAGCTCAGAACACAGCAAGTATTTTATGCTACAGCAGACGCTGTAGAAAGATAATTGTGTACATGAAACAGTGGAATGGTTTCTGAGGGCACTTAGTTCATCATAGGTTGATTACTTTTACTGTTTCTGTCTTGGTGAAATTCTGTTTGTGTTAAACTAAAATAAAGCATTGGAGCCGCACAAAGACAAAACAGTCTTCAGAGTATCTTCCAATTGCTTGTTTCATGTAATTTGTCCTGAATGTAAAGATCATGAACTGCCCCAAAACAAGATGAGATTGAAACTTGCTTGATGAACTGTTATCTTTTTTCCCTTCTTTTTAAGCATTGGAGAGTGAAGATCCAGCTCTCTAATTAAATAGATGTTTATATGAGTGACTGTTTATTGCACTTCATTGCATAAGCATGCCTGGCAACTGTGATAGGAAAATCAATAATTTTTTGCCAATATGTAAAAAATGTACTATAGCAAAATATTCTGAGTTGGAGATATACTTTGTGGGAAACTCCATGAACTCTGACTGTATACAAAAGACTATGTTGCCAGCAGCAAATCTAATAGATATAGATATAGATATATCTGGGAGTTGCTTAAAAAAAAACCCACAAAATGTCCTATGCATAAACAGTTAATACACCAGGAGCTTAGTTTTTAAGTCTCACACATTTTAATTCCTGAATGGCAAGAGTTTTTTTTCATGTTGGTTATCCAACTTTCTTTGTCTGACAAATAAATGCGGTGAATCATGTAGTGATGCTCTATGTGTCATTCTATTAGTCCTCTGATATTTTCCCTCCTTTTTCAGAGGCTAAACTCACAATGACATTCCTTGACAGGCAGACTTATTAGTTGTTAAGGCCTGCATTTTCCTAATATTTTCATTTAAATAGCCATGGATTTCTGCCCTTAGAATGTTAGGTGACATGATTTTACTACCAGTATGCTCTTTAGTTTAACTGACGTGTTTTATCAGCCACATATGCTGGAGCCATCTGTTTATATTTTTCTTTTATTACAAGAACTAAAAATATAGCCATAGTAAATCCTCGTTTCAGCTGAGTTTAAATACTATTTCCTCAGTATAGAGTAACAAACAACATCCATTAACCACCTGGCTAGCAAGGTGACTTAGTCTCTGACAGGTCTTTGTTAGAAGCCAGATAATTTTTGGCCCACTATTTATTGCCTCTAAAACTATCAGAGGCTTTTCATTTGCAGTACTGAATATTTTGTATGGATCTCATGTTCTTAGCCTCAGTTTTATTTTTGGATCTTCTTTGCCTTCTGCCTTACCAGAGTTTTCTGTGCCCTGCATTTCAGTGCTTAATAAATGTGTGAGACTGGCCCGTAGCTGTCTGCAGAGACAGAGCGATTGTCAACAATTTGGGAAACTGCAGGCAGTTTTTTTTTCTATTAATGCATATTCTCTGCGCTTTTCACAAAAGACATCTTTACCACATGCAGTTCTTAGCAAAGTGTGTGCCATGAAACCCCGCAGTGTAAAGCAGCAATGAATCCCTAAAATAAAGATGTGAATTGCTGTTTCATTGTCACTTTGCACAAATAGACAAAATGGGCAATGTGACCTGATGTCTTCTGCTGTGCTGCATAGGTTTAGGATAAACTTGTCTAAGTCACTCTTCTTGCACAACGGGTGTGTGTGATTACTTGTACAAGTGTTACCTTTGGGACACAGAAGTAGCTGAGAGCGCTTCACCCTGCTGTTTCTTATGAACACCATCCCAGGAGGAGATGCTCACTGATAGAGCAGCACCAGTGCCTCTTCTTTTTGGTCTAGGGTCCAGCTAGTAAATAGCATTATTTCTGCTTGTATTTCAGAAGCAGGTCTTCATAGTTTCAAAAGAGGTTTTCGTTCTTCTTTTCCTTGACTGGTGGAATGCCGTGGTTATGAGAATGTGTTGTTGTAAAAATAGGTGAACAGCATAAAGGTCTTGATTCAACCTGTTCTTGGGTAATTTGGAATCTTAGAAAAGAGGCTGTAACAGCAAGGTTTGAAAATATTAATTCCTTGGTCATAGTTTTGCTTACAAAGGATGTAGTCTGTGTACATAAAATAAAATAAATGTGAAAGCAAGATGTTCAAGGCTCTCCATTCAACTTTTGTACAAACAGGACTGGTAGCAATAAGGCTTGGGAGGTGTCAAGTAGACCCCCTCTGTCAAGTAGACAACAGAATTGAGATGTGCAAACATCATTACCAGTGTCTTTTAACAAAACGGGACTATATACCGCAATATAAATGCAAGGATTTTTATGACAAAACTAACAATATTTTATGAAATTTTGCTTTGTAGTAATTGGTGTATGTAGTTCTAGTCTGAAGTTGCTCTATTTTCTCTTTTTCAAAGCCTTCATTTAAAGTAGAAATTGAGCTTCCTTTCTTTTTGATTGTTTCATCTGGCTTAAACTTTGAGGATGTTAGTGAGATGAGAGGGATGAGAAGAAATATGCTGTCCTGCAGAATCATATTTTTTGAGTCTGAATTAGTTTTGTACAATATTAATTGTTAATAGATGGTATCTTGTTGGGAAGGTGGATAATTTATAACAGTAATAAAATCTTATTGCATTTTAAAATCCTGCAAAACTGATTCAAGATTAAAAACAGTGTGAAAGATGAAAATATATATATTTCCATTTTTGTTCTTTTTATATTTGTAACACATCCTGTGTACTTCCACAGTGTATGGTATAAACAAACATTTTCTTCACAAGGATTGATTTTGATTAGCTTAGTTATATAGACAAATGTGCCAACATCTGTAGATGCTTTTGTTGTTCTTTGTGCATCAGTTTACATCCTATATATATAAAATTCATAAAGCACCCTATATAGAATCAAGATTAATGACTAGCTCCTTTCTGTATCAAGTTTTTGAGGACATTCTCCTTTTTCCAGGTACAGTCATTATTTCCTACACTTGTGTTTTTCTGTTTTACTGGAGGCAAATAGTCTTACAAGGACAGTAGGTGAGATAGGTTTGTCTTTGCTCTGTTGAGCTACACCACTCATTCTATCTGAATTCTGCCAATCAAGCAGCAATGTGGGGTGGTTCAATATTGAACTTTCCAGCAAAATTAGCAAGTTTTCTAGAAGCTAGTCAAAGACAGATTTATCCTGGTAAGATTATTGAGATAAAGAGTATAAGAAATGAAAGCTATCTTCCTGATAAGACATTGCTATGCTCCTTCTAATATTGATAAGGATGCTGTTTACATAATCTGAAGAGGGAATAATGAAGGAAACATGAGGCTTCATAATCTTTAACTTCTGTGTTTTTCTCTGTTGAGGGGCAGCATTTCATAAAACTATGAAAAAATCTTCATTCCAAGTATGTTAAATCAATATGACAACGGTATTTGTACAATATGCATTGCAGGCAACTATATCGCAGTTTGCAAAGTATCCTAACTTGGAGTGCTTTTGATGCTGTTGTAAAAGCCTATGGCTTGAATCAGAAAGAGTTGTAGAACTAATTCAGTTTTTCAAAAACATTGAAAACTACAGTGAGAAGTTTTCTTCTAACCCTCTTATGTTTTACACTTCTGGTTTTAGTGCTCAGGTTAACTAAAACAGTAGATAAAGCTGAGGTTTGAGGTATTGATGGTGAAAAAAATGTTGCCTCACGCATGATTGCATGAATGAATGTGGCAAAAATTTTTAAAGGCGATTTTGGGGGAAAACTGAAGCAGGTTCCTTTGTAACTGACCCTGTGCATGATTGTTATGTATTAAAAATACAAATGCTTAAGCAATGAGAACTGTCCATTGGCTTTAACTGATCTGCAACATCTCTTCAAGAGTTCTTGCTGATGATCAAGTTTCTTAATTCTTCCTTGTTTTTGGAGCAGGAAAGTTCTTAAGGATGGAAATTAGAACAATCGGTTTGTCTTATGCCTACTTTTAGATCAAAAGAATTAAATGCTAGGGACTTTTGGAGGCTCTGTGGCATGCAGTTGCCACACAGGATAGCCCATGATGCTTGCAAAAATTTGATTTATTTTATGGATCAAATAAATATTTCTGTCTGAAACACTAGAAATTTAACTGAATGTTTTGCATTCATCTTTCATGCGGTTATTCAACACTGAAACTTATGGTGGGGCATTCCTTGTTAGAAATACCTCTTCTTTACAAGGGATATAAGCATGTAAAATTTACTTCAAGCACGTGTCAGAGGTCTGTAGGACTTCCCATTCTGACTTATCATAATTATTCTTTGGTGGAAATGAATGCCTTTAAATAGGGAAAACAACAAAATTAAAGTGTAAATATGTATTGCTGAGGCATGTTTCAGTGTTTGTCCCTTGTTGGAAAACCAGGCGTTTATGGGAGCAGAGATTCCTGATCCAGCCCTACTACCTGTTAATGCACTTAAGAGCATGACATCACTGATGATAATTTTAATGTAGAGAATTAATTGTTATGAATACTTTCAAAAAGAATTCACATTATTTCTAAGTGGAAGAAAAGCAATGTTATGTCAAGGTGAAAACAATAACACCAATGGGGTCAAGTGCGTGTTTGGGCTCCTACAATACTTTGTAGGGTTTAAAAAATTAAGAAATGGACATTCATGCACATTACACAATTACACCTTCTCTCGATGCATTGCAATCTATATTTGTGTCTAAAAGAAGACAGAGTGAGTTGTAAACTTTGTTGAGTGACTTTCTTCTAGGGGGTTTCTGTGTCTTCAATCAATAGAGATTTACAGGACACTGAGAGCTCCTGACACTGACCTCCTTCACTAAACAGAAAACCAAATTTTCTGATGGGGGTGTTATGTCTATGTGGCTGCAAATACCTATTATTACCTATTAGTTATCTTGTGGACTTTCTGTCTGGGATCTCTGTTTTGCTTCTCACTTCCCCTGTCCTTCACAGTGCCGTAATTATGGAGGGTCCTCCTGGAGGGCCATAGAGCTCTGTTTTCTGCATGGTTCCCACTAGTGGGGTGCAAAAATGGCATTACTTGTTCTGCACTTGGGATCTGGTTGACAACAGGTTTAGGACTGACCTCAACAGCAAGAAAATAAGATAATAATTTTAAATCTGCTCTACATACCCGCCTTCTTTGTGCTGGGCAGGGCACACACAAGGAGGAGTCTAATTTAAAAAGGTGTTTCTAGTCTGCGTAGTTCAGGATTGTGTCCTGCAACAAGTGAGTTACTGTAATACATCAGGATACTTGCAAATAATTCTGAGAAACTAAACAATAATTTTTGGTTCTCTGATCAAAATTATGTAGTAGGAAAAAATGCTTTATTTAGGTTGAGCAAGATGGTTTATCCTGTGATTTCAGTATTTGTGTTTAGATTTTATTTTATGTTGAAACACAATATTGTTTTGAAATAAATATAGAATAGAATCATAGAATCATTTAAGTTGAAAAAGACCTTTAGGATCATGGAGTCCAATCACAAACCTAACACTGCCAAGTCCACTGCTAAACCATGTTCCAAGGCACTACATCTACATTTAAAGTGCCTGGGAAGATCGAAGCCCATGAAATTGCCATCACCATGATCAGTGGATCTTTGCTACTTCATTTTGAGAGATCCTACTTCCAAAACATACTTTTAGATGCAAGAGTTGTTTCTTTTCCTGCATGTGTTAGCGCTTGCTGTATTTTTGACATCAGGAATGGGCTAATTACAGATCATAGAATGATAAAATCACAGACTCATAGGATCATTTAGGTTGGAAAAGACCTTTAAGATTATTGATCCCACCACTAAACCATGTCCCTAAGTGCCACATCTACACATCTTTTAAATACCTTCAGGGATGGTGACTCAGCCACTTCCCCGGGCAGCCTGTTCCAATGCTTGACAACCCTTTCGGTGAAGAAATTTTTCCTAATATCCAATCTAAACCTCCCCTGCCGCAACTCGAGGCCATTTCCTCTCAGCCTATCGCTTGTTACTTCAAAGAAGAGACCAACACCCCTCAGCCTGAGGTCTCCCCTCAGCCTCCTTTTCTCCAATTTGAATTGCATATCATCTTCTGTGATGGTTTCAGAGAAACAAAGTTTGTGGGGAGAAATTAAGTCTTTCATGACTGTTTCATGGAAAAAAAACAGACAAGATGTTGGGCACACTGACTCTTCTTTAGGCTTTAAAATAGAAATAGACATCTTCAGGCAATGTACAATTCAAGAATAATTGTTTAGACATTAACTTATCTAGATTAATCAATGAGAGGATTTAAGAGGGATGATTAGCACCACTGGCAGGAGGGAGGGGGAAAGGGTTGTAATTCTTCATAAAGCCTATATATTGCTCCATGCTAAAAGAACACACACAGTCAGTAAAGGTGAGCATCACTCAGCCATCAAAGTGAAAACATTTTTCAGAAAGCAGCTGCTCCATCTCTAAGATCATACCCCTTGAGGGGCACCTGTGAAATACATTCAAATGACAAATTGGAGGATTAAAAGTCATAACTGTTCACTACTGAAAATCCTGGACTCTGAGAAAGCATTCATTTTAAGGCATATCACAGTTATTTCCACAAATCCCTTCCTGCTTGATGTCTCGCTGTTCCACGTTGACTTATTCTTTGTCTCTCCCTTTTGGTCCCATAAACCTCTGTACGTGTTAAAAACAGGTTAATAACACTATCACCTGTCTCCTTTCTAATGACCTTCTCTCTACAGGTACTGATTACACCTTCCTTTCAAACCAAGTGGTTGCACAATTAAGTTGAACTCAAACTAGTTTTTCCCAACTAAGGTGAAAGTTTAGCTTTGAAGGGTGTTACTGACTGAGATCTGGTGCTGCTCAAAAGCCTGCCTGCTGTATTTTTGGGGTCTATACCTATTGCCTAATGAAGTCTATTATGTCTCCCTACAAGCGTTGTTTGACTTTTCAGGGGTTTTATTTTATTTTATTTTATTTTATTTGCTAAAAGGATTAAATGAAATTCATAAAACATGCAAACATTTCCCAGTGAACTAAATCTACATTTTCTGTTAAATATAATGTTAGAATAGAAAGTAAAATAACTCAGCTCTACTTTTGAATTCAGAAGCCTGATGCATTGATATTTCTCAGTTTTTCCCTAGCAGATCAGACACTTTTGATTATAACAAGGATTCAGGAATTTTTTAGTTCCTGACACATGATCTACAGCCATTTTGATTGTGAAGGTCTGGGCATCTCTTACAGCTGTCTCCAGCAAGAAGAGGGGATATAGCTCTGTCCTTTAGGTTTCAAGAAATGGAGGGGAAATTGATCAGTAGTCACTGTCAGGTCCCTGTTGAACCAGAAGGATTTAACAGGAGGCACTCATAATCTTACAAGATCCTCAGTATATGGACTTACTGGTGTTTAATTGAATGAGTTTCATTTATATTATGCTGATGGTTGGATGTCTCCTGAATATCTCTCCCTTTTCTTCTTAAACCACAGATTCCTGTGCTTCTCAACCTGAGTAAAGATCCTGATGTTAACTTGCCTATGAAACCTTTAATCTTTTCGTTGGCCATGGGTGCATGCCTTGGAGGTAAGTGTTTATGTGAGAAAGCTGACATAAGGTAATAGCTATGCAATTATGGCATATATAAACCGGCACAATAGGTTCAATGGTTTTATTATGCAAAGCATAGGGAGGGCTGGATCCAGCCTCTGTTGGCTTCAAAGGACTCCTGGATAAGGATCCCAACCACTGTCTGCTGCTACAATAGGATTTTTGCAGTCTGTGTTTGAAGACTGTATCTGCATAAAGTACAGACACACAAAGAAGCAGTCCAGATGGTGCTTATAGGATCCTGATCTCTTGTGAGAGAAAATACAAAGACACATTTAGCTTTCAGAACAGAGACCCATCATTGCTTGTTGAAAAGATGCAGAAAATGTATAATAGCTGAGATCTGAAGGCTTGATTCAAAGTCACAGGGAGGTTTTCTGGCTGGTTCACAGAAACGGTTTGAGTATCCATTTGCTGACCTATTTAGCATTCCTTACTCTAAGGAAAGTATTTTTGAAGTCTTTGGGAAATGTACCTCTAATAACGAAAGCTAATAGCCGTTTTCCTAGTACCCATCTTGGTGTTAACTAGGATTTCTTGTATTGTCGGTGTGTATTAGCACAAAATATGCAAATGCACAAAAGCAAATGATTTCATTACTTTTTTTTTTTTAAACTGAAAATGTACCATGTATGTATTGTAGGCCCAGGATTTCCTCCCTCTTTGTTATAACAATAAAGGAGAATAGCCATTCACTACTTTTTAAATTAATGTTTATACTTGATTACTTTCTTTTTTTACATTCTGCAAATGGCTTATGAAGGTATTACAGCATTTCCAAATAGCAAGTGTACTAAGTGCAATTAAAATGTTTAAGTTTTTAATGAGAAATAAAGTTCGTATTATTTTTTTTACTACTGAGAATTTTAATGCTAATTACATTGTATTGGGCTGTGTTTTGATCCCTAAATATTTAAGTAGTTAATTTAAATAAAGTTAAAATAAATAAAATCATGTTCTGCAATGAATCCACCACTTCTGCCCCTCTATGCCCCTCCAGTAGTTTCTTTGACTTTACAGAGATTAAAACTAAAACCAGTTTTATGTATAACACAAGTTCTGGTTTGTTTGTTTAGCTAAGTGATTGCTAGTACAAGTGACCTTAATACCTAACAAAGATTATAATGATATAATTTACCAATTGAATTTTAAGAGGATGTTGCAAAGGCAGGGCAATTTATACCAAACAGTTATTTGTTTGAGGAGTATCTTTTTGTACTCATCATTATATTGTGACTTTAATCGGTTCCTCTCTAAAACCAGTGATTTGAATAATCAGCATATCTTTATATAGATCTTTGCCATAAAAATATCATCTTTCTTCACAATTTGATAATCACCAAACATACAGTGATTTCATTAAGCTTTCAGATTAAAAAAAAAAAAGGCATAAGGAATATAAAGCTGGCCAGATTACGCTTACATATTCTGAGTGGGAGGCACTTCACCAGCCTTGGAGGCTTTAGAAATCTCAGCTGATTTTCCTAAAGTATCAGTTACTATCTGAACTGAAATTCCTTTCATTTGATTTGCTGAAGGGGTGCTGGGATTTTAACAGAGACTTCTGTGTGTATGTAGTATGACACAAAAGTAAAAATATAAACAGTACCATGGGGATTATTTGAATTAAAAGGAACTAGAGAGCCATAGGAAGTGCCCAGGTATTCAGACAGGCTCTATACAAATATTTGGATAGAAAGTTAGAGTATTATTATTAGCAAAAGCCAAAACTTTCCAGACTGTGCTCTATTAGGATAAAGCTCAGCATATGCTGAGTTACACTGGCAAAGGTCTCATAGGAGTGTTAGCCTGAAAATAAATATGTTTCTAACTTTCCCATGTCAAAACTAAAAGCTAATGGACAACATCTTATTGTTAGGGAATGAAAAGCATGAAAAAGCTTTTGCTGTAAAAGATTTCATAGTCCTTAAAAGTGAGGGAAAAGGGATTTTCTTTTTTTCTTTAAAAAAAGAAAGTGCTGATGGCCTTTAAAAATTATTTCCAAAAGAAAAGTCTTATCAGCTCTGAAGTGCTGTGAAGGAATCCTGAAGGTAGGCTAGTCCCATTGTAGAAGGGGTAGATGACAATTATATCATTACTGTATGCTGCTTAAGGCAAAAGATTGGGTCCTATCACTGCTCACGCAACAAAGGAACTTGGCAAACAAGACATTTTGTAGAAGAGTCCGAAGAAATAATACATTATAACTACATATTTCAGGGTTAGCTGTTTGCTACATAATGCAGAGCTTCAATTCTGGTAATTTGATAGCATTTCTGGGGTTCAGGGTAAACATTGCTGTGTGCTTATGTGTCTGTGAAGGGAGCGTCAGCATTTGTTCCTGTCTTGGAAAATGCTGTGCAATATTTTGTCCTGAAAAATTTCCACTGGGTGCAATTACTTTTTTCTACTGTCACAAAGTGCACAGGCAGCTATGGGTTTGGAAGATGATAGAATAAGAAAAGACAGTAATTTTCCTTCATTGCGTTAGCTGTTGTCCTGGAAATGAAAGAAGGATTGAGTCAGTCTCAAGCAAGATGAAGAGACCTTTGCCAGTATAACTGCCACATTGTTGTCATCTTCAGCAGTGTCTCCCTAAAGAGAGCTGCTGCTATTAAATTTCTGTCTTTCATGGCGTTGGGCTCAGACATAAGGATAACTGAATATCGCATAGATGCTCCTTACTCTGTAAAATGTGTCTCTGAAGATGAGAAGGGGTGAAAAATCATGTTTCTCACTCAAGGAAGCCAAGGACAGTGATGGCCATGGGCAGTTCCTGGTAAGATGGTCACAATTTTGAAATTTTCGGGTCTTGGAGTTCGCCAGTTCTTTTCTGGCAGAAGTTTTCTTGCTCAGGTCAGGTCAAATTTACAAGATTAAGAAATAAACATAGTAGTTTTTCAGGATCTCTTGTTCTGCAAATTTAGGCTCATGTTTGTCCCAGATACCTTTAAGAACTTAAATTAAGTTGTAAGCTAGGAGTCTGGCTGCCTCAGGCTCCCTGTTTGGTGATGGGGATACTGGCACATCCAGGAGGCAGCTGTTTATTCATCCACTGAAAATGCCAGACGCTCTCTGCAGAGCACATCAGAACCCCTCGTGCAGAACTTCCGTAGCTGAGAGGGGTGCCCAAAGGCTGGTCAAATGAATTCAGACCTTGGGGCCTTTTGGTTTGTCAGTTCTTCTGAAAGCTGAACGACCACTTTAGTTCATGCCTGTCTGGGCACTAATGACCAGGCTGACTAAGTAGTAGGAAAAATTATATTACTCATGGGTTGGTTTTTTTTTTACATACTATCTGCCAGTATTTCAATTATGTTTTGACCATAAAGGGAAAGAAAACAGGGAAATTTAGAAGGAACTAAAGGAAACAAACAAGGAAATAAGTTCACTTTTTTTCTGTGGTGTTCTGACAAATCTTCATCCGTATTTCTTTTGCACAAGAGCACATGGGATAAAGCTTTATTCATTAATGCTTCCTATTCTAGTACATGACAGAATTACGGTACCTCTTGAAACTGACCTGTACGTGGACCTTCCAATAGTGTCTAGGGAACGCTGTCCTGAAATTTTGGAGGGAAAGTGAAGATTGTTAGCTCCAGCAATTTCAGAACAAAAGGAGCTTTAATTGCACTGCTTATATTGGCTCATAAGTTTTAAAATAACATGAAATATGGATTCAACTCAATTTGAATAAGTGCACGGTCAGAAATCCACCTGTTAAGACTATTCAATTGTGTAGAACTAGATTCTTTACTGAGCTGAAGAGGTTATAGGTAAGATATTATTTGAAGGGGTTTTGTACATTGACATTTAAAGAGCTGGCATTTATTTGTCTTTTTATGTCTTTCTTTTTTGTCATTATTTATAAAAAGTATGCTTTTGAAAAAAGAATAAATAAAAAAAAAGAGAAAAAAAGAGAGTGAATTCAAATTTGAAAGTCCCTGCCTTCTGAGTTCTCAGTTGCTAACAGTGACTATTGCTGTGGTCCAAAGGGATGTTTTGTACAGTGTATAGTTTTGCACTGTTTTTCTTCTCTGTATATTTTCCTGGAGGACAACACCTGAAAGTCATCACTGTCACAATCCTGCAGAAAGAGGCAATCCCTAGGATGCATACAGCTGTATTATTCTGGCCACGCAATCTCGGTTGTAGCCTCTATTTCAAGAAAGGAAGTAGGAGGAGGGGGCTGCTGGCACTTTTCTACTAACCTTCCAGGGTCAAAATCCAGGTGTGAATAAAATCCATTATCCACAGGACATTGTGCTAATTACAGCTATTAAAGGAGTGCAACCCACAGAGTAGCTAAACAGTGGGCTTTCTCTCAGTGGTCCGATGCTATAGCTATTCTGTCTCTTGGCACCCCTCCTTAGGTCCCTGATGCAGATGGGGCCTTGCGCAGTGGAGTGCCACTGATTTATTATTCCTGCTGATTCTGCTCAATAAATTCCCAAACTAGTTTTAAAGCTTCAGACACACTGAAGGTATAAACCTAGAAATATTCTTTATATTCCTAAACCAACCCTCTTTTTTTTTGCAATATGAGGGAAAAGTGATAGCTTTCAATAAAGCATAAAATGTATTAAAACATATAATAAATAATATTATGAAAAAAAGTACAACTGCAGATCCTTTGAAGTACTTTTATAGTTACAATATTTTGAATTTGTATAAAACTTTTCAACTTGAAAGATTAAAAAAACCCTATCAAAACCCCAATATATGGTGTAAAAATATAGCAGTTAGTTAAGAGGAAGACCACTATTCAGCTTTGGTTTTGAACTCAATTGTTATATATAATGTTTAATTGAAGCCGCAGGATTTTTTTTTTAGTGGAGAGAATGTACATACCTGAGCTTGATTTTAACCAGGACACTGATATTGAAAGTTCCTGTTGTTTCTAAAGGAGTCTTTTAATGATGAAATCCTGGGGCTCAGTTTTATGTCTTGTGGGTGAGACAGCTCTGATTTAGATAAGCATTTTGTCTATGGATACAAAACTCATCATCCAAATCAAAGGGTGACATTGTAGGGAATGAGAGTGACTTGAGAACTTTCAAAAGGAAAAGAATGCTGCTGCTCTTGGCTTTGAAAAGCAGGCAAAACAAATAAGGAAATTTAGGAAATATCTCAGTTCTTCTTTAAAGACTTCGGTGCAGTATTTAGCAATATTATGCCTCTAAATAGTTTCAGGTTCTGTTGTAGCATGAAGAACAGCATCATTGAATAAAGGCACAAGGAATCTTTTCTCTGTATTTATATTTGAGTGCCCAAACTGTCCTCTTGCTGTTTTCTGGAACAGCCAGAATCTGTAACCGTCTATAGAAATCCAGCTGCTGTTTTCCCTAGCTCTTTCATGACATTCAAACTCTGGGCCATCTTCATACTTTTTCAGTATGAAGTTCTTAAAGCCCAGCAGCGCTGTGAAGTCCTTGGTTTGAGAGCCAGCCTCATTACCAGAGTCCCTGCAGCTAAAGGAGATTCTCTAATCTAAGACTACCAAAGGTAATCCTCTGTGGCATGGAAGATAGACAGAAGAAAGTTGTGATTGTAAAATGTAAAAACAGCTAAAGCCGAGTGTGTTCATTTGACAGACATACCTTTGCCTGTACTAAGGCAATATCAGAAGCCTGCTTGTCTTTAAGACACGGAGTTAATGTGGAAAAAAACCCCAACATATTGAACCTACTCGATTTTTCTCAGAAGGACATTTTTCTAAGCTTGAAAAGAGCTACTTTGGCAGACACGCATATATAGATGTATGAATGTTATTAAGTGTGAAATATGAAGTATATTTGGGTAAGGGATGCTGTTTCAGCTGTACTGATGAGGATTTATAGTCTGGATGGTAAATCTTAGATTTTAAAAAGGAAAGGAAAAGAGCTATGTGTAATATGTAGAATTCTATTCTATTTTACTTTGATTTAGAAAAAGAATTTATACCAAACATCAAGATCACTTGATTATAATGCTTGCATTATTGATGAATTTGAAACGCTTGTATTAATGGTTTTCAATCTGTGTAAAACAACTGCATGCTATAAAGTTCTGCACATTTGATATAGGATAATGATCAGAGATGACATTGGGGACTGCGACAAAGCATATGCGGAGTTTTGTTTAATTTTATTTACTTGCTTTGTGCATTTGTTTATCATAAATTACAGAAGGTACTTTCTAGAAGCCTTGGCCACTTCTGTTTTCAGAACTCATTATGTTGTGCTGGTGAGTCGCTGCAATACGAGAATACAGACTCTGCATAGCTGTCAGCAAAAGAGGTATATTCAGTTAGAAGGTAGCACTTGGACTATCAGACAGAACAAGAGAGGGAAGCTATAGCAAGCTTCAAAGCACTTAAGTGCAGAAGATAATACTGGACTCTTTATTTTCCTTCCTCTGCAGACACTTTCCAGACAATACCCCCTTTTTCTGCACCTTCAGCAGTGCAGCAGAGAGGAGGAAAAAATGTCTCGGTCTACAATATTTATACTGATTTATACTGATGAATCAGACACTCTGTATGACACTAAAGAAATTTATAGCTATTGTTTATACATATATTAATAAATATCTCTAGCACAGTTGCAGTTAGCACACTTAAACCAAAGAGGAGTTGTGAAACTGTTTTAAACAAGGCACTTGAACCATAGCAAAACATAACAGGTAGGCTCCAATCGAAAGTCAGTTTGATTAAACTCAGCATCTGAATTTAAAGCAGCTGGATATTCTAAAATACCTTCTTGTATATGTGCTTCAGGGCATAAGGGAATGGCATGTCAGAGTACACGGCTGACACTATCCCTTGTTATACTACTTTATTTTACTCTTGTACTGGGTAAGTTGACTTCAAGGAGAGAGGTGACATTAGTGATCACCACAGGTTTTATGTCTCTTTTACAAATGTGTGGTCTCTAAGGTCCCTTCCAACCTAAATCATTCTATGATTCTATGATTCTATGATTTCTTTATGTTGTTACAGTAACAAGTGGAGGATCAGCAACCTGCCTTATTTATTTCATACTTCTGGTAGAAAAGTGACAAGTTTAAATTTCACCTTTTCCTCTCATAGCAAAAAGAAAGCAATAAGCATTTAAAATTACAATACTTACAGTAACTGTCCTGCTGGTGGTATAGTAGTGGTGATAAAAAATGGTAAAGTTCAGCTGGTTAAAAGTGTTGTACTGAATGCAGTTCAATGAACTTTTTGGATAAGTTAACTCAAAATATCTTTTTTTTTCCTTTTCTTTTTCCAATAAACTCCATGTGTATGCATATGTGCACAAACATCCCATTCAAAATTTTTCCAAATAAGTAAAATTGAAAAATGGTTGTATCGTATGTCTTCAGTCTATAACTTATAACAATGTTGAATGAGTTTATGCATGCCTTTTCCTTCTTACTGCCTATGATTTGAGGTTTCTTGTTATTTTAGGGACTGTTACTAGTTTAATTGGCCTTGATTCTGTAGCTCTTTATTGGCTGCAAAGTTTGATTATCAACAGCTTGTTAATTTTTACGCATTAAAAATATTAAAAGATATTCAAGACTTGTAAATTATTAAGAGATATTCAAGACTTCTAGGCATTTAACAGATGAATATAAATGACTTTGTTTAATGAGGCAAATATGGATTAATTTTGTGTGAAACATAAAATTCCTGAAAACCATGAATGATAGAATCATAGAACAGCTTAGTTTGGAAGGGACCTTAGAGATCATCTAGTTCCAACCCCCCTGCCATGGGCAGGGACACCTCCCAAAGGAAGGTCATCTCCTGTAAGGCTGATCAAAACCATAACCATTCAGTGTTCACTTCTGCAGCCAGATGTGTTACATTTGCTCAGTTTGTGCTTTAAGTAGAGAAATGGAATATGCTATGGAAAAGAAGACACACACATCAGTTTACCTATATTTAACGAGGTAAACTGTACGGGAGACTGCACAGAGTTTTCTTTTGAAAATGGATGGGAAGCAAGGAGCTTGTTTCTTTTAATAAGTTGTGCTTTGACACTATTATTGTGATGGTTTGATTACAGCAAAAAGCAGGGCTGAAACTCCTCACCCTAAAATTATTCATGGTTCTGTAGCAAACTCCTGGTTTCAGAGAGGGAACCCTTGTCTGGGACAAAGCAGTGAAAACAGCTGTGCCAATGTCGATCTGAGCCTTGCACAGATGTTTGTCCAAGGCCAGGGAAAAGCTGTTTTCAGGGCTTGTGTAGACATGAAAACAGGGTAGTCTATTTGCCTCTGCATTAGCTAGCCAGAGATACAGGGAAGAGAAAACGCAGAAGGGTTATTGGTTAAGCAGAGTTGTAGCTTGTTATCTACTGTCAGACCATGTCGAGGGGAAGTGGTCTGTAATGCTCACAACAAAGTAAGACTTTTCTGTAAGGACCCCACTTTTAAGCTTGCTGTCGCACAAGGTACTCTCTCCTTTGTATGTGAGAAAGTTACTGTTTATGAAGGCTGCTCACGCTAGGCCAAATAGCTTTATTAGTGATAATCCCTTCCCTTTGATTTCTCAGTGCTTGGAGTAATAAACACTAATCCTGCCGGGCACTTTGAGGTGATTCTCCAGGCAAACATGTTAATGCAGCAAACCCAAGGGTTAGGCTTGCTCTTGAGGGGGCAATACCAAAGGGACTCCTGAGAACTAACGGTATTTAGCTATAATAGATGCACTGCTGACAAGTCAAAATCAACAGCTGAGAATGAAGGTTAAAGTGAGAGGAAAGATGGTATTGATGCAAACTCACTCCCTTTTCTTGTTATGATTCTATCCTGATTTCCCAGCCCCTTCCTTTAGTAAGCTTAATCAGTTCTCCCAGCATTGATTTTCAGTGCATTGCAGATTATAGTCACCTGGGCAAACTCTGTTTACTGAGGAAGAGGCTGCTTGGGTCTAAGGGAGGTGCATTTCGTGTGGTGTGCAGGTTCTGGGTTGGAATTGGGCAGTGTCTGAAGGAGTGATGTAGCAGAGGGTGATAACTGAACACCGGGTTCAGTTCAGCCACGAATGGAAGCAGAAGGCTGGCAGAAGCAGGGCCGGTGGATACTGCAGGTATCAATTCAGGCTTATCAAACCTTGTCAACAACTTCCTGCTTGTACCTTTAAGTTAACTGGACATGCAAAGGCATGTTTTAACATGTGGGGTTTAGTTTTGGATCTTTCTTGATAGATTTATTCTAAACTAAAACTGTTGAATACTTTCTCGTACTTGGAGTTGATTTCAAATTCCCTAAAGATAGTCAAAGTAATTTGCCTTGAGAAATATCAGAAAGATACTTTTATGTCACCTTTTCTGGACAGAAACACTAGAAGTCCTTCTATTGTGCTTCTGCAATGATTGTGCAAAGCTAGGACAGGTCCCTGGAAAAACGAGTATGATCCGTGAGGATTCCTCTGTCATTTTCTTCTTTGTAGCCTGGGCAGCAACAACTCTTTAAAGGAGATCTCTGTATCTTTCTATGATCACGTCTCAAAGTGAGAAATTTTTTTTGCATTAAGAAAATTTCTTTCTTGATTTCATGCTTATGAATTATTATTATTAGAATATACAATAATATGTGTAGTCTACAAAGAATAAAAGGCAGAATAGATATGCAGGATAAAATGTATGGCTTACCTCATACATATCACATACTATTGATATTAGAAATATAATATTTAATTCATTGTAATGAATCCAGTGTCTTAATAACCATCTGCCTTGTGATAAAGGATGAGTTACAGTAGGAGTCATCAAAACAGAATGGTTATTACAATGTTATTCTTTGATACAGTTCACCCATGTGTTATTACATTTTAAGCATACAAACAAGCGAGTAAGTCTTTGCTATACTTTTTAAGCCTTATTATTCTTAAGATTGAAGCCAATGTCGAGTGGTTGAAGCCCTAGAAAATGCTTATCCCTCTTTGCATCAATTGGAATGAATTTAACGTGTGTAGGTTTCCACGTACATTAACCTAGTTTTGGATTTTCTGTGATTCAGAGGTCACAGTGTTGCTGTTTCACTACCGAGTTAAATGTCTGCCGTGGAGACAGATGTTCCTGGGAGGAGAAACAAAAGTTTGCCTCTGTTGTTAATGTCAGTGTAGTTCTTTGAAGCCTGCTGAGCCAATACCTAATTAAACAGCACACAGGCTCCAAACAAATGGAAAAGAAATGCTGCTCCTTTCAGATAACATTTAAGGTGACAATTTCTCCTGGAGTGAAATCTACTTGGGGAAATCAATTCACTGCTGAAGGAGAAACTCTTTCTACAATACTTCATTATGTGAAGGCATTGCTGTAGCCCATGTTCAGTATAGGAGAGCACGTGCTGTTTGGAGAGCTCGACTGTATCTGGTCACAGCCATGGGACAAGTGTAGTTTCAGTCCTGCTTCTTTAATTTGAAGCCAGAGCTATATTCCTTGTCTACAGTAATATTATTCTGATGGTGATGTCTGATTGTGCTACGTGTTGAGCAGAAACCTCTTATGAAATGTTTGGGGGCTGTAGACTACTTATTAGTTTTGGAATTGAAAATTCCTTAAGTGTTCCTGCCTGACTCCGCTAACGACATCAGCTGTATTCATTTGTTCTGTTTTTGCATTAAGACACATGCTTTGTGTCTTGGTTTTCTCATGCCAGAGCCTACCAGGAACACTGATGTTCCAAGTTCAATTTCATATCTTTAAACATGCATTAAAGTAACTAAAATATGCTTTGAGGCAAAGAGAGTGCAAGGGAAATGAGCTGTGTAGTGCGACCCTAGACACTATTTTCTTAAATGTTTCTGGTCCTTTAGTAAGGTTAGTCATCTTTTCTCCCCACAACTGAAGTACATGTGGACAGGTGTGTGATTGTCTATGTCTGATAAGAAGCCAAGGTCACAAAAAGCCCTTGGTGTCTCACAAGAATGCTCCATGATGCTTTTATGATCCATAGGGATATACTCTTCTGTTGATATTCAGTTCTACTAACATCAGCAGAGCTCCTCATAGACATAGAGGACCTCTGCATCCAGCTCCTTTGCAATGTCAAAGCCTTAAAAACAGAGCAAGTAGGAAACAGCTCACCCAGCATAGCTCCTGGGAGAGCAGAAAAAAAAAATTAAAAAAAACCCCGAAGGGATGATTAAATATATGAAATAAAATGTCTATTAGGGATTGCGGATAGTAGGGGGGAATGCTTTTCTCATCTCACATTGTCTGCAAGATTTCAGCTTCTTTCTTGTTCCATGGTGGGATCAGCTTAAGAGCTGTTTGAGGCTGCTGATGAGAAAACAAAACCAGACTCCTGTTCTTATTAGGTGTTGTTTAGGCCACTGACTTGAGACAACAGATAACCATGATCATATCAGATCTCTACTCCAGGATGAAAATCTCAGTTTGTTGCCTATTTTGTGTCAATAATTATTGACCACCCTGGAATAAATAAGATTCATGCTTTCTCTTTGGACTCAATTGGAAA
Source organism: Anarhynchus alexandrinus (assembly GCA_008711295.1). Classification (NCBI taxonomy): domain Eukaryota; kingdom Metazoa; phylum Chordata; class Aves; order Charadriiformes; family Charadriidae; genus Anarhynchus; species Anarhynchus alexandrinus. Next base: position 2,694,061 of record VUYV01000101.1, on the reverse strand, counting down.
AATCTTGGCCACACAAGGGCTTTTTCTTGGAAAGTTTTGGCTTTCATGAAATCAACTTTAAAAAAAAAAAGAAAGTCCTGAGCAACTTTTTGGGGTTTAGTTGTTTCTCAAAATTGTTGCTCTGTCCCTAGAATGATGAGTCAAAAACCTGTATCTAAGTATCCACTGACACTGGTATGGCTTTGAATCCAAACTGGGATCAAAAGTATGGCAATCGAGATCTTTCTACTACCCTTTTTCTTATTAGAAGAGGAAGATCTTCCTTCCTCCAATGTTCCTTCCACATCACATCTTTTCTCTCCTTTTCCTTACTTCTGAACTCTATCACTTCATTTTATTTCAAGTATTCTATTATTTTTATGAGTACTTTTAGAAGTCTGCTCTTTTTGTGTGCGCTTTCAGGTGCAGGAGGCCATATACATACCATGTGTTACTACTTAGGGGAATAATCCCTCTGCCTTTATTCTGACCTGTTCCTTAGTAAACTGATCTCTGGGTGACCTGAAACATTTACTAAGATAAAACAATTAACTGGAGCATTAATTGCCTTCGGCTCTGTTTCTCTTAATGTCAGACCGGAAAAGCCTCCACTGAGCAGTACTGTTTAACAGGGCCAAAATGAGAAGAGTAATTATATGCCAATGGGAGCAAAGGAAGACACGTGCTTAGAATAATGGATTGTTAATATAGTGATGTATGGCAAAAGAGGTGACTTGCCATACTATAAAAAAAAAGTAATTCTCCTAGATTGTTGCCTCTTTTGTTCAAAATTTCAGTTAAGGAATAGAATGTAGGAGTCACTGTCACTTCCTGAGTCGTGCCTTAGATCAGAAACATTTGCTGAAGACATCTGCTTTGTGGAAGTCAAGTATACAGCATTTCTTAAGTCTGAGGTATGACTCATGGGAAAGCTATAGAAAATGGGCCGGTCTTTCTGAGCTCTGAATACGTGACTTGTCTACATTGCCAAATTGTTGAAAGTTTAGAGAATATACAGGAATAAATTTCTTACTGGAAAAGGCTTAGGAGAAAAGAGAAGTATGTAGCTCTTCCAAGAGGATAGATGCGCATTATAAACATGGTGTATTATTTTCCTTTGATGTCCCCCTCTCTTGAGAGGACCTGTGTAATGTAATTTGGTGAAGTTCACTGAATAATGTTATGTTCTTTTATGTATTGAAGAACCATTGTGGTTTGGTAAGCAAACTTTGTATCTGTGGTGATCCTTTTGCCTCAACAGAGAGATGTGAAACAGATCCATTCCCTTCCATTGTCCCACTTACGGTGTTTTAAATTTCTGTTAAAAAAAATAAAATTAGCAATTAGTTACCCTCTCTGTAAAAAAGACACTAATTTGTCAATGTTAAGTTTTTGTAAGGAAAAAAGACATGCATTTTTCTTAGCATCCTCCATCTATTTCATCCTTTGTTTTCAGATCATCTGATGGCACCTTCTTGTATGTAAAACCAAAAATCAGCAAGTTTATCTGAATGCAAGTCTCTGGTGTCATTTTCACAACTGCTAGATTGGTGTTATGTTCCTTCTCTATTTTTCTGGCTTATGTAGAATCAGAGAATGATACTAGGCTTATCTTTCAAAGCATGAAGCTATTTATGGGATGTGGAGATACTGTCTGTATGTTTCTTTTCAAGCCTATGCAACAGAAATTGATTTTTCTTTTCTGACTAGTACATCTTAGGACTGTAGCACAGAATAAACAGAGGAAGGGTAAGAAACAGAGCACAACTACAAACTGGTATTTGTTTTCTGAACTGCAGGTAATGGAACATTGATTGGAGCATCCGCGAACGTTGTTTGTGCGGGAATTGCTGAACAGCATGGTTATGGCTTCTCTTTCATGGAATTTTTCAGGTACAATTTAAACTTCTCACCTTAAATATGTAATTTTTTTTTTCTCTAGGCAAACAATAGATCTTCCAAGGAGAAAATTTGGATGAAGGGTCTGTAAAATAGACCTGTGTTCCTAATTTGTTTTTGGCAATTGAAATCCTAGTGGAGGGCAGATCATTTTATTTTTGCATATTGTGGACAGAATGCATAAAGGTGGTGGGAGCACAGTGCAACCCCAGGAGAAACAAAGCCTCAGAAATTCCTGCTTTGATCACCCGCAGTCTTATCTTCAGCTCTGTAGTGATACTAAATTGTTGCTTTGTTGTTAAATACAGTTTAAACATGGTTTCTCATCTGCGCATACTCATGGACGTTCCATCGCCGGGAAAAAGTGGGATGTCCCGGTTCAGACTAAGCAGAACTTTACTCCATGATCCCATGAGTAAACCTATTTATGTAAAAGGAATTGCTTCTTTTGACCAGCTGCTTAGCAGCTATGAGTAAAAGTATGATAAGCAGCTAGCAACAGCTCAAGTTGTTGTTTAATAATTGTTTAATTAATAATTAATAATTGTTGTTTAATAATGGAAGCTCCTCTACAGGTCATTCATCAGCAGGTTTTTAAGGGACAAGGTGTACTTAATGCATACAACAGTTTAATATTTTTCCAAACACCTCCAGTTTTTGAGACTGTGGTTGAAAGGTGTAAATGGAAACTGGCAAACAGATGACTAGACATGAAGTTAAAGTTTAAAGTGTAGCTGATTTAACTAAAGTATAATTACTTGCTTGTTTTTCTGCATATTTAGGGCAAAGGAGACTGTTAAATCCACACCAATATTTTTTTTCTCCTTTTTCTTTACATTGTTTATTTTAGTTTCTTATCTCTATCAGCTTTCCTTTATATTGTTTACCTCAATGCCTTCAAACTTGCATAGTTAATATGATTAATCGTATGGGAGTGTCTGGAGCAGAGCCAAAGATAACCCTAAAAAAAGAGATGGTCTGAACTGTTCTTGCTAAAATTCTTGCTAGGAACATGTGCTGCTCATAGCACGGTTTATTTCTTCACCCACAATCTTCTGATTGTATGTTTTAGAGAGACAGAATGCCTATCAAATCAAAGTCTTGGTTGTCAGGACCTTTGAGAGTGCAGCACAGCCTTACGAAGTATACAGTGATAGATAACAGACTTGAAAGTCAAACCCTTATACAAAAAAGATGGTGATACAGCAATAATGGGCTTGTGGATTGTTCTGTTCATGTTTCGCAGATATTCAGCTTGTAGTTTGGGGATATAACTTGTATTTATCATTAAAAATGTATCCTCTATGTAGATTTTATAATGAAAAGTTCTTAAAACTTCCATGACACTGAGTACCTAAGCAGAAACAAGCATGTAAAGCCTGGCTAGTCTCTTCAGCAGTGCTGACTGGAATGTATTCTTTTGGAAGATTGAAGACAATACACAGATGTTCTGAAATTACCTTCTGTGTGTATGCTTTCAGTGGTAACGATTACTGGGGAAGGATGTTGCCATCGTGGGCAAAGATGTGAGAACTGAATCCAGAGTAGTCACTGGAAGATGGCAATAGATATTAGCAGAAAGAACATAAAAGCCCACTTTTGCTGGCTTCTCAATCACCAAGCAGGCAGATCATGAGCTCCTTTATACTTTGTCTTAGGAAAATATTTATTTCAGTTGAATGTGCCCCAATTCAATATTTTCTGAGGCTCCCCCTGGCATTAAGAGGTATTATATATATCCCTTGAGGATTTTGATTTTGCTTACTTTTATTTATGAAAGTTGTCTCAAAGCATGAAGTGATTTTTCTGCATTTATTCGCTGTTTGCCCAGGATCACTCATTAGGTTTCACATCCCTATTCAGGGTCCTCTGTGGTGCTTCTACCAGTATAGACAGAGATTGTTACACTCTTATCTTGCAAACCCCTGTGAGTCACCAGGGAAAAATCGTGGATACCATGTGTGGGGACATGACGGTCCTCAGCTGCCTGACTTTTGCTAAGGTGTTTTCAGTGCAACCTGGGCTGATATTGTTTTGTCCTTCTCAAGTGTCTCTGTGCAGGAAACCCATGACATGTCTGTCCTGGGTGGCTTCTGGGGTCATACAGCACAGTATGCTACTTCCTGTACCCTTCCTTAATTACCTGCATGCTAAGCCAAAATTATGCAACTATGTTTAAGGGGGAACTTTGCTAGAAGCAGCTTTTTTGCAAACCGTGTTTTGACATGGTGGTCTGAGAAGGAACTCTGGGCAGGGTTGTTAAGCATGTCTGGTGAGCGCACCTTGACACAACAGGGGTGGAGAGGCTCTGGAGGCTGTGAATGCCTAGTGGTGAGAGGCGTCTCTGTGTAAGGAGAGAAAAGAAAAGGCAAGAACCAGGCTCTGTGTCCTGTAAGGGGGCTGATGGGCTCATGACCTTTCCCGTGTGTGTCTTTGTGCGGTGGCACTTCATGCAGTTCAAGGTTCCTCTGCTCTTTTTTAAGAGGGCAGCAGTGGCAGCCCAGCCAGTGTGTTGTACAGTGGCATTCTGCTGCCCAGCCAGAGCCAGAGGTGGCCAGGTGTGATAACTTGCCTCGAATGCTGTGGTCTGACCAGCTTGATGTGCTTCTGTCTGGAGTGCCTTCAGCAGAAGAAATCCTGTGCCAGGGGGTGCATGCCTGAATGACCATGAATGCCATAGTCTACCAGAAATCTAGCATCCTGGGGAAGGTCCCCCTTTGGAGCCACATCTAGTTACTCCCTTCCCTGGTTCGAGAGTCCTGCCTCCCCATGAGCCTGGGGGCACTCATCTCCTTCCAGACCTCTGGACATGGCTGGATGTGAAGGGAAGACAGCCAGCCCTGGTGTCCCATCCTTACCATCCGAGCAACTCAGGCCCATGTGCTGGAAGTGCTGTGCCTGTAAGAAGGTCCTAGGAGGATGGCATCTAGGTGGGAAAGATTATACTCAGAAAGGAAGGAGAAAGGCATAGATCCTCCCTCCCTGTGTTGTCACCTTAAAGCAGCCTGGTGTCCAGAGTACACTGCTGGTTGAGAAGATACCAGGTTCCAACCACACACGCATGGCTGCAAGTTTGCTGGCCTGTGTCACCAAGTATCTTACCCAGAACACATTCAGGTCTTGTTCCTTTCTCCCACATTACCCGTCAACACATGTAGAAACCAGTTCTGTCTGAACAGTGCTCACAAGGAGAAGAGCAAGATTGCCGGTGAGAAAAGATCCCTTGGTTGCTACAAATTCAACTTGCTGTTTCTGGCCCTTTTGAGCTTTTCTTGATACTTCATTATGTTCCATCAAAATAAAAAGATTCCCATGCCCCTGAGAATATACAGATACTGTAATAAACTTACTTTATCACCATGAAAATATTTTTACATTTGAATCTGTTTTACATGGTGGTAGGGCAACAAAAAGGGGCTTCCGCTGTACATCAGCAGCAAAGGAAGATCAGGGGACATGAGATCCTGCCACTGAGTGGAAAAAAGACCTGACGTGGAGAAGGCAGAGGTTCTCAGTGCTGTGACCAGCAGCACAAAGTCCAGCTGGAGACCAGTCACTAGTGGTGCTCCCCAGGGTACTTGTGATTCCCAGTGGTGCCTTCCAAGCTCAGCTATTCTAGAATTCAGCTTTCAACCAGCCCCAGAAATCTGAAGGCAAATAATGAATAACTGCCAGGGGATGACTCATTTGGACTATGTCAAATTTAAAGGAAAGGAAACAATATTAAGACAAAAAGATAATTTAAAGTCCTAGGAAGCTCAAGCTCAGAAGTAGCAATTTGCTTAAATGCAAATGCAATTCTTACAGTTTTGGAGTCAGTCCAGCCAAAGTACACTCCTTTTCCACCTTGGAAACTTCCTCATCATGTGTTTTAATCTTTCCTCCTGAAAAAAATATGTACCCTAATTTTTCATTATCCTTCTAGTAACTCAGAAGGCAGAGCTGAACACAATATTCCAGGCACAGTCCTCTTATTTTTTTTTCCCATTATACAGAGACAAGATTAAATACAAAATACAGAGCTATTTGTCTTTGTGTTGTTAATCTAGGCCATTTCAAACTCCTGTTTAATTTACTACTCACCATTAAATCCAAGTTTATTTCTTTACTTGAGTGTGAGTATATCTATTCCCCTCCCCAACACCCAATTCTTACACTTTTCCCACATTGTGTTTCTAATTAACATATCATCAATGGACAGAGGTAAAAGGGAACGGATATGCTGTGTGATCTAGTAAGTGAATTGGAGGATGGACACAAAGACAAGTATTTAAGTGGTAAAAATAGAAATAATTGTGAGTCAGCGGGGTTTGGAAAAGGAGATAGAAAGCAGTAGGATATTTGCTGTACGTAGTCAAGGGTAAACATCAGAGCAAACAAATTATTATGCCTCTGGAGAGAAGAGAAGATTTTTTGATGGTCTTGACCCTGTAGAAAACATCAGATGTGTTAATAATATGAAGGTAATTACTCAGGGACAACATATATGAGTAAGCAGAAGGCAGGCAAATATAACATGCATATTATGACTTTTAGTCTAGTTATCAGAGAAACATTAAATCATAAATAAGAGCTTACTATAGAGGAAAACCCCAAATGTAGGACAGTACTATTTCTCTTGGCAAATGGTCAGATATGGTCAGTGTAGTCTTGTTGCCTGAATGATTTCCAGAGGTTAACAAGGTGATTTTATATCAATTAAGACTGTAGAATAATCAAGAGAGCTTTGTTTTTCTCAAGGAATAAAAAGAAATAGCATTGCAAATGTCTCTGCTAATCTAGATACTTCATTTCATGTTAGTTTTTTATTTTTTACTAATATATATCTGAGTTTATTTGTCGCAATATGGTCTTCCACTAGGCCAGTCCACCCAATGGAATATGAAAATGACCCACAGAAATCTTTTTGCTACCAATGAAATATTTGGCTCCAGCTTCATAGCATAAGAAGTTCTCATTGCTGTCTTTAATTATGTGTTTCCACTTGCTAATAAAATTGCCAGCTTGATTTTAATATTCTCTTTGAGAGGCATTTATAACTTCATAAAGATACATAGTATTTCAAACATAAAATAAATCATGTTCCTTCATCCTATTGTAATTCAGTACCTCTCACTCCAGTATGTCTGTGATGCATGATGTGAAGAAAAAAAAAATCACAGATAAATGCTGAATCTATTTGACACAAAAAAGAAAGTGGGTATTATGGGAAATACTCTAATTTTATTTCAAGCAGATTTTGGCTGACTGTGAATATATCATGGTGCACAATATGTAGGTAAGAGAAGAATGGATTGGATAACTCTATGTAACGGGATAAGAATATGGGAGAGTTTATTTGATACATGAGGAAATTAGTCTGCCCAGAGGAGCAGGGTATGAGCCTAAGGACCTAATTCAGATTACAGCAGTAAGGTTAGCTGGGCGTGATCCTGAAAGCATTGTGCGTATTTTCATGTTTTGCATTTTTCTGTCATTGTTCTCCCTTTATATGTCATCTCAAGAGCTGAATTAATATGCTCTGTCTTCTCTGGGAGTAACAATAATTTGGAAGTGTCAAAAAATATTGGTTTCTGATAATAGCTTAGGAAAGAATTTTTTTTTTCCTCATAGGATTTGTCTTGGGGGATATTCACAGCAAAAATATTTACAGCAGGATATCCCATTTATCCCTGCTTGAGAGCACTCACCCATAAACACTGTGAAACAGTGCTTCCCGTGAGAACTGTCATTCATGCATGTGGGAGGACAAATGTGATGCTCTTTGCTACCTCCTGTATATCCTATTTACACAACTTATTGAAAATAACTGTTTTAAAAAAACATTGGGTTCTGTAAAGCCATATAAATCTCTCTACTTGATTATATGTTAGACAACTGTAGTCCTGTTCATTCCTGCTAATTTAGTGCAATCTTTCCCTATTTCTTCCTATTAACACCTCTCTACGCCAAACTGTTGCTGTTTTAAGGCTGATTCTGATCAGAATAAAACCAGCCCTACTATTTTGGGTGTGAATTTTGATGATGGAGACCAGTTGAGCAATGTGGTATCCAAACACCTGAACACAGTTCACCTGTGGGCTTTCTGATCAACTGTGCAGCTCCAGAAGATAGAATCTTGGGATGTTCAAAGTATCCAACAAAGATTCAGTGAACTGTTGAGCAAAGGTTTAATGATTATGATACACAAGTTAGCTAAAACTCATTTCCCACTACTCTTCTGATCGGTAAGGAAGGGTAGTTGTTCATGGGTTAAATGTTGATGTTTGACTTGATAACACATTTCTTCTGTTCAAATAAGTGCAAATGCAACACTTGCGCAAAGTCGTCTCAACAAACATGTTAGCGTACTATTCCAATTTGGACAAGTTTTAACTTTTCACAAGTTTTGCTTCATAAAATTTCTATCTTTAAAGATCCAGATCTTGTAGGTTTACTACATCAGCTTGTTTTCATCTTTATCTTGATTTCTTTCCATGTGTAAGGAAAATGTTAGAAGGGGTTTTGTGTGTTGTTTTTTTTTTTAATAGCTCATTTTAATCATATATTTCAAATCCAATTACATATGAAAATCTCTATTTATTATCAAATCTAGGGAACTGAGTTTAAAAAATGTAATTTAGATTTTAACATCCTATTCACTGTTATGCTAGGAAGGGCAAAGCTATAGACAATCTTAATTTTCAACTGAACACTCAACAAAGTAGAAGGGTAGTTCAGCATGTATTAATCTTTCAACATTAGGTTCTAGGCTGGGTTTGTTAAGAAGAATGCCAGTTTTCTTTCAGCTATCCAAGAACAATCATTGCAAGATTTTAAATTGTCAGGGGAAGAATTATATTTGTTACTAGAGAATTTATGATGACACTTGTATTCCTACTAGATGTACAGGTTATAGAAGAGATCATGTTTATAGAGTATTCTGTTAGAAATTGCATGCAATGGATGTTGTAAGTCACAAGCAGTATAAAGTAATTTAACACTTTAAAACCAATCGATAAAACAGTGAGGAGAGTGGTAAATGTAATATATATCTATATTTTTGTAACATTGACCATAACCCATTCTTGGTCACCTTTTCTAAATACAGGCTACCAGCTGAATCAATACCTAATAACTTCCCAACAGCACTTGGAATGAAAACAATTTTAACAGTAATGTTTTCTAGATATTTTTGGCAGTGTCAGAAAGCGGATATCCTGCTGGGTTTGTACAGTTCTACTCCTATAAAAACTATTTTATGCCAAAGTTTAGAAGATATCATGGATTGTGTCTTCCTTCATTGGAGAAAAGACATAAAATTCTCCCTCAATGCATCTATATTAGTTATGTCATTAGGCTGATACAGCCTGTTGGGATACAGTCATCTTTCAATACTTGTATTAACCTATAGTATTCTACAGTGTTGATCTACATTAAAAAAAAAATTGCCTATGTACACCTGGAGAGCATTACATTCCAAGCTTTGTATTTAAAATACATGGAATGGATTTTTCTCTGTGCACATACTTATAGCTATATTGAGTACAGAGGGAGTCTGGCACTCCTACACAGGGAAAGACTGGCAGGATGAACCCCTTCCTTGCCTACTCTAACCATCATTTCCTAATTTTACTTCATGTTCAGTAGAGATGGCAAAGGGAAGCTAGAGACTAGGAAGGGAAATGTTAGGTTAAAGAAACTGGGAGGCTATGCTGAGGTGTTCTGCAAACATGAAGGGACAGCTTTCATGCATTTCAGCATGAAAATACTAGTCCTTTTTTCTCTAGAGTGGAAAAGGTGAGAACATAACAGCAATGTCTTTTTGCTTCTCATAACAGATATTTTGTTAAAGTATTTTAAGAAATGCTAACACATTTTTATTAAAAGAACAATATATTCATCTGCTTAGCTAGCATCTGGCTGATAGCACCAACTTTTAAACACATACAGGCTTTCTTTAACTTCCAACACAGTTAATGACTACTTTCTGCTCCACTACTCTGTGGTACTCCTGTTACCAGATCCCATCACAGGATCCGTGCAAATAGAAAAAAGATGCATTTCTATCGTGAACTTTGGTTTGGGTCTGCTTATAGAAAACAAAAGTATTAAATTGGGTTAATAGAGAACTTCATACCTGTCGTTCATATTTTGAAATGATAGGGAAGCTACATAACTAGGAGAAGGAACAAAATTGTCATTTTTTGAGTTCCAGAGGAAAAACTTGACTGCACTTGAAGTGACTTAAAGGTTCTTGGTGCAGATGTGTGGTATCATGGTCCTTCACCCCTGGGTCCTTTTTCTTGAGTATTCCAGTTTGAGAAATGGGTTGGAATGTGCCACATTTCCAAACTAGCATTCCTATTTATATTTCCTTCCTATAGAAACCAGGGGGAGGGGAGTAGGGGAAGAAAAGGCAAAGAGAGAGAAGGAAGAATGAGAGAGGCCATTGTGCACCCAGGTCTAATTTCAGGTTGGAGCTGGCACCTGGCTAGAACATAGCCCTTTTAGACACTTCTACTGCTCACATTCTGGAGAAAGGCTTCTTGTACTGCTGTTGATACCTAGCTTTTTAGTCTTCACCTGTATGTGTCTTGGCCATCATGTTGAATTTGGCGTCTTGGCCTTTGTGTTGAATTGTTAAATGAGTTTTGACATACAGATGAATATTGAAACACATGAACTAAATCAGATGTGCATCAGCATGGAATAATTCCTGTAGCTAATTCACAGTTAGCTTGCTCTATGGGTTTGTATTTAATTTACACATAAGAAATCACATTTGTTGTCTTTTTTTTTAGAGCAGTCCTGAATAAAACATGTTCTCTTGTAAAATGGGGATTTAAACAATACCTATGAAGAAGTTCATTCTTGCCTTGGCTTGGCATTTGTGAAGGATCTTGTCTTTCTTTAGGCTTTGGTTTAATGCTGTTTTTTCCATAGCTGACTTTTTGCATGTGACAAGGCTGTACAAATTTTCTGAATTCTTCTTTTAAGTTACAGAGCTATGATGGTTGTTACATAAATGAATATTGCAGTAAGAAAGATATTCTTTATTTATAGACTTTTTTGTTTAGACTACTCAAATGGTTTTGCATTTATTTTTCTAATAATCTGTAAAGGAAGCTGAAAAGAAGAAAAAGTCTTTCTACATTTAGTTGGGTGAAATAGATAGATTTTGGGAAGTACTTTGTGAAAATTTCACACCATATTTTTTTTCAGATGAACAGAATCTTATTATTATGAAAATATTCTTGAAGTATCTCCAAAGCCCAGGATTTTAGTAGCAGACTATGATTTGTGCTGAAAAGTAGATTTGAAAGCCAGAATGTCTGCTCCAAAAAATGGTGTAGTGCTTCCTCAGAGTCTCTTTAAGTCATGTAAAAACTTAAAAAATGAATTACTAGAAAAATCTGTAGGGAACAGTTTTTCACTGGTAGGTGATGGAGTTTAAATAAAACCTCCTTCTTTGCTGACATGTCTGGCCATGAGGATTCATATTTTACCACTACTAATATGGGCTGAAACCAGCTGAGAATATTCACCTTTCTAGCAAGCTTTTAAAAAGCAAGTAAATTACCTCATTTTTCATTTCATCGAGTTTGATTTCCACCGGATCCTCTAAAACTAGTTTGAGTGGTACTGTATCTGAAGGTACAGAATTTCATGGTTAGTTGTAAGATATAGTTAAAATAGGTGTTTCCAGTTCTAGGGCACCAGGAGTGAACCCAGGAAGGCTCTTTAGTTGAATAAACTTCTACGGCATCAAGGCAGGAGTTAATTTAGAGTCTTTCTGGTTTTGCACTGAGGTAAATATGCTTTTGTTAAATGTTAAAAGGCACAAAATGAAGGTCATATGCGGACAGGCTTGTCATGATTGTGATTTAAAAATTAAAAAAAACCCAACTGGAGCCTATAAAATCAGAGAGATTTTCTGTAGTTAAAAGAGGTCAGTGCATTATTTTCCTAGATAATTCATCAATGTCAGCAGGGCTAATGAGAATGCAGGCCATGTGTCAAGAGTTAGTGTGTCCGTGCCTCTGCTGCCGTTGTGGTCTAGCACTGGTGTTTCATTGCAGATCATTAAATGAAAGGTTTGCTGGTGCCTTACAAGCTGTGAGTAGGTCCATGGGAGAAGAGAGAAGAGAGTGTCTACGGTCTCTTTCGAGTGACACTTCTCACTGATGATCATGCCCACCTCATATTGCCAGCTTGTTTTGCTAGCTAAGATTAGAAGAATATTTCTGGCAAGAAGAGAAGCAGGACTGAAAGAGTCTTTGCTGCTTTCCCCCACCATGTCTTGGAGCTAGCTACTGGGTTGAATTTCTTCTTGTTACTAGTCTCAGTTCATGTCGTGCATGGAAAAGGAAGGGGTCTGCTTTAGATAGATGTGGTTCCCAATTAGCTTGTGTGCTGTGTGGTGGTAAAAGAGCTGTATGTCATAAAAAGGGAAAAAAACCCACCCTAATAAGGCAAAATCTTAATCTTAGTTAATTTGGTTTAGAAAATATTACTAGGAAGGAGATGTTTGCCACAAGTGTGGGAAGCCTTTGGTGTATTTTAAACTACAGTAGTAAAATATGGTACGAAATGGAGCAGAAACCTTAAAAAAAGAGCAAGTCCATGCTGTTACAAGAATAGTTTTCTGAAATGTGCAGATTAGTTCTGAAATCACATCAGCTATTGTGCCCCCTCTCCCTGTGACCATCAGGGTTCAACTAGTCCAGACTGGCTTTATTTTGCACTGGAAACTCCTATTCTCTCTTTAGGCAGGAGATACTCTTGTTATGCCCTTAATTAGGGTGAAAGTTTTTTTCTTCCATGGTATTTTTTATTTTAGGAGTCATCCATCTCCTGTGCTTGATGCAACAGTAAATAAGTGCTTCAGTGAGGTACAAAGCCCTTTCCTCCCCCTTTGGCTTTCTGGAAGGGAACCTCTCTTTGTCAGGGTCTTATAGTCGATACTAGCCTGTACGTCGAAACGTGTTCACAGACAACTAAACAATTTGCCTGTTTGCTTTGTTATTTGCTCTTGAGCAACACCTGGTCCAAAAGTAGTTAATCATGTTGAGGTTGGCTTTGGGGTTGGCATGGCCAAACCCAAGGCTCTTTCTCTTATGCAAAGTGCTAGATCTGTGTTTTGTCATTCAAGTGCTCAGATCAGATCCTGCCTTTGGGCTGTTGTGTGTCATGGCCATTCAGGACAGTGTAAATAGCCCACCCATAAAGAAGAAAAAAAGAGCTAATAATAATCCTGCTAAATATTCTGTATGTATAGACTTATGTATGGATCAGGACTTGCTGGAAGCTTTTTTGTCTTCTTTTACACTGGTTTCACAGCCACTTGTATTTCATGATTTTTATATGTTTAAGGTTTTTTTAATCTATTTTTCTGTTTCTCCGTTAGAAAGACAGTGGCTACTGCTACTGCATATGCTTCTCTTGATCTTACTTTTTTTGTTTTATTCCTACAGGATATCTTCTGGGGAGGTTCTAAATTGCTGTCTTTTGCCCAAATTATTGCCTTTTGAAAAGCAAATTCAGAAGCTGTACTGAAACACTGTTATTTAGTTTGTTAAATAACTGAGAGTGATTGTGTTACCCAGGTGCTGGCTGGACTGTTTGAAAAAAATAATTTGATTGCTGCTCAGATGCTGTCCCCACTATTCACTGGATCCTTGTCTACTGATTTGCTTCATTGTGGCTAAGACTTCATGTGTCTTGAAGGGGATTCACTTTGAAATAGACTGAATTACATTTTTACCTCTCCCAATGTAATGAGGACCTTTTCAAGTCTGAAAAGTCTGCTCTTCTCAGCAAGAGCAGAAGGTCTGACTGTAGTGATAGTGATAAATGAAATGTTAAAAGAAAGAAGGTGAGCAATATAGCTATGCTTAATCAAACCAGGGATAGAGAGAGAACAAAATGGAGGCCATTCCAAAGCATCAGAGCCAAACCCCAGCAAAATTAATAAAAAAATAAAAATATCTCTGTTGTTATTTCCTAAATATAACACATTGATGAAGGCTGTTTATAGTGAAGGCTGTTTGCAGTGACTGGGAGAGCAGCCAAATAAAGATTTATTGCTTATGGATTCCTCTGCTTTTGCTGCTTCAGTGAGAACTCATTGTAATCAGTGGTCCCTTTTATTTAGATTCAGCAGACTTTGGATTGTTGTTGATAGTGGTATTTCTATGCACTATTTCCATTGAGTATTGCAACCAACAGGTGGTCATTAGTATATTAATATAATATAATATTTTCTATATTTTACAATTAAATAAACCATATAAGAATAAAGGCATATTAGATTATGTCTCATTTTTAGACCTATTACTGTAAGGATTATTTGGCCTAGTGACTAATGCGATGAGAAACATGGCAGTATTCCTGTATAGTACATAGTCTGTCACATTTTATTATTTAAATATAATGTTAAAAAAAATAATAATTGCTCTTATCTGTCACAGACATGGGAGCAGAGCAGGGTCTTTGGGATCTCAGGGCTTTATTTTTTAAGTTAAAGCCTGCCACCTACAAATTGTGCCTGTTTGACAAGAAAGGTTTTCTTTTTGAAGGTTTTACAGGATTATCTTTTTGACAGATTGATTGTGTAAGTCTTCATGTTGCTCTAATAACTCCTTTTTAATGGGAGAACTTTAATTCATGTCAAACTCAAAAGTTCAGTGACAGGCAATGTGCCTTCTCTTAGTTTAGAGGTTAAAAATAATTGACACTTTTGTATGCATAGAATAAACTGCCATAAAAATATTAATTTCTATGACTATTCAGATAGGAAGAGATAGAACCAAATGCAAAATGAGTGGTCAGCTTTTTCATACGTTTTGAGACAGAGAAGATGACTCTATTAATAAATACAATCAACAACCATTACTGAAATAATTAAGAAAGGCGTGATAAGGCAGTGCTTGTCGTAATTACTGTTGGAGATGGAGTAGAATTACAGGTTTTGAAATGTTTAAATTTTCTGATTGTGCAGAAATTTCAAAAATACTTTTCAGAAAAACAGCTAGTTTCTGAACTATTGTAGTACAGAAAATGATTACATTTCTTTTTTAATGCAGATAACTATTAAAAAAACCCCAGCATTTGCTAAAACACACTGCTGTCTCACGTACAACACGGTTTTCTGACATTAAGAACATCTGGGTGGAGTAGCTGTGGAGGAGGGGTGGGAAGGTGCCCTGGGCCATGAGCCCATGGGGAGCTCTGGGGAGGCTGTGCAGGGACAGTGAGGCCTGTGGTGCCCTCGGGGCCATGGCAGCTTTGCAGTGTAAATAAAAATCAGATGATTTACCAACATGAGCAGTGTCTGCAGGCTGTCTGTCTGGTGTATACTGAGTAGTAAGACACAGTACAAAAACCTGCATACCTAAACTCATGAGTATGAATGATATCATACTATTTTAAAGGAAGTTCAGTCTGATTAGCGACTTTTCAGGTCGCCTTTTGGGTGAACCTTCACCTCCCAGAAGCTACAGATTTTCCCTGTGGTTGTGCTATTCCAGAATTTTCTGCATTTTCCTTGTAAACAGCAAGGTAACTGTTAGAAATAGGATACTTGACTTGAAATGTGACTCATCACACCCGAGTTCATCCATTTAATTCAGCCTATTCATTTATATTCCTTCTGCAGTCAATGGAGAGGAAAAGGGAAGACTTGTCCCGACATCTTAAAGGGATATACTGAGATGGGAAGAATTACCTGCTGGAAGTCCCTGTCTTTCAGCTGATTAAAAATAACCCTATAATGTTGTGTCTTAAAGCTAAATAATGGAAATTGTACCTTGGCTAAACCATATATATAGTTTTATTTATTTTCTTTTTTTACTTTACTTATTTTATTCACTTATTTTTAGGAGCTCTCAGATAAAGGCTGCACCATAGCACGTATACAAAATACATACCGATACATGACACATTTACTACTTCCTGACTCTTGAGAACTAAAGGGTAAAACTATTAATTTATCTTGACAATTTTTAGTGGAATTTATGCATGAACGTGGGGATGTCTATGAAAGGCACAGTATCTGAGAGTAATTCTACATTAATATAGTCTATTTAATTAAAAGTTAATATTTCAGATTTTTAATTAACACTTCAATTGAAAACCAAGTAGATGAAATCCACACCAATTTTGAAATAATTTAGTCTGCAAACCATTCTAATACAATGTTTAAATATTATTGACCAATGAAGCACTAAATTTTCTGTTGGTTTTTTTTTCCCAGAAAAGTGTAGAACAAAAAAAAGTGAATGAATGCATTATTTTAATAATTTTTTTATTATTCTGGCTAATCTTGATATAACGAAAGTATCTTGATTCTCAGTACAACAGTTTACCTGAAGATGGGATTCAGCTTCAATTAAAATATGTGATGTGATGTGAGATAGTCATCTAAGCTCCCATTGGAGCTTCCAGTGGGGATGTAAGGCTTTATTCATTTGTCTAAACACACATATTTATCTAGTCCTGTATCGAGGACATTCCTCATACGTCTGATAGCTATGACCTAAGATACACGGACCCATGCCATCTTAAAGTGACAACTGGAAGCTGAGTGGGACAGTCTTCACATCTCCAATGGCACGGCATGCCTTCAGTTAGGCAACTAATTTGAGCCTGTCACAGTAGACTCAATGGTATCTAACATGTGATTTGTCTCATCCTGCAGAATACACATCTATTCTACACACTGATTACTGTGTTGACTAGATTTTCCACTGTCTACTGTGGGAACTTAGACAAAAAACCACTTTCACATATAGTTCCCAACTGCATGTGCCTGAATCTGGAGCTCAATCCCAGCATAAATTTTTCATCATGCATACACTGACATTATGCAAAAATTCTTCAAATGAAAATGCCAAAGAGAAAAATAAACCATAACCAAGACAGAAACATATTAATGTAGAAACTATGTACACTGAAAAAATATATACACTGAAACTCAATTTGAGATACTGCAGCACATTCATCTATGTTCATTTTACTCTCTACTCTTTCTTCTTGTCCCTTACTGTTCTTCTATTCATATCTCTTCCCTTGTTATTTCCTGCCCAGTGGCAGGTAGTGTTTTCCTCTTCCATAGAAATATGTGAGAATAATGAGAAGGCAGAGATAAAGACCTAGTGCTTCCCAAGCTCCTGAGTGGCTATTGAGTCAACATATTTTTATTAGTCGACTGACTATTCAGCAGGATCTGGCTGAGCTGGGTTCAAATTTGTAATTCATCTGCCTAAATAAATGAAAGGCACTTTAAATGGTAACCTCGTTCTTTAGCCAAAACTAAAGCAACTGCAACTGCAACTACCTGCTGTTTTGGGGCTGATGATGGTCTTGTGGTGATTTTTGCCCGGAAGACGCGGGGTCGCGGTGCCCGGGTTGGTGGTGAGCAGAGGGCAGAGCTCAGGGCGCTGTCCTTGGTGCTGCAGGGTGAGGCCGGGACGGGACGGCTGCTTCAGCAGGACTGGGCGGCTCCCATCCCCCTGTAGTACTTTCTCTCTACGTACACTTTCCATCCAAAAACTGGAATGACCGTAAAAGGGCAGTTCATAGACCAGTGCAGCCATATATCATCCTGGTTTGTATTAGAAATAGTGTGGCCAGCAGGACTAGGGAAGTGATCGTCCCCCTGTACTCAGCACTGGTGAGGTCGTATCTTGAGTACTGTGTTCAGTTTGGGGCCCCTCACTACAAGAAAGACATTGAGGTGCTGGGGCATGTTCAGACATGGGCAACAAAGCTGGTGAGGGGTCTAGAGCACAAGCCTTATGAGGAGCGGCTGAGGGAATTGAGGTTGTTTAGCCTGGACAAAAGGTGGCTGAGGGGAGACCTTATTGCTCTCTACAGCTACCTGAAAGGAGGTTGTAGTGAGGTGGGGGTCGGTCTCTTCTCCCAGGTAACAGGTGATAAGATGAGAGGAAATGGCCTGAGGTTGTGCCAGGGGTGGTTTAGATTGTATATTAGGAAAAAATTCTTCACTGAAAGGGTTGTCAAGCATTGGAACAGGCTGCCCAGGGAAGGGGTTGAGTTGCCATCCCTGGAAGTATTTAAAAGACATGTAGATGTAGTACTGAGGGACATGGTTTAGTCGTAACTTGGCAGTGTAAGGTTAATGGTTGGACTTGGTGATCTTAAAAGTCCCTTCCAACCAAAACGATTCTATGATTCTATATGCTGACCAAGATCTGATTCCTTGGGAATACAGGGACTTGGAAAGGATTCTCCTACTGTGCATTATTGGTGCAGTTTTGGTGAAGATTGTGCATGGATGCTTAGGTGGCCAGTCACAGTTCTTGTATTTCACTTTACATTAAAAATATATGTGCAGCAAGCAGGTGTCATTTGTCCAGTGTATTTAGGAAGTAAAATGGAAGGACACTGACTTGATTTTGCATTCCTAAATGTAAAGTATATTTGGTTAACAACCTACAATTCTTTACCAGTCAGCTGTTTTATATGTAGGAAATAACCCTTTTGCTATGTTTGCTTCACCTTAATATTTTTATCCCTGGGAAAATTTTGTATATATTTTTCTTTTTCTTTTGTCATGTAACGTATTTTTATTTAAGTTCTGCATTTATCAAATTTAGACCAGAAGATATTAAAATAAAGAGCTCATGATGCATACCTACTGCAAGTTTCAAACTCAAGGATAACTTCTGGAAGAATCATTCATTGTTGATAGACACAGTGTGTATAATCTTCAAGTCTGATTATGCATAAAATAAGAACCATAAATTTTTATTGGCAAGGGGTAATTTTTGCTGCACAAGAAATGCAAGATGAGCTGTTTATGTTTGTAGCTCATGGAGACACCTGTGGTCCCAGAAGAATTCTTCTGCATGAAACTTGTAATAATCTTACACCTTTTACTGTTACTTTCCCTTTTAATGGCTCTTTGCTGGGCTTCCCAAGTCCCTTGTTAAATTTCTCAAGAAGCGGTATATTATTTTTCCTTAGATGAGGATCATCTAGTGAATTAAACCCCAGATATGAACCTGATGTTTGCAGATTGCACCATTAAATATGACTACATATAACTTCTTATTTCAATGAAAGCAGCTGAAATTTTTCTGTTATCAGAGATAAATTCCTGTTGAAAATGATACAGTATTTTGAAACGAAAGTATTCTCATTGTTATGTATGTGCTGATGCTTGTCGTAAATCACAGAATTCGTGATGTTTGTTAAAAGGGAACACATTCTGTCGTTAGACACATACAGATAAGTATTCCAATGGCAAAGTTGTTAGGGATTTAATTGACATTTAACATTGGAATTATCAAAACTTCCTGGTGCAAGAACAGTAAATCAAATACTGTCTGGTTATTTCCCAGGGTCTTCAGGATGTAAACTGTGATCTTTCTTTACTTTTACCATTGCCAAGACTTCTTACAGATATTTCAAGATCACAAGAGTCATTCTAGTCTGTGACTACAATTAAGATTAGTTTTATTAAACCCAGGATAACTAGAAATATTTCTATAAGATTTTCAAAATTGATGAAAACAATGTCTGAAGCACAAATTGGAAGAATTTGAAATTAAGAGCAAATCCACTGAACACAAGCTCTGCTGAAAGTCAAAGATAAATCTGAAATTAATCTTTTCTTCTGTTCTCATGAGCTTAGTCATATAGATTGTATGACATCATTTGCCTTTGTAACTTGAATTCATACTGATGCACAAAAATAAGAAAAGTTCCAGATCCCCTGCTTGCCCCCTGGTATTCCTAATTTTAAGCATGGGAATAGTCCATTAAAATCAAAAAGATACAGGTGGTTTAAGTACTTTGCTAGTCTGGGGCCAAAAATATAAATTGGGAAATACATGGGATTTTAAAAATGGCTTTCCCTACATGGTGTGCTAGCCACATCAATGAAATATTTTGTTTGGTCTGTTTTGCATAAAAATTGTCTAATGATTCCTTAAGTAATATTTTAGCTTTGTGGCCTCCTCAAATAGCCTCCTAAAAGAACAAGGAAATTGTTAGTCAATTAGATGAGAATTTTTTGTTCTCATGTAATGGTCTCCTTCCATATAATTGTTGCAGTTTCTTGTGCTGACCCTTAATAAAGTAAATCTTGAATTTCAATTTAGCATGCATAATTTATGATGTTTGCCTGTTTAGCCAGTTTTGTTTTTTAAATTTGCTTCAGCTGGGAAGGTTTCCACATACTAGTGTCTACAAAGTATGTTTTGCTATCTACGTGCTGTGCTATTTTGGGTTATAAAAATGGTAATATGAAATGAAAACACCAGTTCTTTCTAGAATCTCTGACAACAACCTCTGTTTACTTGACCAGCTTTGAAGGAGAATGTAATGGAGACATTAATATATCAAATTTTTTTAATATTTCAATTTGGCATCTTGTTTCTTAAAACATTTTATCTAATTAAAAGCAAAGTCTGTTGGACATATTTGGAGTTCATTAGCTAAAAATAAACCAGGACTATTTTTCTAGCAAGCAATTAATACATCTTTTAAAAATATTTTTAACAGTATGGATCAGGATTTATCCAGAAAAATATTTATTTTTTGTTTTCCATGAACTTTTGATGCAGGAAGTGTAAAGCCAAAGTTGTTAAGATTGGAACTAGCTTTCCATTTAATAGCTTTTTCTAACTTTGTTAACATATGTATGCTTACTTGAATTAGGCTAGAACATGATACTTTATGTGAACACACAATAAATTTAGCAGCCCAGGGAAAATTTGCCAGAAAATCTTTGGTCTTCATGCAATTCAAGTGCCACATATGTGTATCGCAGAAGATCAGGAAGTATGTAGTTCACAGAAAACACAAGAAAATCCCTGATATGTAGAGTTATAAAATGAAGACATCCTTGCTTTAAAAGGACCCCAAATATCCAAGTTTAAAAGGACTAAAAGGGTTGTTTATTACTCTAGAGTGATGAATGGGGTTGCTTTGCAAGTAAGTCTTAGATAATAGTGGGGGCACTCGGATGTGGTGACAGTGGGAGAGAATACACCGGTCTGGCTTATCTTTTAATTTCACTGTCGTAAAAGGTGGGTTTTTACAAAGATACAGCCTGTGCTTTATGCATCTTTATGCAAACTCATAGTGGAAGGAGGGTATGATTTAACTACAGAAAAATAGCAAAAGTTGACATAAATACCTCCGAGTTTAACTTTATCAGTCTATTTAAAGAATGCAAAAAGAAAACAAAATCTCTTTCTCCTCAGGAGTTTTTTTGGCTATGCCTAAAAAGCTCCTTATCTTACCAAACACAGGTACCAGAGAAGGATAAGATGGACACCTCTGCAGCTTCCTTTTGCTGTATTGGCTGGGTCTTCCCTGACTGCAGTGAGAACTTAGCCACCTCCCATGTAGATGTCTACATAGTAGGCACCTGAGTTTAGGTGGCTGAATCTGGAGCTGAATCCCACAGTCCAGGAATATGTCAGGTGACTTCAGTGTAATGAAGATGGTCCTGACCTTGATCAGCTGTAGTAGTGTAATCGCAATTACATGGCTAATTAAGCAGAATGCACTGAGCTCCATGATGCTTGGACTAGGCTGCTGCTGGTACCTCTACTTGGTGATGTAGTGCCAGCTCAGCCCTGTTCACACTGTCTACATTGCTCTATGATCTTTGGTGTAACTGTGGTGACATACACCCCAAGAAAACTATTTTGCTGTAAAAAAAAAAAATAAAATCCTTCCTTTAATGGCAGCCATGGCAGAATGTAGAAAACCAGCAAGCTTGTGTTTTCTTGCCAAAGGAATGATTTGACTCATTTTAGATTAGGGCATGTGTGTCAATTTGTGTACATCCAGGGATGAGCACCCTGGAGCCAAACACTGGAAAACCCAAACTGGCAGCATGTCCAGACACTGCAAGCACCTTCAGAGACAGTGGAACAAATCCTCAGACTGGCAGGATACCTGTTTTTTTCAGAAGCCTTCAGTGCAGGAGATGATGGCTGAGTTTAGTATTTTAAGGAGTATTTTAAGGCCTGTTATCACTGTGCAGTAAGCCTCAGGCTCTAAGTGTGCTGATGAATGACGGGGAGTAGGGTCCATGAGCTGCGCTGGCTGAAGCACAGAGGAGACGGAACATGGGCTGTGGATGAGGGAGCTCCATTTCATTCATTGTGCTGAGGTCCATGTCACGTACCATTGGTCTTAAATGTGTTTCTTAGATAGTTGGAAATATCAGAGGCTGAACTGGTTTTGTTTTGGTGTTGTTATTGACAAGGCTGATC
The DNA here is from genome assembly GCA_008711295.1 of Anarhynchus alexandrinus. Classification (NCBI taxonomy): domain Eukaryota; kingdom Metazoa; phylum Chordata; class Aves; order Charadriiformes; family Charadriidae; genus Anarhynchus; species Anarhynchus alexandrinus. The sequence continues at coordinate 2,671,943 of VUYV01000101.1, read as the reverse complement.
CTGTCTCATTTTTAAAAACAAAACAGTGAGGACTGTGATTGCTGAAAGTACACGTTGGTGGTCTAATATGTCGCAGTTGAAGCTAATGGACATTCTTCGGTAAGTCTGGAGGAGGGCAGAACTAGGACAGACCATGCCCTTTTGAAAAACTCAGCTGTTGCTCATGCCTCTTTAAGGGTCAGGCATTTATGGAGCAAATATGAGTCCTGCTAATGATAGTGTTGAACAAGAAAAAAATATTTTCCTTGTGGTTTAATATTTTCAGAATCTCTTGTAAATTTGTTTTATCTCTTGCTGTGAAAGAACACATTTTTTCTTAATGCAAACATTTAGACTGTGTGCTGTCACTGTAGGCACTGTCGGATTATATACAGAGTTTATGAGATGGTTCAGTAATGTGGTGTAAGCCAGGCGGTGATACAAGAAATCTAATGCAAGAAATTGTCTTCTGCCAGATGGAGCTGTACCTTGCTGATAGGTGATTACAAGGCTGCTTATAAACCAGCAAATGGCTCTTGGGCCATTTCTATAGCTTTGGGACCAAAATGACCTGCTTAATCTAGCAGTATCTGCATCTGTTTGTTGCTGATACCACCTTTTTTTCTTTCAGTGCTTGTTTAATTTAAATGTAATTCGTTGAAACATACATTACCAAATAAGATGCAGGTACATAAATTCGTGTAACAGAAGTTCAGTTCCCCAGACTGTAGGAGTTATCTATGAGCTCCTGAGGCTAGCATAATGTATGGGAACTAAATTGCTCTTGATTGCCAGGATTATGAACCGCGACAGTCAAAGCAAAATCTTTCCGTAGCGCAGAATATTTCATTGTTCTTTTGATATCGACTCAGTGGAGACCACTGCATTTCTTCTGGGAAGGGTTTCTTTTGGCTTCCTTTAGAAACATATTGTGCTTCTGATTTATGCTGTGCTACTACAAAGTAGGGTTATTGTGCAGGCAGTTTCATGAGGGTTGTATTCATGTGCGTGTTCTCAGCCCAGAGCTGCCTACTTCACCCGCGTTTGTTGTGCTGATTCCTGCAGCTGCTCTTACCACAGAGCCAAGTTCTTGCCAAGGCCCAGCACAGTAAAAAGGTGAAGCGCTGCAAGAAGGGCTGTTCAACAACATGGTACCCATCCAGCCAACCTGTAATCGGAGTATAAGATTGTTTAATAGTAATGAATACAAAGATTAGGGTTCATCTCACCTAATTTAGGCTACTGAAGTGAGGTGTTTAACCCGCCCTCTACTTCCTGCGTGGTCAATACAAACAGAGGATTGTCATAGATGTCATATTGTATCTGCATGTACATTAGCTTAGCACTAAAATATCAGTAATGGTATCAGTTGGGAAGGTTGGAGAAGAAAACACAGATCCTTAGAATTGTAATTTATTTAGCCCAGTTATATAGTAAAAGATAATACACTACAAATGATTATAGAGATGTGGCAGCAAAACTTCATGAATGGCAAACAGAAAAACAGATGTCTTTCTCTACCAAAGGTGGGGAAGGACCTGCTACAAATAAGTAGTGGCATTGATCAGATGTGGGGGATCCCACGTTGGAACAATTTTCTTTCTGCTTTTCATTTGCTGTCATTCATATTGGAGCTGTAGCTCTTCTTATGCTTGCTTCTTACCTCCTTTGCATTTTAGCCATACATATGGTGCTTTACATACACTGGATACATTTTCTTTGCTCTCTTTATTACGTCCTAAACCCAGTTCTGCCTGGCCCTGAAGGTGGCTTCCCTTCAGACAGGAATAATCAACCTTTTGTGATTTGTATTTATGCGTGTGGGATCTCCGTTGTTATCCTGTGCTTGCAATCTTGGGGGACCTTGCTACATGTTTTGGGGACATGGCAAGGACAAGATTTGTAGAAAGAAGTAATCTCTTAGACTTACTAAGTACGACCAGAAAAAATCTGCAAGTTGACCTGAAGATACATAGTGCTTATGTATGCATATAAGTGCCTGTCTCTTTCTGATAGCTGCACACACCGACGCCTAAACCTGAGTGCCTCGGTTTTGGACATCCCGAGGTAGGTGATGTTAGTCCAACTGACAGTGAAACACAAAGAAATGTAGTACTGAGACTGCAGTGAAGATGACTGCGCAGCGCCAGTTGTGCCAGGACAAAATGGAATGGAGGAATGGTGACAAGGTGACTTTACAGGCAGTTGTAGGGGACCCCTACCTGGGAAGCATTATGGGACTAAGGTACTAATATAAAATGTGACAAATGGTGATGAGGGCTGACACCAGGATGCAGGTGGAAACATTGCCCTGCAGATAATTAATGAGGTGCTACTCTATGAAAGTTGACAAAGCTTCTGCTTTCTTCAAAAGGGAGCTAGTGGAGGGATGCAAAGAGAGTCCTGCAATGATCCAACTTTTGGAGCTGGAGAATAAACCTTGATATTTCTTGAGGCCAGAGAAAAGGACATTGAGAAACTGAGGTGAGAGAGCCCTAGGTTAGCATTTTACTTGTGTGAATAGGCAGGAACGAACAATTACACAGAACTAATCTGCAAGAGGTTTACATGTAGGTTGGACGTGAATCCAAACTGACTAAAACGATGTGTGAGGGTAAGGAGTAAAATGTGATGAAGAAAGGAAATTAATGGAATTATTTGGAGGGGTAAAAAAGAGAACTGTGCTGGCTGGCATGGAGACTAAACTGATAGCTGGACATCCATAAAGACCTGGCACAGTAGTGCACTGAGCTTTGATTTGAAGAGAGTGAGGTTAGCTTAATTGGAGGGGAGGAAATCAGTGAATTGTCAGCACAGGGAACATTGCTGGATTGTATGTGGTCTGTGGTGAAACTACGCATAGGTGGGAGGCAGGGGAAGAGGGAGAAGAGGATTAAGGACAACATCTCTTCAGCAAGAGGACACAGTGATACACATATGAAGAGAGGTCAGAGAAGAGCTGGAAGATGAAGCACCCTCCAAAGTCAAGAATAGTACAGGCAGCTGTGTCAAAAACAGTGGCTTTCCTGGGAGGACGAGGAAGAAACATTGCTTCTAGTTTCACTTAAGAGGTCATGGAGTGCACGTTAGTGAGAATGACTTTGTTGGCAATAAAATTAGATGCTCTGGTATGATAAAGTATTTTTAAAGTTTCTGTCACTGACTGAAGAAAAAAAAAAAAAAGAAATAGGTTGAGGGCCAAGCTGAGGTCTGAAATGAAATCTGCACTTGACTCTAGCAGTTTACACTACAGCTTAGTCAAGGAAAATCCTATTTTTTGATACATATTTATACACTAACATGAAGAGAACTACATGACCTGCGTTAGAGTGTAGAGCTGACCCCACCAGATGCTGTGTATATTGCACAAGATTTATGCTCTTTACAAGGAGAAATAGGCAGCAGGTAACGTATAACTTTTTTGTTGCCACTGCAGGGCTTTTTGTCTTACTGGGTAAACTAATTTCATTTTTCTGCCATAAATGCATGTACATGCATACCGAGGAAAAGAAGCTTTATATCTGCTACACTGACATTCAAAAAGCCATTGGCTAAATCTGCAATCACTTCGTATGTTTACATGGACTTTGATGTTCTGTCGTTGTACTAGTCAGACTGCAGAATAAGTATCTCCTCACTTAAATGGTTACTAAGATTATCCCATGTTTTGAATATTGTACAAAAAATCTAGTGAGTATATTCTCCTGACAGAACGTATATTTAGTCAGTGTATATTCTGAAGTGCTAGCAATTAGGATGTCAATGCATAGAAGAATTTGAAATACTAACTATGTGCTGTAGTGTATTATTAAATAAATTACTTCAGTGACACTTGTGCAAGTTGTTTGTTTCCATTGTAGCTACCAGAGCATGGTATATTTGGTGCAAACTAATGATGTAGTTGCATTTGGAAAAAAACCTCAAATACATTTTTCATGTTTAATATTTTCAACCAAGGCATATGAGCAGTTCACTTGTTCTTTGTATTTTGGCAGATATTATTCTTCATCAGAAGAATAATTTGACTTTTCAGTTATGTGGTACACCGCTGGAATATTAATTTTTGGCTTTGTGAGATTTCTGAACAGTATTCAGGCTATGTAACTGTTCAGAATACAGACTACATGCAGAAGTATTATCACTTTGAGCAATAATGATAAATTATTCCCTCCTTCAGCAATGTTTTAATGTTCAGTAGGTATATGTCTGAGTAGTAAACTGGTTAAAATGGTCCTTTTATTTGGACTTTGTCAGAGATAATTTATTAAATCATACAGCTGTTTTAAAATATTTCTGTGAATGGAACTTCACTTTTCTATTTCTTATTAAATTCTGAGGTATATACTGTGGGAGTGTCAACAGCAGCACACTAGTTAAGATTGCCTTGAAATTTACAATTGAATCGTAGTAATAACTTTTCTTTTTTAACTTAATAACTGAATTTTAGTTTTTATCTTTAATTTAACAATTCCTTAGGGATTACATGAAAATTCAAATAAAAATATATGCTAATTCATGCTTTTAACTTCACATTTCTTTCTCTTCCCTGTTACCTTCCTATGCCTATAAGCATTCTGATAACAAGTTGGAGACTAGAACTGTATAATGTAAGCACACGCAAAGCTAGATTCCTTTCCCTAATCATTCCTGAGTTATATCAAAGTAAGCTTTTGGCACATCTCAAGATCAGTGAGTTGCTTGTAACAAGTACATTTTAGAAAAAAGAATGCTTTTGAAAAGCTTTTTGTTCCTCTCTTTCCATCAAAGCCTAACTTTTCATCTGGTTTCCTGTGCAATCATACTACTGTGAATGCGTCTCTGTGTTTCCTACCTAATAACTTCTGAATGTGCTTGTTGACTTCAAATACTTTTGACAGGGGAGAGGATGGCAGGGAAAGGGGGCTTGATTTCTCAAATATAATTAAAATCCCTGAAATTTCATCAAAGTTTGTGGCTGCGAAGAAGAAAAGAAACTCTATTAGTATTCCCACTGAGGGAAAGTGCAGTCTGAGCCCACATTTCTTTACACATTGAAAAAAATCCATGCAGGCGAGTGTCATAATAAGTTACGGAAGACAGCTTCAGCTGGAGCTTTCTACTTAGACAGAAAGCCCATCAAACTTAAGACACAAGTTGGCAGGAAATAAGGCTTCATTATTTTCCAGTGTTCATAGAGCATTTGTCAGCAAAGGAAAGATTCACCTCACCTCACTTTTCCATTCTATGGTGTTGGTGTCTTTAGTTCCACACCTCAGCTCTCGTTGTAGTCAATGGAGAAAAGTAACTTTTAGAAGGTAACTCATTTCATTCTAACACAAACAACTAATAAAAGTCAAACAAATTCTGTCCTAGAAAGGCCAGTAGCTCAGATGTAGACTTGTACAGGTGTGTCCCACAGCATATATTCTTTTCTCACATGTACATGAATTGACTTTGTAAGGATAGCTGTCGTGAAACAGACAGGAGGGGGTGTGGAGTGGTCTTTACTAGAGATAACACCAAAAGGCAAAACTAAAATAATTGGAAAATGGCAGGCAGCAAAACAGAGGTGGCACTCAGCTTTAGGGAGATGCAGGGAGGGATGATTAACATGGAAGGACTATGGCCAAGAGCTTCTATATAAAGAAACTGATGCCATAGCAATGATGATTTGGCTAGAGTTTTTTATTCATCTGCTTATTGTTACGTAGAGTTAAACATACATTGATCATTTGTGCCTTTGGATTTTGAAGAAGCAAGTAGGTGTTCAGTCACCCTACTGCTCCCTGAAACGAGAGCACAGTGCTGTGAGTCCAGGTGTGACTCATGATTTTGAGACTGGACTGAAAATCTCCTTTCTTACTTCAGTCTGGATGACATTCCCTAGCTGAAGAACCAAATCTGTAAATCTTCTTGAGGGTCCTGGCTGGTTAGTGCCACCATGGGCCTTTCTGACTACTGGAAGATCAAGTATTTTAAGGGAAGGTGTGAGGCCACCACTGCCCCACAGTAAGGGGCAGAGAGTATGAGGTGTATGCCCAGGAACAATGGGGTTTGAGCTTGGGTGGAAGATAGACCTCTTCTGACAGACTGTGTGTCTTATGCTGGGGATAAGTGAGGTGGTGGGAGAGGGAGGAAGGGGAGTTTGAGAAGGGACCAAGTTCAGCCAAGTAGAGAGGATTGTAAGTATAGAAGAATCAGTGAAGTGCTTGCTCATTTCCATGCTTTTTGTAATTTGACTTGGATAAAAACCCAAACTGCCGTAACTCAGTTTTTGTTTTTTTCCACCTGGGAGTTGATATAAAATTCACATACAGTTGTTTGTTCTGAGCAAGATTTATTTGAACTCTCACATGTGTAATGTCATATATGCTGGTATAAATAGTTTTTGTTATCCAAAAAAATCCTACTTTTTGCAACTTCATATAGTTCTTGCATCAACTGCCAAGTTTCCAGTTAATTGTAACATGCTCGACTTGATTAGACAGTCACTATAGTTGCTGAACAAGAGTCTTATGCAAAGACTATTGAAATTAGAAAGTGATTTTCTAATTGAATACGCTACTTTAGCAATTACCAGAATTAGTCAAAAAGTGCTGGATTGAGAATATTTGCTTGGAGAAATTCTGTATCTCTAAACACTGTTTTGAAAAGCAATGTGCAAGAGATCCAAACACAAAGGTAACTTAAATGGCAGGAGGAGGCATGAAGTCTGGGAAACTCAGAGAATGCTGTCAGTATGAAGCTTATAGACATTTGCCATATGAACCCTGACTAATAAGTCTTCTTAAGAGAGTACATAAATTTTCCTCAGCTTGAGCTTGTTTTCTCCCATGCTTCATGTTTGCTTGCCAGAGCATCATACAGACATTTGGAATTATACCAGCATCATAGTTTTATATGGCATTTCATTTTATCAAATAATTTGATGTTTTTAATAAAAGAATCAAGGTGATTTTCCCTCTGTTATTAAATAACATGTCAAAGAGACTATCCTAGTGTCTCCCAACATGATAAGAAGAAAGAAGGATTTCATGTTTACGTTATTTTCACTATAATGCATTTGAAATTAGAACTGTTCAAAGGAAGTTTGGTGGTTTAGTTTTCATGGAATAGTAAATAAGTTTTTATTGTCTTGTGTAAAATAGATATTTCTCACACAAAAGATGTGGTAGTATTTACTGTATTCTTTGCTTTTTTATTGCTTGAACTTAGCAATGAGTTTGGATAACTTTTAGAAATTATCTTCCTGATTTTATTTACACATAATAATTAATGCAATATTGCATTAATTTAAACAACACTAAGAAACCACTTGAATAATAACTTCCTCGTCAACACTTGCAGTTGTTTAGCTTCAGTGAAGGTTACTTAAATAGGGGTACTCTAAATTTTTACACATGTATTTAGCAGGTCAATAGGCTAAAATGGTAATGGTTAGGTAATGATATTAGTTTTAAACTGGTAGTGACTAAGAGCTGCTTTCTTGAGGAAAGGTGCGATACCTAGTCCTGAAAAAAAGATAAGGATTTGCAGGTTTTGAGGTTTTTTTTTTTGGTTCAGGATCAATTTTATTCTTCTTGCCTTGAAAAAGTCTAATAAAGAAAAAGGAAAGAATTTATCCCAGGAAAGTTTGAAAATAATTCTGGTTTGGTTTGGGTTTTCTTTTTTTGCCTTTGTAGTAGTACCGTGTAACACATATTACTAAATATCGCTAAATAATTTTATAAATATTTGTGGGGCTTTTTTTCTCCTGGGTTAATTTGTTATTAAGCCTTTTTTCACTATTTGCTGATAATGAAGGCTGAACAAAAACTGCTGGAGGCTCAAAATTAAGTGGCATCCATACACGTAATTTGTTTTCCTAGTACTATGGAAATTATCTAAAGAATAGACTTTCTAAACGCAAATGTTTCTAAAACGCTCTTAAGTTATTCCAAACAGTCAAGAAATACACACATTCCATCTCTAGCACTGTATGCCAAGCTTTTGCTTAAGATTTTTTTTCATAATGTTACAGTTGAAATGCATCAGAATGTATAGCTGTACCTTCTCTTTCTGAGGCAGGAAATATAAATTCTGTTGACCTTAGCTGAAAGGGCCAAATTCAGAGAAATAAACTGAAATGGAAAATGTCTTAAACATATCTGAAACAATGATCCTGATATTTTAGAAAGATAATACTGTCATTTTGTAGTGGGACTTAGGGATGGTTCAGAATCACTTGACGACACTTAAATCAACAATTTGATTGTCCAAGCTGTCCAAAAGAAAATGAAACAACCAAAACAAAAGAAAATGAAACAACCAAAACAACAAAGGAGGAAGACTGGGGTGCATGTAGCCTTGGTGTAAATGGTTGGCCCAGAACATCTGGTCTCCTACATAACTCACTTGCTGGGGAAATTCCATGGCAGTCCTGTGTCATGTTATGAGCTAAGTGTAGGTCCATGAAGCAATGCCCAGGTGGGTCGCTGGTGCATGCTTGCATTCCTGGAGCAGCAACCCAACTCTTACACTACAGAGGTGGAGATGGGAAGAGGGAGGAAGAAGTTAGTGAAGCAACCAACTTAGTTTTCACCCACTTGTTGAAAAAATGAGTATAGTAAAACGTCTTTATAATTTTTTTTTTTAAAAAAAAACCCTAATAATTTTATACCTATTTTTCCTTCATTTCAGTTACTCTGTAATCCTTATTCCCAATGCAGGCCTGAATGACAATCATGATGGTGGGGGCTAGATGACAACACTGGGACTAATGTGGTCTTTCTCAAAAAAACTCCTGAAAATTTAGTGCATTTTTAGGAGTTGAGATCCGGACTTTCTCAAGCTTTGACCTTTCAGTTTGAAGCATCTTAAGGGTTATCTGCCATCTGTGACGATTAGACAGCAAACTCCAATTGATGCTTCTGGTTGACTTGCAACACCCATGAACTGGTCACGTAGCTAGCCCTTGTTCAAACATCCTGCTAGTGGTACTTAACTGCCTCTCTATACTAAACTTTTTCTATCATCTTGTCCATTTCTTAGATCTCCCGTTTCATATAATAAGAAATGTTATACGGCACATGAATGGGAGTCTCAAAGCAGGGAGAATGAGGAGAGGGGAACAGGCTGGAACATATTCTTTCTAATGTAGCATGTGGCTTCTTAGCAAGGTCCAGGGCTTTTAGAATAGTTGAGGGTGCTCTATTGAAGCTATTAAAGAATTGACTGATTAATCTCTACCATAAAATGTCATTTTCCTTTTATCTTGTGCTTTAATCAAAATAAAAGAGCACACTGAGGAGAAAAAAAGAAAGTAAGAAAAGTGCCCCATTTGTGAGGGTTGGGATTAAGGACATTCATGGAAATAACATTCAGGCAATTCCCAATCCTGAATCCTCACTGAGTAAAAGCAAGATAATACAGAGGAAGTAAAAATTATTTAATTTGAAACTTTTTGGAACTAAAATAAATTACAGTTAATTTCTGCCATATCCATTATCTTCGGTTTGTTTAGATACTGTAGAAAAATAATGTAGTCTAAAATTTTTTTGTAGATAGTTTATTTCAAAAATAGACAAAACACTTCATTTTATGAGAAATTTCTATAGCAGAGAGGTTTGAGCTATAAAAAGGTATTTTAACAAAAATGTGGCTCAGCCTCAAGTTTGCTTTTTGCAAAGCAAAAAGTATATAATTGTCAAAAGTGAGCTTACAATATGTTAAATATTTTGTAAAATACAGAAACATTAGCTGTAAACATCGCAAAACCTATTTCAGCAGTCCTAAAGCATTCATTTTTTCACAGTAAATCTCACCAGTTTTGTATAAATCTATCTTGTTAGCAGAGTATTTTTATCAGAACTGTTCAAACAATACATGAGAACAATTCACGAGAACAATTCACGACCAGGAATACCGAGGTTTGTACTCACAATCAGTACGTGAGCATCTTTAAGTACTGTCAGAGAAGACATACTTCATTGATTTTCTCTTCTAGTCGTCCACGATGATTTTAATCTTCTTAAGCTCAGACTCACAACTACACTTCATTACAAAGACATATGGGAGAGGAACAAGTATGGCTTTCCTGAGGACCTGAATCAATTTCATATATTTTCATTTCCTAGATTTTAGAATGACATGAAGCTTTCGTAACAAAACCAGAAGCAAAACATTGAGGACGAAACTTGTTTTGGGGTCTGCCTGGAGGATGTGGAGCACAAATATATTGCTAATACACAACAATAGATCCAAGAGTGACGTGAGGTTGTGATAAACTCAAAAACCACTAGCAAATCATCTTGAATCTTTATGCCACACTTTATCACACTTTATCACACACACCTACTTCAGCAGGCAGGAAGGGAACTTGCCTGTCTATGTAGAACATATTCCCCTAATAATGAATGGAAAGTCTACCCTGCCTCTAGGATTTTCATATTAAAGCAACAAATAATGGATTATTAGGGACTATTTGGGGACTCAAATAGTCTTGGCAATAAAGAAAAATTAATTTTGTCATTAATGGACCAGAAACTCACGTGAGATGAAACTATTTAAACTAAACTTACCAGTAGAATTTGCTAGAAGGTGTGCAAGTTTAAGTTTGCACAATTTATCTCAGCTCCAGTAAATGTAGTGGTAAACAATTTGTCTAGCTGCACATTGGCACTAACAATAAACACTGTGTTTGCAATGCTTTGGTCTCTCTGGAGCACAAATGTTAGAAACAAAATCAAACAAGTTACATTGCAAAACCAAGAAAAGTCATCTAACTAAAGACAGAGCTAAAATTCAACCTGTGACATATTCTTTTTTGCCAACATAGAGCATATAAGATGACTTGTTTTCAAATAGTCATAACAGCACTGCATGGAAAAGAATGGAGTTATTGCTTTGATGATAAACTTCTATAGTTTTGACAGCTCACTTTGAAGCTTTAACATTGTGTACTGTATGCTTCTTGGGAGTATCTGTTGATGGAAAAGAGACATAATATACTCTTGTAAATGGGCTATACAGAGCAGAGCTTCCTCTGCTCTCCGTTTTCTTGGCTCTCACCTTGGCTCAAGGTTGGCTGGTGCAAGCCTCCTCGGGAAAAGGATGTGTCGCCACTGGTTCAAACATGGTTTGCTCTAGACACCGGTAGTCAGGTAGAAAGCAAGCGATGTTAACTTGGGGCAATCTTGTGAGTTGCTTTGGGTAATTGTATCATTCATGTCAAGAGTAACTACAGTTTTACTTGAAGCTGCAACTTATCTGTTGGAGACTCTGACAGGTGTTTCATGGCCGTAGGGCAGACAGATGGAGAAACCCCAAAACTTCTATGGCCGAAACAAAGATGGGTACACAGGGGAATTATACTGTCTTATCATCGTATTGGCTTTCCTGCCTTTGGATATCTTCGAGAAGAGATTACAGATGAGATATCTGGGGTCACTTGATTTGTGTGTCTGAGTCCTGATCCAGCAAAACACTTAAATGTGTTTTCTAAGTTAGGATACAGTTATTCCCATGCTTAAAAAAGTGATTTAAGTTTAAGATATTTTTCAGGCCATTGGCTTGTGCATGTCTCTCTCTATAGTGATATCCCACTGAGGCCTAATCTATAGAGCAAGGTAATCTGGATTTGAGTGTGCTGTATAAACTTACTAAAATGCATCCCAACATGTGCAAAGGTCTGAATCTAGCTTCTTTTACATCCAGTGACAACAATGAACTTGACTAAAGTAATTCCCTTTCTCATTTAAGTGTGGGGTATTTATGTTGGCCATGGGCCATGGGGTCCTTAAGGCTAAATGTGGAAAGTTACTGTTATTTTCCCCCTTTTTCACCTAGATACAAGGTTTTGAACACCTTGTGCACATTGCCAAACTATTAATACCAATTTGTTCAATTAAACAGATATTAGAATTACAAGGATAGTTGGAAAAATAACTTCCACAAATTTATCAGTGTTTTATTGTTCTTCCCCAGTAAAATGTCACTGTTAGTTCTATGTTTTCAGGTTTGTTTCTGCATTTGAGCTCTGTTCTTTCCTGGCTGTCTGCAGGATTTCACCGTTTCCTGTTGGAGCTGTATGTTTAGTTCTAAAAAAAAAGGTTAGGTGCTGTTAGCTAATAACTAGTGTCCTGCTGATTTTTTAAATAATGAGTTACAGTATTTTTTTACTAAAATCAATGTGGTTTTCAATTTTTATTTCATGGTATTTCATATAGGTTACTAGCTTACCATGTATGAAGAGGTTTTACATAGTTATCAGAGCCACTTGTTCTGACAGTCCTGTACTTCATCTCAGTTGTACCACAGAGACCTAGACAGATACTGCAACAAATATTCCATCAATAGTCATTTGAATCTGCCAGGCAGAGCTGGCAAAACAACTATTCTCTTGCAATAAAAGTTTGCACATTTTTCTTCAGATATTCAGAATTTTGGAAGGCAAAGGAAAGGCCCATTGCTCATTCCTCACATAAAAATGTTGAGGTTACAGCAAAACACCTTTAGAATGATGTTCTAGACCGTGGGAGGCAAAACTAACACCTTTACATTTTCTCACTCAGAATCTGATTTTCCCTACCTCAGGTTCACTCCTGGCAGTGACTCTATGGGAAATCTTGGCATAGACTCAAAACAGATAGAATATAATGGGAAATTATTATAATTTTAGCAAGCAGAAGAAAATAGGATTATAGGTTTTGTTCTGTGATTTAAATTACACAGTAACTCCTGTGTATGGTAACTAGTAGGTAACCACACTGTAATTTTTATGTAATTCCAGACTATATAAAATTCACAGCAATTTAATGTTGAATTAATGATCACTTGCAGTTTTAGCCACCTGCTTTCCAAGCTACAACAGGTGTCTGGATTTGAAGGGGTCATGGGCATGTGATAAACGTTTTGAATCTGTTTTCTTTAAGCTGTTAGTAAAGTCCATACTTTCCTTTCAGGTAAACTGGATCAGTATGTCAAAGACTTGGTATGATGGAAAGGTTGACACAGCCAAAATGACAGGAGACTTGTAAGGCAGTCTGCATAGAAAGAAAGGGAGAGAAGAAATAGGATGACAGGAAAGTGACCACAGATATAATAAGAACAGAGAAATTGACCAAAAGGAAAATTCCTAGTGGCTTTGAGAGTAAGGCAGACAATAAATTAAAAATCTTTCCTTTTGGTTTCCATTCTTTCCCAAAGCCAAAGAAAAAAGGTAGAGAATTAATCAATAGAGCTAATAAAAATGGATGGTTTTTTTTTCTCCAAGGAATTCTGAGGTTTTCTTTTTATAAAAATTAGGATGAAAAGGCAAAATAAACTTTTGATAAATTCTCTCCATAGGACAATTTGGCAGCAAATAATCACAATGAAATTGAGCTATATATGTAAGAATGTTAATGCAAATAATTTATCAATTGTTTTGGATAAATCTGAAAAATTATGGAGAACTTCAGAAACAACAACATTCACAAGCAAGTTTTACATTTGTAAAGGTAATTTTGTCCTCTGCACTTTTTCCTCAAAAAAAGGATTTCACTCTGCTATGTAATCCTGGCTGAGCTAAGGAAAAAGAACTTGCTCACAAAGCTGTACTGCATGAGACTATAACTTATGTAGACCTACATAACTTTTGTTAACTAGTTGAGTTCTGCTCTTCACCAATGTGAATTGTCCTATTTTCCCTTAAAAAAGACATCCTTCTAGAGTTCGGTTCATGAGTGTTATGATATATTCTTTTCATTAAGATCCATGAATATTGTGGTTACACCCTTTTGTTGAAAAGAGATATAAATGTGTTACTTTGCAAATCAAATTATGAAACTTCATTAAAAGATGCAGCTTTCCTTTCATTCATAAACAGCCTCATGTATCTTCTAAGTACAGCTACACCTGAGTCTCTTTTTTTGAGGCTGCTTTCATAGGCATTTAGGTGTTCTTTTAAAATTAAGCTTTTGATTATCAAACTTTCAGAGCAAAGCATTGCATACGATGAGAGACTGTCCAAGAATGAGAACAATTACCTGTCATCTGTCAGTTGCTAAATATTTCCCAATGACTTGCCAAACTTCAGGTGTACAGAGGATGCTTTTTTATCCTGTGTTGAATAACAGAGAAACAAGTATGTGGGTGAGAATCAGAGAATTGTTGAGGCTGGAAGGGACCACCTAGAGCATGTAGCCCAGGACTGCGTCTGAATGGCTTTTGAATATTTTCAAGGATGGAGTCTCCACAATCTCCCTGGGCAACCTGTTGCAGTATTCAGTCACCCCCACAGTGAAAAAGTTTTTCCAGATGTTCAGAGGGAACCTCCTGTGTTTCAGTTTGTGCCTGTTGCCTCTGGTCTTGTTACTGGACTCCACTGAGAAGGGCCTGGCTCTGTCTTCTTTACACCGTACTTTCAGGCATTTATAGACATTGATGAGTTTCCCCCTGAGCCTTCTCTTCTCAAGGCTGAACAGTTCCGACTCTCTCTGCTGTTCCTCAAGTGGGAGATCTTTGTGGCCCTTCATTGGACTCTCTCCAGTATGTCCATGTCTCTCTTGTACTGGGGAGCCCAGCACTGGAATCCGGTACTCCTCCTGAGTAGAGGGGAAGGATCACCTCCCTTGACCAACTGGCAATACTTTACCTAATGCAGCTCAGGATACCATTAGCCTTCTTTGCTGCAAGAGCACATTGGGGGCTTGTGTTCAACTTGGTGTCCACTAGGACCCTCAGGTCCTTTTCTGAAAAGCTGAGGCTCTATCTTCTACAGAACTTGCAGCATGAAACAGATATGAAGAGACAAAAGCAAAATCTTAAGTCTGTTTAAATTGTACATTAAACTGCAAATAGAAGTGGGAGTAGAAGTTAGCTTTAAGTCTTTTTTTAATTCTTACTCCTGGCTAGCACCAGGCTTCTTTCACCGCCAGTGGTTTGGTCTTGGAATATTTCTGCTGTTCCTTTTCCACTGAGGAACCACCGAAGGTTCCCCATTTCCCTGGAGGTGTGGTTCTTCCACAGATGCCGTCAAGGATGCACAGGCTGTGTAAGTTATGAGCTGTCAACGAAGGCAGTAGCTGTAGGTGTGATTTTTATGGGTGAGAACATTTCGTATGTCCTGTCCCAAATCAGTCAGAACAGGGCACTGGACCTGGGTCTTGTACATGCGGGGTCCTGCTGGCTCTTGAAGCATCACAAAATTGAGCTGCACGTTACTGTAGGAGACCAGTTCGTCCAGGAAAATGCAATTCAGATGCCAAAGGCTTTGCTATTATTGTTTAGCAAATAATATTGGTTAAATTTATAACCTAAGAAAACTGTAATATTCACATCCATAGATACTCATTAAAACCAGGATTTATTCCCAACATAATCATACACCAGCTTCCTTTTCTTCTAAGTAAATACAGAGCCAGAAATCTTGCAGCAAGGTGGGAACAGAAATAACTAGGTCATTACCAGTGAAAAGCTTCATTTTCCTTGCTGGTTTTGTGCCCCTGTTTGACTTCTAATACACACTTCACACTTACCTTCACAGAGTTTCATCTTGTTTGTTTCAAATTCTCATTTTAATTTGTTAAGAACATGCTGAATTCTGTTCTCCATAGAGTCTGGCATCTCTCTGGTGCTGGGGCGATTTGCAAGCTTTTCACTACTGGATTGCTGAAGTTATTAATAAGTAAAACTTTGTCCAAGACAAATCCCCGGGGCTCTCACTTGAAGTGCTCTCACTATCTCACACTGAGCTAACATCTGCTTGTTGTGTATATTTAAACTGGGCAATTTCATTTAGATGTAAGCTTCTAGTAAGAAGAGAAGGAGGGAAGAGTGGGGTGAATGCTAGATCCTGTCATTCATCTGTTCCTTGCATCTGAGCCCCTCTCTGCAGTGGTGAAGACTCCCTGAGCCGGCTGTGGACTGTCAGGATGAACGTCTTGTGCCATGCAGGGCGCGTGTATCTGCCTTTCTGCAGAGTGTGAGAGGGAAGAAAAGGCTGCCCGCCACAGGATACATCTGCCCTCTTCCTTTAGTTTGTGTATAAAAGTGTCACATCAGATGCTGTTACAATATTGCGTAAAAATGTATTTTTATGCCTAAGATGCTAATTAGTGTTTCTTACTAATCTGAAGTTTTAATGCAAGAAAGGTTTTTATAACTTCTAAACTCTGCTGATCATAGAATCATAGAATGGTTTAGGTTGGAAAGGACCTTGAAGATCATCGAGTTCCAACCCCCCTGCCATAGGCAGGGACACCTCCCACTAGACCAGGTTGCCCAAGGCCACGTCCAGCCTGGCCTTCAACACCTCCAGGGATGGGGCCTCAACAACCTCTCTGGACAACCTGTTCCAGTGCCTCACCACCCTCAAAGTGAAAAACTTCTTCCTAATATCTTATCTAAACCTGCCCTCTTCCAGTTTGAAGCCATTCCCCCTCGTCCTATTGCTACATGCCCTTGTATAAAGTCCAGCTCTCCTGTAGGCCCCCTTTAGGTACTGGAAGGCCGCAATAACATCTCCCCTCAGTCTTCTCTTCTCCAGGCTGATCCTTTTTCACAGGCAGGAGCAACTGAATGACATGTTGCTTTTTCACCCCAAGGAGTATGCTGAAAATGAGAGTTGCTGAAAGTAATTTTTACATTATTTAAAATGCATTCTTAGATTTAATACAACTGAAGAAAATGTAGGTACCTAAACATATTATGCTGCATGTGTCCTGGGACAGAAGCTGTATTTTCCTTTGGAGGAGTGCGTGTGTAGTGTAATAGCAATAATAGGGCACTGAACCGACTCAGGTAATCGATTAACACTGCAGTAACTAATACTTACTGACTGAGCTTTATCTCCTCTCTCTCTGGTACACAAAATCGACATTGAATTTGATCCAATTACATTAGTGCTCAGGCCAGTGGGCCTGAAATTCAGGCCTCAAGTTGAGGGGTAATTGTCCATACAATGAGAATAATGGCTTCGCAGTTGTGCCCTATGCAGGCATCCACGCTAAACGAAATGAGGTTCCTCCCCAGACAGGCTGTGTCTGGCTCCAGCTACACATTAGACTGGCACTGTGAGAGTGGGGGTATGATTACAGTTCCTGCATGTCTGTATGCGGCCGTGTATAATTCATCCATTTTCTTGCACGGACCTCCTCCAAGCTGGAACTATCTTTTCTCTTCTCTTTTGAATTGTCGAGCAGCCACTGAATCTTTTGGGATCCTTCCCTGCCCTTGCCAGTCTTCACAAAGGCGTTGTACTGCCATTCACTGCTGAGCTGCTGCGTGTTCGCTGGGGAGGTTCATTAGGTTGCATTAGTACAGATTAAGACCTGTGCTGCCCCCGCTCCTCCCAGTACCAGGTCATTGTTTATTAACTGCAAGGTCAATAAAATCCTGTTTTCTGTCAAACAACACCCGATTTTCTTATGAGAGTTGTAGTAATCTCCGGCTCCCCAGCCTGTCATGTGGACACAGCTGCAGGGAGCATTCATTAGATATACTGAAGGATGTAGGAGGATTTTTTAGCCATGCTATTTTATTCCTACAGCCATTGCTGGTTTTGCTTTTTTGTCCTATCTGGACACATTTACCTAAGTGAGATTAGGGAGGGTCAGAGATCAGAGTTAGTAAGAGGAGGAAAGAAAGGGTCTGGGAAACAGTCAAGTAGACATCAAATTATTTGATTTTTTTGCTTTTTTCTAAAATAATTCCAAACGATGCTTTAGTTCTGCTGTTTTACAGTATTATCAGCTTGATCATAGTTTAGTGACTAAATAACGATTCAGCTCTTTCAAATAATGAGTCCTTCAAAAGCAAGGATCTGACCAGTAAGTCTGGAAAAGAAATAACACTTATCTGCAGTATATTTATGCATGTTCATATGAACAAAAAAAGAAAAATAAATCTTTCAAATGCATTTCAGACTTGTCAGGAAATATTTGAAAGCTATGACAATCCTATGACCCTTCCTAACAATTCTTTATTATACTTTTCACCACTTGGACACACTCAGCCCTTCTCTCTCTCCTCCTCTCCCTTTCTCTTTTCTCAATTCCAAATATCAGCCTGACATTAAAGCCTTTGAAGCCAGAATAACAATAATAATGCTTTTTACCAGAACAACAGAAGAGCCCAGCATACCAGGTCCTAAATCCCAGGGAGATGGTGGAGAAAGCTTCTGGAGCCAGCAATGGGAACTGTCCTGCTGGGGCAGATCTTGCATGCAACATTTGGTCATGGGCACAGGGACACACCAGCTTTTTCAGGGGGATGTCAAGGAGACAGAAAGGAGATGATCTGTCAGCCCTGACAGTCTTTCCCTTTGTACATTTCCAGCCTTGCAAGGGTTTCCTTTTGTTCTTGGTTTGCCTCTTTTTCTACC
Organism: Anarhynchus alexandrinus; assembly: GCA_008711295.1. NCBI lineage: Eukaryota > Metazoa > Chordata > Aves > Charadriiformes > Charadriidae > Anarhynchus > Anarhynchus alexandrinus. The sequence continues at coordinate 2,653,642 of VUYV01000101.1, read as the reverse complement.
AGTATGTGAGATGGGCTCATTTCAATAATGGGTCAAAAGCGGCCATGAAACGGGCATTATGGACAAGCTTGTTTTTCACTAACTAATTCCAACATTTTCTTTTGAGTGTTTGGGTTTTATTTGTTTCCTAATTACTCTGAAAACTTTATAGGTCGGGGCTGATTATTTTTCTGTTTTCAGTGACCCTCATTCGTGGTAAAATTCCCTTGTCTGTAACTTGAACCAGTGGCTGTTAAAGGTGAAAGCACCTCTGATCTGCTGGTCACATCTATGCCTCCTTCAGCCAGCTTTTCACCAAAACAGCAATGAAAGAAACATGACTCACAAGGATCTCAAGGTTTAGAGCGATGTCGCAGCTGCAGGTAGAAAGAGCAGACAGCAGTGAGCCATTAAGAAGCTTAATTTTCATTTTATGCAAGTGGATTCATATCCGGAGGAGGTGAGAAGCAGACCCAAGAGGTCCCTTCTACCTGTAGCTTCTTAAAGAAAGGAGCTATTCATCCACCCAAGCTCAGAGAATGGTGTCCTCCTGTCACCTACTAAATGGACATCTCTTCATTAGTGTTCTGATCAGCAGTATCACAGAATCACAGAATGGTCAGGGTTGGAAGGGACCTCTGGAGATCATCTAGTCCAACCCCCCTGCCAGAGCAGGGTCACCTACAGCAGGTTGCACAGGACGGCGTCCAGGCGGGTTGTGAATGTCTCCAGAGTGGGAGACTCCACAATCTCTCTGGGCAGCCTGTGCCAGTGCTCTGCCACCCTCACAGGAAAGAAGTTCCTCCTCATGTTAAGATGGAACTTCCTATGTTCAAGTTTGTGCCTGTTACCTCTTGTCCTATCACTGGGCACCACTGAAAAAAGACTGTTCCCATCCCCCTGGCACCCTCCCTTTAAGTATTTATACTCATTAATAAGATCCCCCCTCAATCTTCTCTTCTCTAGACTAAAAAGACCCATGTCCCTCAGTCTTTCCTTATAAGAGAGGTGTTCTAATCCCCTAATCATCTGTGTAGCCCTTTGCTGGACCCTCTCCAGCAGATCCCTGTCTTTCTTGAACTGGGGAGCCCAGAACTGGACACAATACTCCAGATGCGGCCGCACCAGGGCAGAGTAAAGGGGGAGGATGACCTCCCTAGACCTGCTGGCCACACTCTTCTTGATGCACTGGATGCCCAGTAGCACCCCAGTAGCAGAGGGGAACAGGCTTGAGCAACCCTCCTGAGGGCTCCTAACAAGTGAGGCAAAAAGGCACAACTAATATACCCACATGCAATAAGCAGGTCTAACTTCAAGGAAGAGAATAAATGAAATGCTGTACTTCAGAGAACATTGCCATGCTTTGATGAGGTTAGCGGAAATTCTTGGCTGAACTTGACAAAAGAAAATATGTAAGGAGGGTCATTTATGACATGATCATTTCTCTTCACAGTTCTCCTCGTGATTTTAGTAACGTAAAACAAATGAGTGTGATCACAGCAGTGGTTCTTCACAGTACCTCAGTATCATACAATAATGCTTTTAAGTTTCAGAAAACTCCCTTCTTTTCACACATATGTAAGACCTACAAATGTAGCAGAATAGGACTCGGCCAACTCCATCCTTTCCAGTTGTCTCTCTCTTCTGCCTGTGTTTGTCAGTCTAAAACTATAAAATCTGGGTGTTGTCTGAAAAGCTTAATCTGTGGTGAAAAGCAAATAGCTGTTTTGATAGAACAGCAAAGTCTTAGCACTTTTACAGTCACTTCGTGTTTATTTTCAAAGGTTGATTGATATTCAAGTCTATTAATCTGTTTCCGAGGGCTGGAGCACCTCTCCTATGAGGAGAGGCTGAAAGAGTTGGGGCTGTTCAGCCTGGAGAAGAGAAGACTCTGGGGAGATCTTATTGCGGCCTTCCAGTACCTAAAGGGGGCCTACAGGAGAGCTGGGAAGGGACTTTTTACAAGGGCATGTAGTGATAGGATGAGGGGGAATGGCTTCAAACTGGAAGAGGGTATATTTAGATGAGATATTAGGAAGAAATTTTTCACTTTGAGGGTTGTAAGGCACTGGAACAGGTTGCCCAGAGAGGTTGTTGAGGCCCCATCCCTGGAGGTGTTCAAGGCCAGGCTGGACGTGGCCTTGGGCACCTGGTCTAGTGGGAGGTGTCCCTGCCTATGGCAGGGGGGTTGGAACTCGATGATCTTCAAGGTCCTTTCCAACCTAAACCATTCTATGATTCTATGATTAAACCTGGTGAGAGGTACAGGAAAGGAATTCTAGCTCTATGTAACTACAGACCAACGAGGAAACAATTCAATGAGTTTCGGGCGCAGACTAAATTATAAAGTGCCATACCAGGGTTACACACCTCATTGGAAGTAATACACACTAGATGATCCATTCTAATGCTGCGTAATTTGTAAGAACGGTTATTTTACCTGTTTAATTGCACATTGTCTGGGGGGAAAAAACCCAACAAAATAACAAGATATGCCAGATTCTGAGACAGAGCAAATTGGAAGAGGTGCCCTGAAACCAATGAAATTATGCTAATTTTGACCATTTATGTCTTAAATAGGCTGGAAGTAGAAATGTGAGCTTGAATATTAGACTCCTAGACACTGTCATACTCTCAGTACATCCATGCTTTTGGCACTGCTATAAGCATATTCAAGGCTTGGAATGTGTAGGATGACTTAAATTTCCTTTTCATAAATTGCTTGGAGAACAAAGTATTGTACCTTTATTTATCTTTCCTTTATTTTATTGTTGTTTCAGGTTAGGCTTCCCCATGATGATTGTGTCCTGTACCATCGGGATGTGCTATCTTCTTGTTGCTCATGTTGTACTAGGTTGGAACACATAGTAATTTATACTTTCAAGACTCAAAGCAGCTTTCTCTTTCATTTAATTTATATATCAGAACACTAAGAACACGTATAAAAGGAAAAAGATGTGTAAAGCCCTAATGTACGGTATCAATCAAAATGATTGTCAGCATCAGCATCAGGTTTGGTCATTCTTAACCTTCTGTTTTGTGAACAATTTGCAGAACTAGAAAATCAAAATTAAAAAAATCCATATATGTAATTATGAATACAATTATTGTGCAGATGAAAAGTCACCATCACAAGGGAATATGTTGTGCCTGAAAGTTTGTATTGACACAATCTGAGAATAGTCACAGATGAAAAACTCATTCACAATAGCAGATGTTGAGTAATTTCTTTTTAGGGCTTCATTTGTCTTTGTCAATGTATTTAGCTATTTGTATTAAAGCAACTAATGTTCAAGTTTTAATAATAGACAGTTAAGCAGAAAGTCTCTACACTATGAAGGATGTAACATTACCTATGTTTAAAAATAAACACATCTCCTGAAAATGTGCTACAGAAGGAATTATTATTTTGGAACTGGGATTGCATTCTATGGAGTCATTTTTTTTTGTTTGTTTGTTTTAAAGCTCCTAATCAGCATTAAGATGCTTTTTTTTCTTAAAATAAACTAATGCCCCTTTTACCAAAGTATGGACGTAAAATGTGATAAAGCACCGGACATCTTCCATTTAATTATTAATTCACTTCTGTGATAGAGTACTCTAAATCTTTTAATAGGTTAATACACTATATGGAAGAATGAGATCATACTTTGGCTTTGATTTCCTTCTCTCTGATAATAATGTGTTAAACCACATATATTGTTTTGTATAATTGGCTGCCAGAACAGGTCAAACTTCTCATTATGAATATTAAGTCCTGTGAGGCATTCAAGGTCTCAGTCCCCATCTTCCAATACCTTTGTGGGATTGGTCTGAATTACTAGTGGGTCTGTTTCACCTTGAACCAGAGAAATTGGCAACCTGGTGAGCGCAAGCCAGGTGAACAAGGCTGAATTACAGGGAGCCAGTAGAGATGATCAAACATGGCTTTTCCTTGTGCTTAATCCTTGAGATAACCTGGTAAGTGAGAGAGTAGCAGTATCTCTCCCACAGAGGATGTGAGGTTAATCATATATCCCATTTTACTCATATGTGGGTCGCATGCCTCACCTAGATGTTTTTTAAGTCTGAAATATGTTATTAAGAGGCTAATGGAAATGAGTCACAGCACCCACTCAAAGCAAGGCTGGCTGCCACCCCTCCTAGTAGATTCAGTGGTAACAGAGGAATTGTGTGGAGCAGGAGAGGAAGAGCTCTCTCCATTGCCCCAAAACCTCCCACCAAGACTTCCAGCCTTATCCACGCTTGGAGCCCCTGGATTGGTGAAGTCTCCTCCGGTGCGGCTGAGTTTTGCGGTACTTTTGAGAAACCTCAAACTGTCCTAACAGTGACCAGCTGTAGATCACAGGATCATCTCCTAGAACCAGCATAATCTCCACTTCTTTTCATATTAAAAAAAAAAACCAAAAACAAACCACCTCCAAACCTACAAAAAGTCTGGATCAAAACAAAACAAATAATAAACAGATGAGCCTGAAAGGTTGTCACGTTCAGACATTTGTCTGAAATTGCATTTGGCCCATCTCACTCTCAATGTGGAGACTTTTTCTTTGTAAGAGCAGTTTACTTTGTAATAACTGGAATTCTGTTTCAATTAAAGAAACATTTATGCTAATCAGTTTAACATTGATCCCTGGTTAAAAATATTCACAAAATATTTTATAGCCCTCAACATTTCTCACACTGGAGCAATCTTGGTGTGGTCACTGGTTGTGCAATAACTTGTATTAAGCCCTAGAGAATGCAAAATCAGGCTCTGCTAAAACACATTTTTTTAAATCTGTTTTTGGGGCATTGTTTTTTTTCTTTTTGTTTCTTTTCCACTCACACGATTTAAGGTTCTATTTTCTTTTCTATTCCATTAAAACACTGTTGGCACATAGGAGTACAAAAATGAGACTGTGGTCCCACAACACTACTTACTGATTCCTTTTTATTGTTCTTTTTAAGGGGTAAAAAACCTAAATAAAACCTAATCCTGCTCCTGGGACCTTGAAACCCTCCTGCCATCCCTAAACAAACTCATGCCAATAACACGATCGCATTAGCTGACATGAAAATGCATGTCTGCATTTACAGTTTGCTGGAAGGAGGAAGATAGAAGTGCAGCAATTCATTTCCACTCACACATCTTAGCAAATACTCTGGAACACTTTGGTGCAAGAGAGATCTCGCTGGCTTCAGAAATGATACATCAACAGGACTCAGACGAGATTTTCTTTCTCTTATGTTACTTGTCCTGTCAAAAGAAGGCAAGCAGTGCACAGAGAGTACAAAATCATACTGATCGTGCTTTTAGGCAACCAAATTTAAGGCTGAATTCGTTCTGCTTCTAGGAAATTTTTTTATGATATGCTGTTTTCCTGAGGATTTCCTTCAAATAAACTGGTTTTCCTTCCTTAAACAGCCTTGTTGCTTCTTTTGCACAACCAAGAAGAGCTCAGCGAGAGCTCGTATGACAATGCAAATTGTAAAAAAAGATAAAGCTGTTTGTTTGCACAGGGCTTTACGTGAGTATAATCTAATGTTCAATAAGCAGAGAAATAACAGTGATAAACATGTTTTTCTGGCCTCTTGCTGTTGTTTCACACATTAGCAGGCAATTGCTAAAATGAAAATTACCCAGGTACTTCAGATCATTTCAAGGTAATGAAGTATATTTTTCATTGACTTCCATTATAGTTATCAACGTAATCTGCACATCAGAAGGGCACAAGTTAGAGTGACTACATCCTTGACAAAACTAATGTATAGGATCCCATAAAAATGGAATGAATTTGAAGAGTGGGTGGAATTTATTTTTGCAGTGAAATTCTCTCTAAAAGGCTGAACAAAACATTAGTTAAGTAATAAATTATGTAAAAGTCTATCATCTTTAGTACGCTTATGGCTGATATCAGAGGACGGGATTCTCGTTTTCATTGACATCCCTTTAGACTATTTGGTGATGTTTGGTTTAAGCCATAGAGTAAATACAAATATATGACTACTCCGAGATCCATTTACCCTCTCTGAATGGTGTAAAATGCAGTAAGACAGTGATATATGAATTATAGCACTACAGGGCAATATAAGCAAAGCCCGTTAAAAGAAGCCACCTCCAGTAGATAAGCAGGGCAATTACTGACAGCAAGGAAAGAAACCGGGACATACTAGAACTTCACCAAATACAGAGCTATCTAGCAAAGAATAGCATTGAGAGTGGCCAAGGGTCTGCCCAGTCCAGCATCTGTCTCTGACAATGGGGCATAGTGGGTGCCTGTGAAGAACACAAGAGTAGAGCAAACATAAAATGATGTTGTTGCAGAATATTGTCCCAACTTTCAGAGATTTCTGTGATCCAGAGACTTCTTGCATGAGAGATTTAAATTTCTTTGAGAGCTGTTGGACTGGATATGTTTACTCTCTATCTTAATTACAGACCAAATCAAAATGAGTCTAAAAACTGGAAATGTTTTCCTGTACTACACAGTGAGCTTTATAAAAACCTTGCTAACAGATATTACTGAGATATGACTGAAAAAATCTTTCGCATTTCTATGAGAATATTTGAATTAAACTGTAGGATTTAGAAACACCCAACTGTCTTGAAAAAGATATAATGATTTATTCTTTGGGGAATGAGCCAACTCCAGTTAATATCTATTAGAGGAAACTTGTCTTATTGAATGGATTTTTCCACAGCTATTCATAAAAGCTTATTTTAGGCCATACTAAAGCTTCTTCTACCATGTCTTGGTTAACACCAAGTCTATTCCTAGAAAGTAATTCTGGTTTTCTTAACAAAAATCAAAATAAAGGGTATTGTTTTGAAGAAAACAAATTTTAAAGGTACAATTAGAAATGAAAATTGTTTGACCACCCAGCAAGAGGAAGGTCTTGTCTAAGAAGTCAAATGTTATTTGCAAAGTATTTGCAAAAACTGTCTTCAGACAACTTGCCCTGAAGACTTCCTCCAGTGACTCAGAATGATTTTATATTTAACATACGGGAATATGTCCAGAAAGAAAAGGCTACTATTTCCTGCTGTGTTACTAGCTTTCTGTTTAACTTTTTATGGTCAATGGATTTGGTTACTCATTTGTTTCCTGATTTTACCCAACTTTCTAAAGTGCTAGTGCTTTAAAAAGGGTACATTTTCTATATGGATGCTTTGGGCTTCGTAAAAGAAATAAATACTGTTTATCAAATAGTAAGGAGTTAAAGTTATATGCAAACACCATCTATTATTTTAAAGATACTAATAAAATGGCAGAAAATCAGTGTCACCTGAAACAGACAGAAAATAAATGTGCTAAGCACGAGTGTCTGTGTTTGTTGTAATTGGATGCTAAGAAAATGATTGGGAACCAAGCCAGAAAAAATAATGAAATAGCTGAAGCATTAAATTAATATTTCTGAAGTGAATTTACAATAGGAAATCCTAGCAATTCAGAATAAGTGCTAACCACCTCAGATGAAGTCAGCATATGAAAATCTGAGTGATTTATTAGGGACAACAGGAAATCAACAAGTGTGGGAGATTTATTGAGAAAAGGATTAAAATCTTCCTCCACAGATGCTCTAGAGGGAGAGGATGAGAGAAGAAACCTTTTCTCACACATTTCTTATTAGGGAGAATATTATAGGATTAGCAATATCTTAGTGCTGCTCAAACTAATAAGAAGCAGAAGGGTTTTTCCACTATGTTTAAAGTTGATCTCACTGTTTTTCTTTTTTCAGGTTGCTGTTGCAACTTTGATAGGCAGCAGTGATTTATTATCGATAGTTTCAATTAGTCCATTGCCTAATGAATCAGTAATAGAAAGAAAGCCCTCTCACGATGTGGTCTTGGCCATCATTACTATTATCCTGGCTGCAGTAAAAGACCTACTGTTATTTTTAAGAAAATCAACACACATTGTTTTGACCATGATGTACGAGCTGCACTAACTGTGCAAGATAATAGGAGGGAGGGAGCTGCATAGTGCTATAAACAAGAGGCACAATCAGTGGGGTGTTATAGATTTTTCTCATTTTCCTGCATCCTCCCGTATCTCCCCCTTTCCTCTCGAATTTATTGTCCACCAGGTATTTTCCCTTTATAGACATCTGCTATTTTGAACCTGCGGTCTTCTCTTCATTCCTTGCTCATCCACATTCTGTTCCTCCAGCCCACCAGTTGCCAAACGTAACCAACTTGTTTGTTTTGTGTCCAGCCCCTTTCTCCAGATAGCCTGTGCCTATTTTTCCTTAGTAAAGCCAAAGAGGGGGGAAAAACCCCTCTTACTTAAAACATGATGTTAAGGAGAGTAGTGAAAAAGGTTTTTTTTTCCTAAATTTCCTGGTGTTAGTGATGTGCAGAGTTAGCAGTGCAGACTCCTCTTTTTTGTTTGATGCTTCTATTTAATGTATTCTTCTATTCCACTTTTCAACCTCATGTGCATTTTATACATTGGTCATGAGCAGAGTTACAGACACTGATTTGAAGTAAAAAATCACAGCAAGTCTGACAGTGCTGAGGCTTATGAACATAAATTGAAAACTTAAGGTTCTTCTCAAATTGACTCAGGTGTGTTAATGCTTCAGGATATTTTGTTTCTCATTGTCATCGCTGCATTCACTTTTGAGCTCAGATGGCTGCAGATTATAGCCAGTGAATTCATTTGTTAAGCTCCCAGAATGTCTGAGAAAAGGAAACCTGTGAAATGTAATTATTTGGGTTTTTTTTTTTTTTAGTTTTATAAATAAAGAGTATCTTACCTGCTATGTGCAAATATATCAAACTTTGTTCTACCAGTTTGATTATAGCACGTAGGTTATTTCATTTTGATCCACATTTTTAGTGGTGGTTAAAGCTGTGGGTAATGTAATCCATTTCATACATTCTCTGTCTTAAAGGTATGTGCATTTCCATAGGCAAAGATCAGTCCAGGATCTCAGGAAACACATGACTGAATATTTATTTTTATGTGCTTGTCGAAAAAACAATTTGAGAGTCAATGTGGGCATATACTCTGACCTCTGAGCAAAATGTTTGCTCGTAGATCCACCAGCTCTGGGCCCGAGCGGTATGACTTGACTGGTCAAAATGTATGTGAAGAAGATATCTTTCTGTCTTGACTGTCTGTAAATGGGAAGACATATTAATGTGAGACTGAAGGATAGTACGAATAACATGCTGAGGTTTTGTACCATACCAGCTGAAGACAGTGAAAAGACCAAATGTAATTTGCTTGAGCTCAAACACCTCTATTAAACTACTACATGAGATGTAAGGTGTGCGCATGGACAACGTGCACGGTGAGTGCCAGCACAATCTTGACAAGGTTACATTCCAGATAATAAATATTGTCATTATAGGCACAGTTTTCAGCCTTGACAGTAAATAAGGCCACTTGACAGTTCAAGTTATTTGTCAAGAACAAGATTAAGGGAAGATGAATATTAAACACATTATCACACAGTCCTTTCTGTTGAAGAGTTCTAATGCTCTCATGTTTCAGAGACAGACTTCGGGGTTTGAAATTTGTCAGAGACTGAGGTCCTGTTATAGACATGGTTTTAGGTGTCCTGTAAGAAAAATCCTTCAAGCTGACCTTGTCACGAGCCTTTGAAAAATCTTACCTGCTGCTTAGACTGGCAGTTAAAACCTTTAAGACTGTATCTGCAGTGCATATGTTGCATCTGGGAACCGCTGGAGGATGAGCAAGGGTGTCAGCTGAGAATTTGCTACTTGATTGTTCTGACGTGCTGATTGTCACAGTCACAGTTGCAAACTCCAAATTAGCAAACAGTTTTACTCTTCAACTTTCTTTGCCTCACTTTATGCCTCACTGCTGAAAGGTTCTCTTGAAAATAAGTTGAGTGAGGTTTGTGAAACTCTCCAAGGATGTCCGTGAGGTAATCTGCAATTCTGATTTGAGAAAAAGCTTGAACAACATTCAATGAATAATGTGTGGCTACATCATTAATTAATGTAAAGCAACATACCAAAGAGGTATTCATAACATTTGTTGACTAAAGATGCCTGCATTTTTTTCATGAAAAATTATGTAACCATGAAAGTGAAAACTTATTGATGAAGTAGATGAATAAAGAAGCTGCCTTCAACTTGAACGTAAAACTTTTAATTTGGTATTTCTTGACTCTACTGTCTTTGCAAATTCTTTCTTGTTCCTGTGTGAAATAAAATACTTGTTGTAATCTTATTTGTGCTTGCAGACTGTAAAAATAAATAGGTGGTCAGATTTTGTCAAATGCAAGTTAGTTTTGGCAATTTGTTTCAAAATAAGGACTCAAAATCAATATGAATATTCTACAGTACCAACAGAAACTGGAAATATTTTTTATGTATCAAATAGTGTAAACAACTTTAGATAACAACAAAATCCAGAGAATATATTATATATTCTGCATATGAACAGACAGGAAATGTTTAAGTATTTAAATTTGTAAATATTTATATTTTAGATTTAGTGTTTGTTATAAGAGGTTTTTAAACTTTTACTATAAGTTTCCCTTAACATAAATAAATGTTACGTGACTTTTCTACAGACCATGTTAAACATTATTTTTTTGGTTGCCTTTGTAAAACATTTATCAAACTTGGCATCTCTGCTCTGGAACAAAGTTAAGAACCAACCAGTCAATGCATTCTTTTATTCATGGGACAGATCTATGCATACAATGCGTATACTTGTTGCATACACAAACATTAAAAGAGTTTGTAAGGCAAGCACTCAGGAGCTGGAGAACACCAAAATAAAAGTTATACACTCAAGTTTAGGTTTTTTCCTTTCTGTTTTACAGTTAGAACAGAGCCCTGTGCACCAGCTGTGTGATAGATGGCTGCATTTATTCTCTTTGTGTAGTGTTGCCTGCGGCAGTCCTCCTTGGATTTCAAATGTGTGGTTCATGTTTTCTGATATAATGATTAATAAAGATACCGGATAAAACTGGACCTCACACAAAGCTCAGGTAGATTCTTGTGAAGCGGCTTCTCCCAGCCTGATTTGTTAAGCAGATGTTCTTCAGAGAAAGTCCTTAATTCAGGAAAACATTTTCATTTATGAAATATTTAAGTTATATTTTGTCTCTAAAAAGGCACCTGTGCTCTTCTTGAAGGGTGAAACACCTGCTTAACTGCTTTTCTGAACTGGGGCTTAGATTGAATATTTAAGATTATTTATCTTGGTGCTATTAATTTGACCCTCAGCAGCCGGAGAAGGGGAATGAATTTGTCCCTGAAAAGGTGCTGAACTACTGAAATGTGTGTCTGATTACCCCACTTGTACATGCAAATCTGAGTTTGGAGGGTTACAAAATAATGTGTCCCCAAAGGGCAAGAATTTACTAAAATAAACCTATCTGTCCTGAGAAGTGGGAAGAACAGCCACATCTATTGGTATAGAAGCCTTCACAAAATCTTCGGAAATGCATGGGACTAGTGGCAGTGAGGACTGCGTGTAAGCAAAGTTTCAAGGCGTCTGAGAAAGTACGACTTCTCCAAAAAAAGTGCAGCTGAGGATAACAGGTTGTCTGAAGCAGGCAGTATTCTTATTATGTTAATAGGTTTTGTGCTAAAACAAAATCTGCATTAAAGTCCTGGATTTTGTAAACAAGCTGTCAACAACACTTTTTATGTATTCACATTACGTTTTGGCTTATTATTCTTAGTAAAATTGATGCCAACTTGCATTACATTTGATTGTGGAATGATAAAACACATCCCAACGATGGAACATAGGGGGATTCACACAGTTTTCTCCTCTATAATGCTAAGCAAAGTATCTTGTATACCATAAATACACATTTAGCTCTTCGGTGTGCTTAAAAGGAAAATGTCTCATAATCACAGGAGGTAAGCAGCAGTGAAGACACTGTGTCTCATTACAATAGAGGATGATAGAGGAAAGGGATGGCAAAAGATTTTATGCAGCAGGCGAGAAATGTATGCTCAGTTTGCAATGTCCGTGCCATTTAACAGGGCAGTTGGAGTCAGACCTGCTCTTTTTTCTACATTTCTGGTTAGTCAGTGCGTAGCAGCTGGTTGTGAGCTTTTCGCCTCTATTGGCTTTATCATCATTATCTATCAGGGAGATGAATAAATCAGAGCTGCTTCAAACAGCACAGCAGTGACATTTGCTTTGGTAACTGAAGGATGACAAAGCTCAAGGGAAGCAATGAAAGGAGAAAGGATTTCTTCAGCCCCGCTCATGAGCCAAAGTAACCCCTCAGGATGGAGCCATCGATTCTGACATAAGACATATTTGCACCTGCATTTTGGTCAGCTTCGTGGCTCCCACTCACAGGAGACCTGATTTAGGACTCTGCAATGGCTTCTTCCGGGCTGCAATGGAGCAAGAAGTAAGACTTTGCCATCAGTGGGCTGCTCAGGAACCAGTTCTGACTGGTAGCATGAAACCCCCCATCCCCCAATCCATCCTGAGGGTCACAGACCCCAGTGGCTCCTGATAGCAGCTTCATTTCATTTTCTGTTTTGCTGGAACTTTATAATTAGTCATTGTCTCCAATGACAGCTCAAAACATCTGCTCAGGACAGCCAAGATGGCCATCGCAGGACCAAAAGCAAAAAGCAGCAAACACAAAAAAAGCTCCCTGGAGAAGACAGACGCAAGAGAAACACCAATAAAGTTCTGCCCACACAACTCTCTCTGCTTCCTCGAAAGAAATGATTTGAATCTTTTGGCCTGCTGAAAGGATCTGCTTTCTGTTGCAGAGGCTGGGGTGGGGTGGGATGAGGCTTCACGGCTGTAAGCAACTGCCAGCAACAGCGTCTCTTAAGGCAGTTTCTCTCATGTAGCAACCGACATGGAAGGAAAAGGGTAACCAAGCCACCAACAAAAAGCCTGCAGGGTACCCTAGTAGTTATATAGTTGTATGTCATTGCAAATGCTGTTAAGTGGGTTTAAATGCTGATTTTGTGCAGGAGTAAATGGTTGTACAAAGGAAAAGAGAAGCCAATGAATTCCCTCGTTACCCATAAAATTTTGTGCAGTATTTGCCCTCTTTCTGTGAGTGCATCTAGGGATGGGCCAGTGTAAATGGTAAATAAACCCAAGGAACTCTGAAGGAAAAAGAGATTCCTGTGGTACAAGGATGGCTCATGGCCTAGGTGCATCTCAAGTCTGGAAATAAATCTAGCAAGTATAATATGCACAAATGGCTATGAGTAGGGTAAATAGCTTTGAGGCTGTACTTTAACACACACAGAGCTTAGTGCAATCCATACCTCAGTGGCACTCTCTGTTTAGGAGATGTTTTGGTCCTTATTAATTCTAGTTCTAAATCTTTTAATGAAACTAGAGGTGGTTTGGTTGATTTTTTTTTGGTGTTTTTTTTTTCCAAAAAACTTGTCCTGACCTTTCAAACCTGGCTCAACTGAGTATCTGAAGCCCTGAAGTGGTCCTGTCGAAAATTTTCTCTAAATGCTCATTTTATCCCATGTAGCAAGAGCTTTTTGATTCCTCTTTCTTATTTCCGAGGAGGAGGAACTCTGCCAAGTCTTCCAGCAGATTTCTCACCTGTGTAGTATAAATGGGTACCCCTTTAATGTCTCCTAAACAAATGATCTCATCCTGTAAGCTAGTAGCTTTGGAAATATTGTAGATTTGTGCTAGTATTAAATGAAATTATACTTAGAAACCTAAGCCATCAACTGGAACTGAAATTTAGTTTCTTTTCTGGAAACTTCTCTCTTCTGATGAGATATGCAAGCCAATATACAAACATAAAATGACTGCACATACACCTATAGGCAACTCACAAGAGGGGTCAGAGAAAGCTGACACATAAAGGTCTGCTTAGAGGTTACTTTTGTCACACTTGATGGCAACACTTTTGTGACTCACAACGTAGAAGATCAGCCTGTATTTTCTGCCCAGAGAAACCCTGGATGGCAAATCTATTGTACCTGCGTTATGAAGAACCTGTCTTTTTGAGTGAAGGGGAATGAGACGTAACCCTCCCTCTATCCATATCTCTGGGACAATGGCTGGTAAGTAGCCTGATGGAGGCACAAATCTGCCTCTCCAGCAGTATCTTTTCTCTAATAATGATTAGCTTACCCGTTACTGTGTTGACATACACTTAGCTCTGTTATTAATGAGTTTAACTCCATTGATTATGCTTTATTATGGAAATTTCTGTAATACTGGAATGGCTCTGGCTCTGCTGGACTGGGTTTATTAATACATAATGTCATGAAGTGAAGCCCTGTCACCTTTAAGACTGACCTACCCAGGATCTTGCTCCAGTTCCCTGCATCAAGGCAGGCTTCTGTGGCGATGTGCCCGCTCACACCAGAATTAAAATGGATGTTCTGTATTCACTCAGTGTGAAAAAGAATACAATAATTACAACAGCTCTAACTCTGCTTTTTACTGGTTTGTTAAATGTGATAAATTGATATAAAAATCCCTTTTAGACATGAATACACAGTAAAAGAAAACCAATTAATTAGAATGTGGATTAACTGAACATCAGTGTTTAGTGCAGAAGTGGTCCCTGCTGCTATATAGAAAGCCTTAACCCTCAAGAGGCGGTGACTAAAGGACACCAGACTGAATCACTTAAGTAGTCATGCTGTCAGTAGACATTAATGAAGGTTGCTTTTGCATACTAATCATAGAGACTCTGATCTGTATCGTGCAAATTTTTGTTATCCTCTGTCTAAGAAAGGAAAACAGCTGCAAAAATATTGGTGGTAGAAAGGGGTGAGCATAGCAGTAACTGCTGTTCATCTGTGCATGAATTACCTGGCTTATCAGATCTACCGAGACGCCCTTGGCTCACAGGCGCTGGTTCAGTCAGCTGAAATCCACAGTGCCTCAAATGCAATGTAATTGCTCTGAAACTCAAGAGAAAAGAGGATTAGTTTGTACAGCAATCTTGTTCTCTTTGATGTGATTCATAACTGCATATGAAAATGTGTTCAAAATATATATTATCCCGTTAGCTCCCCAGAGTCCAATATTGACCACAGTGGATCCCTGTGTGGTGTACAGCTACTCCTGCCATCTACCTTCCACCTTGAGTTTACTTGCTGGACTGAAGTTAGGAGCACAAAACTTTAAATCTTCCCCCAGAACCTCAACTATGTGTGTGAGGGGCAAATGCAATTGCTTAAGCTGATATGAATATTCTCTGCAAAATAAATACACCAGAAAGTGTGCAGTCTACGTCTGTGTCTGAAGTATCTTGGCATGCGGTGGAACCATGCAAGGTTTGGCACCCTTCGTTTGAAAGCTGAATTTACTGTTTGATTGCCAAAGTGAAACCTTTCTGCAATAAAACTTAAGAGGCACCATTAAAATGCTGCTCTGTTGTTACTAATGAGTAGAATGTGCAATTCCTTATCTCTTTCTTCCAACCTGACCATTGCTTTGCCTTTGCTGCTATTAGCTGTATTATCACCCTGCATATTTTCCATTTCTTTTATGAATATTCTCTGCTGGTATAAACACATTTAGATCTACACTGCTCAGTCTATGCTCAGGAGGTTTTACTAGTGTAACTACATAGCGTGATTAAAGCAATACGACTTTTGTGTCCTTATTCTTTCCCTGTGGCTGTTTTGCCTCAAATACACGATCATTCAGCCTCACTAGAATTCTCCTACTTTTCCACCTTTTCAATTATTTTTTAGTTTTCCCTTCGAAGATGTGTACATTTCCCATTTCTGCCTTCCGTTTTTTCCCCTCTTGATTTATCTCCTAGTCTTCTATTTTTGCTTAGCTTCATCTAGGTCCTTACCATTCTTTTTCCGTCTTTTCCTTGACTTCTGTCTTTCTACTCCTTTTCTGGCAGTTATTTCCCTTCTTCTCTTCTCCCATATATTTACAGGCTTCTAGAGAGTGGAAATCAGCCCATTTTGTTATTTGCTTATTCCTTGTCTTATTTTTTTGAACGTTTCGGGTGTCTACTCACGGTTAATTATGTAAAAAGGTACGCATATTTGATGCTTCTGTTTTCTTTTGGGGGAGGGAAGGGAAAGGAGGCTATTACTTTTACAAGCCATCTATCACCCTGACATTTTTTCTATTTCTTTCCTAACTTTGAGGCAAAAGAAGATTTTTACCACTTGTCTGGTATGGTCTGTTCAACTCTACATTGTATGCAAGGTACAGGCATGGCACATATTTCTGTCCAAGAAATCCCAGACAGAAAAATGAGGATGCTACATCTCATATATGAGTGTGCTGCATTTTGGCTGTTGAGTGGTGGCGGGTATGTTTGTAATACCATTAATTGCGATCCTCTTGTGGTCTATAAAAGTGGGTTTCTCACACCATTATTTTCATATGACTGCCACCTTCCTCCAAAGACAGGCTTAAAATAGAGAAAATCTCTTTGTGGCAGGACATATATGGTGTAAATAACACATGCAGCAGTACCCTATAAGCTGGAAATGATCCCAACGGTACTTGAAATAAAAAAGTCTTTGTGCCTCACAATAGTTCAAAATCAAAGAAGTGCCAGCAAAAAACAACCTGGAGAATACACAAACAATGCAACTGCAGTCCCAGCAGAGGTCTGTGATGTTTATAAATTACAAATGCACTAATTAGGATGTAATTAATATTAGCTTGCTTTGAACCCAAGTAAAAGCACTCTAGAACAGTGTGATCTACAACACGATATAAGTGTTTCATGACAATGGGATGGCAAGACACAATGTTTAAGCATTTTACAAAGGTGTGTGAGCAACCTGACCACTAAGGGACAAAGAAAAACATAGTTACAGTCAGGAGGCATGGGGAAACATGTAAGCAGAAATCCTTGTAACCAAATTGTAAGCAAAATAGCATTAGCAGGAGTTGTTAATGAATAAATTTGGTAGTGGCTTGTTTTAAAGTTTAACTTTGGCCCAGTTTATCAATCTCCTAAACATTCTGAGCACAGCAATCTAATGACTTGCGTATGGATGCATATTTAGTTGCAATGCAATGTAGAGAGGGGTCTCAATGGCTTCTCTGCCTCCAAGCTGAAGCCAAAACAAGCACCATGGAGGTACAGTGTCAAAGTTGCATTGGCTCTGCCAGCTGAGAGAGCTGAGACTTGGTCTCCCTTGGTAGAGCTGCCGTCCTCAGGGATATGAGAAATACCTCTGTGACCTCCAGCGTCTTCTCGCTCTTCTTGGTTGTTCTCAGAAGCCAAAAGCCTTCAGCAACATCTTGCTGAGACACAGGGAGGAGAAAATATTCATTGTTTGCCTTCCCTGCCTGGGAGGTCTTGGCAAGGAAGACAAGATTTTTTTCTGCTCCATTAGCTGTAACTCCTGAATTTTGTGTCAACAGATGCTAAAGGCCCTGGCCCCCAGCCCCATGAGTATCTACTTTCTGTAGTTGCTGGTATGGCCAATTTTGAGTATAACAATGAATCTGAGAGTTTATTACTGTTTTCCATCCAGCTGATCACGGGCCTTCTAATCTTTCCAGCACAGGAACAGCAAACGTTTAGAGGCGACAGGGGAGAGGTGGCCCCTGGGGATGTCAGCAGCTGTGAGGAGGTGGTGGTCACAGCACTCGGTCTGTGGTTCGGACCCAGGGAAAGGCAGCCTGGGAGTCGGGTGGGAAGGAGCCCCGTCATGGCTAAGAGGCTCATCAGAAGTAACCAGCTGGGACCTGTTCAAGGATTCAGGGTTAAGCAAAAAGGCTTCATCTCAGATGGAGGAGAAGGAAGGAAGGAGAGGAGAGGAAAAAAGTGAGTGTGGGAATTTGTTCCAAGTGACTAGCGTGTCCATGGGGAAGGGACAGGATGGTTCTTCAGCCTGCCAGGGCAGGAAGGACAAAAGTAGGAAAGGTTGGGCCCTGTTAGTTAAAGGTTAACCACAGTCCCAAAGGCTTGTGCTGTGGCAAGGGTTTTGTAAGCCAGCAAAAATAAGAATGTGAAACACAGATAAACTCACTTTGGTGGTTCTTGCATTCCTTTTGGAAACATTTATGTGTAGCTCTTGATGTTGGAGTATAAATCTTTTAAAAGTTTCCACTAATTCAATCAAAACTCACGGATTCATGGTGTGAAATTAACAGCTTAGGGTGTGTTTCAGCAATATGGTATTTGTGTACAAATATTCAGCAGTTACGATGAAAATTAATTCCGGGATTAGATTAATCTACATATTCATCTTCTTCAGTTGTGGAAAACAAGAACACTTGAGAAGTAAAGTTAGATTAACTAGCAATGTATGAATATTCTGGGTTTGATTAACTGTTAGGGTAACATTTTTCTGTTGGAAAAGGATCACCTCAGCACTGTTCCTCTTATCTTGTACTTTATAGCAATGATTGGCTTTTGTGTGTCTCACTTGCTGCAGCTTGGGTTTTAAATTTCTATCTTATTCTCTCTTGACAGTATTTGTCTTTCTTTCTTGCCTCATTGGTTCCAGATAATTATTTATACCAATTTTACTTTCAGATTTTTGTAGCCTTGACAGCTTTGCCTACAGGGATGTTTTCCTGTTTTACCATATGCTTTCATAATCACCCGCCTGTTCTGTTGAGATCAGGTTATTTAATAATTCTCCTATATTGACAGTAAGAGGTAACTCTTGGTACTAGCCTGCATTTTGGGGTGCTGCTAGTCTTAAGTCCCTTACACTTCAGAAGTGGAGGAATTTTTACTGTCATGCCATTGATGCCCTGAAGTGGAGCCCAGACTTGTCTAGTCACTGTGACGCTGAAGTTTTAGCACCACAGTTTTGGTTTAAATTCTCTGTTGGGGAAGAAAGGAAGACTTTGGCTGCTCACTTAAATGCTCCTGTTATCATTTAATACTGCGATTGCTGCTACAAGAGATAATCACTTAATGCTTTGGTGACAAACTTAGATGGCATTCAGGTCCCTATTCATCTCAGCCTACACTGTAATAAAGGTTTAGACTAGGGAACAGATGTCCATCTATGCACAATGGGCACTTCTAAGAAATTATAAGCAAGTCAAACTAAGATATCTGGGAATTTTCTAGCCAAGCTGGGAAGTGCCTAAGGATGTACAGACCTACCAAGAACCCAGCACTAAGGACAGAGATAACATTTTCAACATGTTAATCCTATCCTTACTGCAGACATTTAATGCATTTAAGTGGGAAAAAAAATCCAAAACATAGCTTTGTTTTTCTTTCTCTTCCAAGAAAGTAGCATGGGATCTTTTTTTTATTTTTTTGTCACAGGTTTTTACCCAGGTGGTCTCCTTGATGCAGTTTCATAAAACATGACTGAAACAGTCATTTTAAGCCCATTGTTTTGTAGCATAGTTTTGTAGAAGTGGCATAAAGGATAAAGAACTAACTGATGAGTACAGGTAGATATTTTCTATGAGATAAATGATTCAGAGTAAATGTGACAATTTAATTCTCTAAGATATTCCAAAGTGCCCTTTTCCTTTCTCTTTTTTCTTGTTCTTTACTTTGGGATTTTTTTTTCTTTGGAAAAGGTAATGCTATTCCTTTTTTTGAGAGAATTGAGTTTGGCAGACTGTGATTGCAGATGCTGGCAGAGAAAGGATGCATAGATGGTACTGGAGCCAGATGCAGTCACCAACCAAAATTACAATTTCCACACATCCCAGTTCCTGTACAAGGGCAAAGAAGTCATGCAGGTGGGAGATTGCTGCTTGCTGTTTCATCCACTGCTGTGCTGAGACAGTCAGTGGGGGAATACTTTAGACATGCTGCTTTTTTAAAGGTGATAAATCCTTGGCTCCATTAAAAATAATGGATATTTTGCCACCAGATTTGGGAATGCACGGTTCTGCTTTCTTTTCATTTTCATGTTTTTTCCAAAGATTTCTCTTGCAAATAGATATGGCTACAGAATCTTATAGGACTGATGATAGTCTTGGATTCTTGCCCTCCTGTCCTCTGTATGTAGTGGGTTCCCTCAGAGAGTTGCTGCCTCCCTTCCCTAGCGCGCTAACTCATCTTACTGTTGGAGGCATCTGTGTGCCTCAGGGGATGCTCAATGCCCTCTAGGAGCTCAGATGAGAAAGAGATGTTTCAAGATGGGAATATATCAGTGGTTGGGCAACAGCTGGTATTTTGACATTTTGCTGGTAAGTTGAAATTTTCTGCAGAAATCTTGTCCAAAAAGTATGTGCACATAGATATATGCACGTATATATATGTGCATGTGCATACAGATACATAAAGCTATGTACATATATATGTATGTATGTGTATGTCTGCATATAAAATAAAATTTATAACCTTTTCCATGAGGGAACCCTCTCTGTCCCCATATTTTCCAGTGATTTGCACTGGCTGCTGTTAGCATGGAATTCAGCTGCAGTTTGCATGACTTAAAGACAGCTGCCTGGTATGTCTCTGCCAGGATGTCAATACACTTGGATCTGTATGGAAGGTGACTGGAATACACAGTAAATTAGTATAGCTATAATTTTTATTATTTGTGTGCTCACATTCTTGCACTCTTAAAAACAAAAAGGCCTGCAGCGTATGTTTCACAATCCCATTTACTCCCATTAGCACACAAACATATTCTGCTTCAAATTGACTTTTAAAACAGACGTCGTATCAAATCCATTTTAAAAATAGTTTGTACCTACCCCAGGGAGATCTGGAATCCTTTAAAGCCTACAGCAATTTACATTCAGAAAAAAAGTGTTCAAGTCAAGCTTTATCAGTTCATGCTGTGCACAGTTTGGTGTGTTCAGAGTGGATTGTGAAAAATAAGAGCTTTGCGACTTGTAGCAGTGTGAACATAGGGCTGATACAGTGTTTAGGATAAAAGAACAGCTTCTTTCTCTTAAATAAAAGGAACAAAATCACTGTTTTGAACCTTGCATCTTCTCTGCTTGATTAGAGGTGTTAATTATTTCAGCATAATCACTGTCTATGTTCACAAAGTGTGGTCCCCTCAGGACACCGTGCTACCTCTTATCAGCCGCCTTTGAATGGCACCACTAGGCTCAGCTGGAGCTGTGCTTTGCAAAGCATGTCAGATGGGGTCAATAGATCTTTTCAGCTCCTACTTTACAGCCATGTATCTGCCTGAGTGCTCTTTAGTTATTCATATGCTTTGTGTAACTGGGCATTACAAGAGGAAAAGTCATTTTCCTTCTGCATGTTTTAGTCATACACTGTTCCAACCTTATTTTCAGCTAAGTTTTAGGGAATAATTTGGGGATAACAACAGGAAATTTTAGGGGGTCATCTGCAAACCTACTTATAGAACTTTCCGCTGCCTTTCTGAAGTTATCCCAGATGTGTCCTAAAGGATCAAGCAAGGGCTTTAAGCATCTCAGTCCTTGAGCTTTGTGGGTGCAGCTACTTATTGGCAACAGGGAGCATGTGTATTTCCTAAGGGGAAATTCTTTGGCCTTTGGGTCAACAACGTGGCTCATAAGTCTAGTAGAGGGAACAAAATAAAACCAGAGGTGGTGAGGAACCCAGACTTTTGAAACTGAATGGTATCTTCAAGTGCTGCTTGCTTTCTGATGACTGATGCATGGAAACAAACTCCACAACTCACAGAGAGTTATAAAGTAGGTATGTTTATTGCAGCGCTAGGTGCAAGGGGGATCGCTCCTCCAAACTTGCACACCATATCGTGAAGCAAGCGTTCATTTATGATACAAAAGCATACGTATTCATTAGAGTAGGCTGGGAATAGGCACAACTGGTAATTATTTCCGGGAACTCATTATCACAAGTCTCCTCCTTTTGCCGCATGTGCATTGCCATCTGGTGGTCGTGGGCTGGGGTTTTCTGGAGGAAGGCTCACAGTCTTCTTCACTGTGTACTTTTCACCTTTGGCTCAGAATGCTGAGTTGACTGAGCTCCAAGCTGCGGGACCAGTTCTAATCAGATGGTTACTCCTCACAGATAATAAGGCCTTGGGTAGCCATTCCCGTTATCTCTATGGCTCCAGATGGCCCTGCTTTTCTGCCACTTCTAAGGTAGAGCTGCCCTAGCATCGTCATTCAGGAGCCTCTTATCTATACAATTCTTGCTTGTGACCGGGTTTCAGTATCTTGCTAAGCTATTCGCTATGTTGCGATGTCTAACTGGATGTTGTTTCCCGTATCATGACTTCTATGTCTTCTTCAAGTCTTCAAGACTTTGCTCTCACTTTTTATTGCACCAAGTTATTGTTGACATTACCCTTCTTCAGTATTCTCCTTGCTTTCTATATTTCTTCATGCCAAGTAATTGCTTTTGTACCTTCGCCTCATCTGTTTTTCTTTTCTGCAGAACATGAGTTGTCCTGAGAGAATTCTTTATGTTAGCAGCAGAGTTGTGTCCTAGAGTGGATCATATAGATTTATTCCATACCTGAAAATTACTTTTAACTTTTTCATCTCAAAGAACAATCTCTTCTTCTTTTGCAACATCTTCCTTGAACTAAGTTTTCACAAGTTGGAGCCATTCTCCTTTGTGTCTTCCTGTATCCCTCACAAGAGAAAAAGAAAGTCAAACGTATTTCTCCCTATTCTGTTGACCTGAATTCTTGAACTGCCAGGTCATAATTGTAAATGGCAAAACTGATTGGAAAATAAAAATCTTAAATAGTAAATTATAAATCAAGAGGTTAGAACATCGTTTGACTGCAGTGCAATGTATGAGCACTTCCATTGAGCTGAAACATTATTCACAATTGTCCGCACACTGACAGAAATGTTCTCTGGCGCACTCTTGCTGCAGGTCCTATAATTCATACCCTTTAACAGCTTCAGGAGCAAGCTGGAGCTTTTTAAATAATAGTTTGCAAGAATGATAATTGCAGACCTGTCATACAATGGGGAGTGCTATAGAGGCATTCAGTGCACAAGGGAGGCCTACGATTTTCAGGAAAAAATCATGATTGCCTCTACGGACAGTTGGATTACAAGTAACTGTTCCATGACACGTCAAGAGAGCAGCTGGAGATCAAGCACAATCTGTAGCTGAAATACTTTAAAGGTGGACTGGAAAGCAGAAAACTGGCTTTTTGCCTTTTCCTTTCTATGGTGTGCAAGACCTTTCAAAGACCAGTGGATTTCTTCTTTTTCCCTTTTTGGTTTGGTTTTGGTTTTTTTTTTACCATTTTACATTTTAGGTCATTACTGCTCAGTGCTGAAAATTAGATATTCAGGTACCTGAAACAGTAATGCTATCCAAAGGCATAGTTAGCAGACAGGTCCCCTTACTCCACTCCCACTAACTGGAAAAATCTCTTATTCACATGGGGGACATCAATATTTGGGCCTTTCAGAAGCTTTACCAAAAAACTTAGAGGAAACAAACAATTTAGGAAAGCAGGGAACAAGAAGCAGTTAAAACCAGAAGTTGTGAGCACAATAGAGGTTTCCTTTAGCATAGATGAAATAGCTCTAAGGGAAGGACTCTCTGTAGCAGAAGAAACATAGCCTCCCTCCCTCTATTTTCATTAATTTAGGGCATCAGGAGGACAGCTGTGAAAAGGAATAGCTTTTAAAAATTTCTAACTCTGGGGGAAGAAATGACATCCTATGGGGCACCTGGAGGAACAGATGCCCAGCCGGATGCTGCTGACAGGGCTAAAGACTGGTCTGCCGGGGAACCTGTTTCCTTCTTTCCCTGGCTGCAAAATCACTCGCCAAGAGGCCCATTTGTCTGTGTTTTGGATTTTCTTTCTCTATCTCTGCCTGTTCTCTTCTCCGTGCCCCCCCGCCCCGCCCCTGACATTCTGATGGATAGCAAACTCTTTCTTTCCTTCTGTCATAAATTTTACTACTTGTTTTCATCACTCTGTGTGGCAGTGCTCTCATATCAGAGAACATCTGAGATTGCCTTGCCATTTGTCTGAGACTGTCTCCAAGTCTCCCCACTGACTTTTATCCCCTCTTCCTTCCTCCCATCACCGTCTGACTCCAGGCTGTTCTTTCACCTTGAAAAGCCAGACACTGTTGAAGACCTGAAGCTTGAGATGTCTCTGACTTGTCTGTCATGCCTGTTAGTCAAACTTCAATCATTTCTTTGTTAGTGCATCTTTTGACAGAGGATTTTTACTTAGCAGAGTCATGAAAACAGCAGTTATCCCAAATTATCACTGCATTATGCTTATGCTGCCCCGACTCCTCTCAGTGATGCAGTCTAGACTATTCCTTAATTTTGTGTTCTTCAGAGAAAATAAAAAAAAAAAGGTGGAAAAAAAAAGGATGCTGCAAAACCCAGAGGCCAGGTAAAAATTTCCATTTTTCAGACAGTGTTGGCTGTGTTTCTGTCTTTCAAGCCTGCACAAGTTCTGCTGACAGAGTAGTGATTGAGTGGGGTGCAAAGAAGATGAAGGATTCCAAGGTGTTAAAACAAAATAGTTTAAATCATGCCTGACTGAAAAGAAGGCAAAGAAAAAAAATATTTTAAAAGTTTTGTTTCCAGCAAGTAAGTTAACTTTTCCGTTTCACCAAGTGTGTCATGCCTTTCAGTGTAAATCACTTTGGAAGGCTGATGTGCTCATCACAACGATATCAGTGATGTCAGCTGATATCAGCTGTTTTAGTGTTGCATAGCATTTAGTGACAAGCTGCGTCTGACTGGGGATACATGGAAATTTTCATACAGTCTGGATGCCTAGCTTAAAAAAAAGCTTGATACGGGAACTAACACTCTCAAAATCTGAAGAAGTTGGTCTTCATCAAAAGAATACAAATACCATCCTAAATTTCCAATAACCTCCTGAAGAAAGAAGCTTGATCCTATTGTAAAAGCTAACTGATGATATCTTGCTGAACAGGGTTTCCATGCAAGACCAGTACAAGAAAAACCCAAAATAACTAGAAAGATTAGTCGCAAATTTATTCAGCTGCTTTTATTTTTGAGCCGATTATGATCTTGATATTTCAAACTTGCTGAAAAAGAGTGGAGACAAACTCATGCTGAAAATCATAGCTTTTGAAATGACAAGTGGTATTTCTCAGACTTCTGGGAGACTGCATGCAGTATTGCAGATGAAACAACAGATTCTGTCACACTAGCAGGTGGTTAAAAGCAGAGCCAAACTCAGTGAAAATTTTGAAAGCGTTAAAAAATCACTGAATCAGTTGAAGAATTATTCAAATGATAAAGTGTACGTTAAGATCCGAAGTACACACATTCTGATACTCTGCTGGGCTATCATTCCCCCAGGCCACTAGCATGTTATCACTGTGAGTCTAAAATTGTTTGAAAGTGATATTTTTCCAGCTGCCGTTCAGCTCCATGGACAAACAGGACTCCTCTTATCCCACATTTCAAGAATGGGCATTCTGCAAATGCAGAGAGGTTTTTCAGCTTGCTGGCTCGGTGACTCAACAGAAAAAGAAGATCAGGCAGAATCTAAGTGAGAACTTCACTTGGGTTTATATAAAGTTTGGACTGAATGTTTACAACAGGAAGAAATGTGTGATGGAATTGCCTTTTGCATACTTCTTCTGATTCAGGTTTCTTTAAGTTCCACACAGACATTTGTAGTTTCTCTCGAATGTACAGAAATGCCATTTATTGCCTTTATTAAGATGATTAATGTTATTACATATTGGGACTGTTGCTTTCCCACTGGTCTTTTCCATAACTCAGCCCATTGCCTACCATATTACATCATGTTGTATGGTGTTTCAAAACAAAAGGATCCTATGTTAATTAAAATGTTTTGAAGGCATTGTTGTGAAAGCCCATTATTATTAATTGTCTTCGTTTCCATCCAAACATAAAATAACAAACAGTGGTTAAGAATGTGAAACAGTGAAATAATACATGTAACCAGGCAGGGTCTGCATTTGGCCAGAATCAAAATAATAAAAAAATGTTTTGCACTGTAATAAGTCTTAGGCCTTTGGCCAATTATCTGTGATTAATTCTATGTGTAGCTTTTCCTTTTATTTCTCTTTTCTCTGTTTGACTCACAGCAATTTGCAGTTACGGGGGAACTACATAAGCACTGCCTCACTTTCTGCATCTGTAAAATAGGGTGTATGTTACTATGCTCTACTCCACTCTGTTGAGACCCCACCTGAAGTATTTGTGGCCAGCTCTGGAACCCTCAGCACAGGAAAGACACGGACCTGTGGGAGATGGTCCAGAGGAGGGCCACAAAAATTATCAGAGGGATGGAGCGCCTCTCCTATGAGGACTGAGAGAGTTGGGGTTGTTCAGCCTGGAGGAGAGAAGGCTCCAGGGAGACCTTATTGAGGCCTTCCAGTATCTGAAGAAGGCTTATAAGAAAGATGGAGACAGAGACTTTTTAGGAAGGCCTGCTGCGACAGGACAAGGGGTAATGGCTTTAAACTAAAAGAAAGCAGATACAGAATAGACAGCAGGAAGAAATTTTTTACAGTGAGGGTGGTGAGACACTGGCACAGGTTGTCCAGAGAGGTGGTAGATGCTCCATCCCTGGAAACATTGAAGATCAGGTTGGACGGGGCACTGAGCAACCTGATCTAGTTGATGTCCCTGTTCGTTGCAGGGGGTTGGACTAGATGACCTTTAAAGGTCCATTCCAACCCAAAATATTCTATGATTGTATTCTATGATTCTATGCTTAATATATTTTTATACAGATGAATGCGAAGTCCTGTGCAAGTTTTCTTTTCCTCTTGCTAGCTCTTGAATAGAGACTATGGAGTCTTTTCTCAGTTTCTTAAGAGAGAATTTAGTACTGGCAGAAACTTCTGCTTTAACACAGAACTCCCTCACCTGCCAGCAGCTGAAGAAGTTGCTGTCTCTCTTTTTCTTCTATTCCCTTTTCTTTTTGGGAAACAAAGACTCCCTGGGCACCCAGAGTGCAACCAGCAGATGCTGCTGAGGCAAACCTAGGAAAATCTTTCCTTTGGCTACTTGTTGGCAGACACTGTATGGCAGTAGAGGAGTATTCTTTAAGATTCATTGCTGCTGTGATCTGAGCTACCAGAAGACAGAGCAGACTTGCAGGGCTTGAACTGAAAAAGACTTGAGAAGTCATGCTGGCTACACAGGGAATTTTGCACTCCTGAGCCCCAGCTGGTGAGCAGGGGACCTTTGCGATGCCACCCAGTCACCTCGCAACAGACATACATGAGGAGGGGAGAGCAGTGCTGAGGCTGAAGGTAGCCTTGGCATGTGCCACTGAGGTTCTGGGTATGTTTTGTATAAAGACTTATTGTGTCCTTCTGAAACCTTGCAATTAATTTTCTTTTAATGGTATCACATTTAATTTTTACATGTGAAATTTAAGCACTTCATCTGGAGCTAGTCAGGCATCAGTTTCATTAGGCAACTTAAAGCACAATTTAAAACTAAGTTTTAGTGTCGTTTTTTGAATTAGTCTAATTTTTGGCTGTTTAATAATGAAGGGAGCATGGGCTTGATTTTTGTGCCTGTACGCAGTGGTACATAAATTTAGGAGAAAAACATAATGCTCTGGATCTGATAGCCTGAGAGAGGTAAGGCTGCAGCAGCTCTGTGCCTCACCAGTAGTGAGGCTGAAGATGCATTCCCGATGCACACAGAGCACATGTACACACCACCGTGCATTACATGTATATACATGGCCGGCCACATAGATCACAGACACACAGAACACTCACATGAGCACAGACAGCACCAACAGCCTCATCCTGCCCCCCCTCTGGCTGAGCAGGATGGAGATCCACTAGTAGGAATATATATATATATACACACACACATGTACAAAGTACATCCCTCCAACAACTGGGCTCAGACACTCAGTCTGGCCAGTAGCTGCCTCTGGATCCCAGTCTCCCCAGTTCCTGGCTCCTGGACATATGAGTCCCCAAGGCCACGGCCACCCTCCGGCTGCTGGTACAGACCAACACAGCACACACCCACAGAGACATGAGACTCAACCCTAGATACCCCAGACCCTGCCATCCCTCTGCCACCTGGCTGGGTCTCCCTGGATCTCTACGGTTCAACAGACCCTTGGTCTTGCCCTGGCTCCCAGGCAATCTCCTCACTGGCTAGTTGGGCTTGATCCTCACTGGCCATCACATGCTTACTTACACACTCACACTCACTCCAGTTGCTCAGCTCAGACAAGGGTACCAACCAGCCAACTACTTACAGGTGACCATCTTCTTTTATCTCTTACCCCTCTATTTTTCCACACTTGTTCCTCCCCAAATCACTTAAATCCATCTCTTGCTCCACTTTTGATTCCTTCCCTAAACATCCATTTAGTCCTGTGCAATCCCAAAATGCTCTTCTTTTGCATCCCATCATGTGTCCCACACCTCTAGACAGCAACCTCCCTCAGTCTGAATGATTCTTTGGAGTTGATGCCCCTGA
Source organism: Anarhynchus alexandrinus (assembly GCA_008711295.1). Classification (NCBI taxonomy): domain Eukaryota; kingdom Metazoa; phylum Chordata; class Aves; order Charadriiformes; family Charadriidae; genus Anarhynchus; species Anarhynchus alexandrinus. The sequence continues at coordinate 2,625,421 of VUYV01000101.1, read as the reverse complement.
TGGGTTTCACTCCTGGCTGTGGGGCTGAGGCTCTCCCAGGACAGCCCTGAGAAGGGTCTGGACAGAGTGTTCCTTCCTCTGAGTCCTTAATTTGTGTTTCCACCTGGCTTTGCGACGATGTGCTCCTCTGGGCTTGTGGAGACGGGCCTTTAATGGGCTGATGGCTCCTGTAATGGGTCTGGGAGCAGCTGGAGCAGGCTGTTATTTGGGCTTCCCCACTGTGCTCTTTTGTGGGTTTACAGACAACCTTTTATCACAGAACCTAAAAATAAATATATTTCTATTATGACACCACCTTTAACGTTGTAACTCTTCCTCTGCCAACTGGACTTGTTTGAAAGTGTAGATTTTCCATGAGCCAAAATGAGCCAAACAACAGACTAGCTAAATAGTTTAAAGGTAAGCCTTCTAAAAGTCAGCTTTACAATAGTGAAGTTTAATTAAGTGTTTTCTGGTTCATGATTTAATCTCAATAGACCAGGAAAAATATTCTTCCTGCAGTTTTCTACAGACTCAAACTGACAGTAAAAATCTGAGTCTGGAAACAGCCTATAAGGCTGAAGGTTTCTGTCTGAGCAGGAGCCTATCAACTTCAGTGGGCTCTATACAGGCCTAAAAAATTCCCTAGAAACTCAGAGGTCATCTTCACAAAGAAAAAGATCCTCCACGTGGGTCTTTTCTTGTGTCCTTGTAAGCAATGTTGTTAACTTTCCTGGCATTTGGTCTTTGTCTCAAAGCCCCAGAATCTTCGTTCTCATTTTTTAATTTTCATCATTGCAGAGAGAAACTTGGATCTGTTGAACCTAGAAATGTAGCAACTTGAATAAGAATAAAAGGAACAAAAAAAATAGATTATTTTTAAAAATGTTGTTATTTTCACACTCATATCTTCCATTGTTTTTCTGTGGTATAATGCATGAAGTCTCGATCGCCACAAAAGTGTTGTAAAGAGACAATATAACAAGTTTTTAATGTGAATTGTTATTAAAAAATTGCAGCAGACTCCAAGGACAAGCAATTCAAAAGCTATGAAAACAACCTTACAATAAGATGCAAAAATAACAGTTTATTTCAGCTGGAAATAGAGAGTGCTGAGGAAGGAAAAAAAGTAGCTGTTTTCATAATTCATTTAAACACACGTAAGCCTAAGCCCCAAATCCTCTCGCACTTCCAGCTTGGCGTTCTGTAGTTACCGTCCTCAGTGGAACTATATAATCAGTATTTATGCCTAACATACAGAAATAACATTTCAAGGCAGAACACGGAGTAGTAAAATCAGAGCATTTTCAAAGCTCAGTAAATACTAAACAGCTCTTTACACTCAAGCTGTTGTTCGTGTTTCCACAAACCCTTAAGAACATTTTTTTTTTCCTAATGGCAAGTGGTGCCTAATGATGACTTGACTTGGAGGCATAGCATGTAGTTTAGATGCTGTTTGCTAATACCTTTCTTTTTGGCAAATCTGTGCTTTATAGCAAATGCTTGTGACAAATGCTGTCTCTTTGTTCTATTCAGAAAATGAATACCTTATTAAAATAAAATAGAAAACCACACAGGTCTGTAAACACCACACCAGGGAAAAAGTACCATTCTAGTAAGCTCCCTGTTTTCTAAAACTTTTATCCACAATTGGGAAGTGTGGAAATGCTTGGTGTGATTTAACATTTCTACTATGCTATATGTCTATAAGTAACAGATATTAATTTTTACAAGACAAATCATGAAGGGGTAAACAACTCCACCACAGAGGTTTAATACCATATCTTTTTTCCTTATCTTCTTTTTAAAAGAACATTTTCCCCTTTCCCCTTAATGATCTGGGAAGATTAGATGCATGAAGCTATCACAATACATTTGCTAGATATAAGAAATCACTTAACAATTAGTATATCTACTGAAATGCCAACATCGCAACGGAAGTGATATTTTCCATCGCAATTTGTCATTTGAAAGGTGGATCTTACTGTGATGTTTCTTATTAAAATGTACCAACAAACAGAAGATGAAATAGAAACTGACAATTTTGCCATATCTCTAATAAGAGCAGCAGTAGGTCTTTTGACTTTTCTTATGTGGAAAAACTTGATCTCAGATTCACTCTTTTCAGTGTATAAGGATTTCATGAGGGACTGTGTACAAAAATACAAGTCTAGCTTTTACATTTGACCTTTGAAAAGTGGTGATGCTCTTACTACTTAAAGTATAGCTTCCTTGCATTGCTATTTTTCTTTGGGGACAATAAAAGGAGTTCAAAAGGCTTCTAGATGCATTTTGTGTTGTGGTGGATTTGAGGAGGAAACAGAAGCTTTTTGGTGGTATCATTGTGTCTGTCTTCAGAAAGTACCATTTACTTCAGTTCTCAGGAAATTACATTACCCTGAAAACAACAAAGCTCCAAATTGTTTCTGTGACATGCATTATATGTTGAAGAAAAAGAAATGAATGAGTATCTAGTCTAATTTTTTAAAACTCTGAAAATAAAAGAGTGTGTTTGTAGTTCTCTAAATTTCTTCAGATTGGTGCCAGAAAAGGAAAACGTGCATGAAGGTGATCCCATTTGGAAGTGACATCCCAGAGATCAGAGGCACTGAATTGCTTTCATCTCTGCCTACAATCCACTTCCTTTGAGAAACCACATATGTTCAAATAAAAACATAGGCCAAATTAGTTTTGTGACAGCCGGTCCCCTGCAAATGTACATCATCTTCAAATATGCATTGGAGAAGAGAGTTTAAATTTGTGTTTGTATCCTAATCCTCTCAGGATAACATCAGAATTATCCAAACGCTGTCACTGCCTCTAGGTTAAGTAACAGCTTCCAAACCTGAATACATCTGTCAGTGGCAGATTGCAGCTAACACCACGCAATTGGCACCATGCAGCCGGAGACTGATTAGGAAGAGCCAAGTGATTTTCATGCTTAGTCCTTTCCTTTTGTTTGTTAATTAATTAATGTATACATTAAATTAAAAACTGCATGGAACTTTCCAGGTTTGGGTTGAAATAATCTGTCATTAGGATACATATCTTCTCGCAGGTTTTTCTGTAGGTGTCTGCTGTAATTTCCCAGAAGAGTAGAAAAATATGATTAGACATAACTTTTTTCCATTCCACAATAGCTCCCTGCAAGATTGCTCTTTAGTTTATAGAAGAAATTTATTACTGGACACATTTTTCAACCTACTGAATTCCCACTGACAGCTAAAAATATTGGATGTCTGCTATTTCAGAAGTCTTCTATTTAGCTAAAGTATTTGGATAGTTATCTACAGTCCTCCTACTTTGAGGCTTCCCTATGTCTAAATAAAGATTTCTCTTACACCTAAATCTGCCCATCAATGAACAGTTGCTATCCGACAGACAACTAACATCAGGAGAAAAAAATGTATAGTAGATGGATATGTTTCTTTCAGCTGATAAAAGGAGTCTTTATAAACAGAAGCAATAAAGATATCTGATTTTCTCCATTGCCAGTAAAGATGAATACATTTCCTCAAGGTTAATGTACACTACACAATAAAATAAATACATGCTTTCCCTTATCTGAGAAGGTGCAGGCACCGTACCCACTTATGGAGGAATAAAGATGAAAACGAGAAAAGTAGTTTAATTTTGCCATACATTAGTGCTCTCCTGCTTTGTTCCTTTGCCCTCAAATGAAGGCAGCAAATAGGGAACGTGTTCTAAAGGGAGTTTCTCTTCTACTTCAACTTGAAATCCATGCAAGAGACTGTATGCAGAACAGATTGCTTTTAAAAACCTAGTTTTACTGCCGTGTACATCTATGTCTCCAAAAGTCAGAATTGAATTCAGTGTCATCTGGATGCGCCTGCACCTGACCACACTCTGAGGTGCACCCTGCGTGGGTGACAGCACCGTGACGGGCAGTGGTGACGGAAGGGACAGTGCAGGACAGACGGAGGGGGACAGCTGTTCTTGGCTGATGTGGTTGGCAGTCCATCTGTACCTGCTGCCATACGTTTGTGTATGAAAAAGCAAGCAGAACCAGTCTTTCAGTCTAGGCCCAAATTAAAGAATTTGCAGTTATTTAGAAAGTAGAAGTGCAGAAGATGGTAAACTAGGTTTGCAAGAGTATGAATGTCTTTGGTGTGCCCTTGGTGACAGCCGTGGGAACTTGAGAGAGAAAACGATACTCTGCTGCGATGAAATGTGGTTTGAAATAGAAAAAGGTATTAAGACTTGCCCCAAAATAGGATACCTGCGTCTCTTAAGTTGTTTGTAAGCAACAAGCCTGACCTGCAGACTTCACAAGTAGTGTTGTGTTTAGACATGGGGGTGAGGGGATGGACGAGAGCTCAGATGAGCAGTGCTTGCTGACAGGCACAGGGCTGCCACTGAGCTGCCGGGCTGGGTGATCTGGAGGCCAGTGGGAAGGCTGGGAAAGAGACACGTGTCATCCAGGCAAGACATCAGCAGGGCTTTTCCAAGCCATTAGGTTATGTCTTCCAGAACTTTCAGGGCTGATGCTGCTCTGAGGGGCCTTTGCAGAGCCTTTGACCAAACACTGCAACCATTCATCTCATCCATCCCCAGCCCACATCACCTCAGGATGCCCCGTCTGGTGTATCCAGCTCTTGTAACATGCAGAGATGGCACAGGGAGCTGCACCCTGACTCAGACCCCACATCTAGCAGCATTTTGCACTGCTCTTAAAACTCTCTGCATCCCTCCCAGTGAGACAGGCAGTGCCTCCCCAATCTCTTGGGCTTTCTTGAGTCCTGTGAGGAGCAGCCAGCTCCTGACCCAGATGTGCCTGGAGGTGTCTTGAATGCACAGCAAATTTTGGCAGGTAAGGAAGCACTCACTCAAGGGGTCCCACCATTCCTCCTACGGGCATTGGGGAGTTATCACCTCTTCCCACCCTGGGACACCAAGTGTCCTTTGCCCAAAGATTCATCTTCCCTGTCCTTGCCACTGTGATTGCTCCCTCCAGAGTAAGGATGTGCTGTTTCACAGGTAAGATGCAGAGGCAATGTTTGCACTGTACATACAACAAATGAATGGGAGTAGGTCTGCAGACCAAAGCAGATGTTTGCGAAGACCTGAGCGATGCCTTTCAGGGCAGTTTATTTTGGACTAGGTCTTGCTTGCTCTGGTGGACTACATGCCAGTTAGGAGCTGGAGTGCTTTAGGTGTGCTCCTGGCATGCATCTTCTAGTTTACTTTAACCCAAGAGTAATATAGTTTGTGTACTCTGACGAAACTTCAGCAATGTGAAGTGAAGCACAACAGTGCATTTCTGGTCAAACACCAACACAGAATCACTCAGAGAAACCTGGAAGACCATAGACTAGAAAAGTCGATACTTGTGACCTGGGTGTTAAATGTAGTCCACAAGCCCTTGAACATCCATTCTCTAGCTAGCCCAGGCCATCTGTTTAGTTTTTGAAAGAAGAATGCAGACCATGCTAATCCCGTTGAATATAGTAAGATATTTCCTCAGGGTGACATCTTCCATTGGCTGTGGATAGTAAGACCAACTGTGCCAAAAAGTTGTAATCAAAAAGTCTCATTCCGGAAAGGACGTAGAAAAGAACAGAAGGGTTTGTTGACTTTTCTTTTGCTACAGAATACTGAAAACTGAATAAATATTTAAACACAGAAAATTGTTTTCCTTCCTAATACACTGCTCATAATTTTACGGGGTGCTGAGTGCACTTCTTCACAGAGGAGCTCCACACTGAATGTTTTGCATATGTTATGTACTGGGCTTTTCCATAATCAGCCATTGCTATTGCCTTACCTTAGCAAACCACAGTAAGGCTGAGAGAAAACTAACATCTGAGCCATACAACTATTTGAATTTCTGATTTGGCCACTAAAATGAAACATTTGCAAACATTAATAGGTTCTTCTGGGATCAGGCGCTTCACTTACAGCTATTACACTTCACATTGCTAAATATTCTTCAAGCTAGACAGAGGAAGAAAATCTCGGTGGTAATTTAATTAAGGATCTTGCTGAAAATGTAAGTTTGAATCCCTGTTGGCTTGAATATTAATTTTACATAAAGTGTAACAGGAGATACTCTGCACTTACCTGACAGTTTAGGCATCTTTGGGAAGGGTTGCAATCCCTGCTCCAAATCAGGCAGAATGGGGTTTTGAATCTGGATCTCTCATGTCTCTGACCAGTGCCTTGACTCACTGAGCTGGATTTGGGGGCTGTCATGGAGGGAGAAAAGATAACGACGCCTCATTTCCCTTATTTTTGTGCATGGCATCAAAGTCCTGGTCCTTAAAAGCAAAACATTGAGGATGGGATGCAGATGTGTAAACATAAGTGTCTCATGCCATTCAATCTGTCTTAGGGTAGCTGAGCTATTTACACAGATGACTCTGGGTGCCTACACTAAGGCAACAGAACCTCAGTCTTAGTTTCAGAAATGTGAACCCAAGATATTGATTTTTATTTTTTTTCTTATTTGGCCAAAGTTGAATGTTTATCAAACAAACTACATTCCCCAGTAATCTCCCTGTTTGATCTGATAACACGTACTTACTCATGTGAAAATGAAGAACAAATTACCAGGATCACTCCTACGCATTGCTGTAGAGGTAAAGAGCAAAAGAGGTATTTCAGTCCACTGTTTCAGTTGCAGGTATCTCTCTAGGAAATAAACACATGAGCAGAAATTCTTCAGATGTCACAGGCGTGCTGACCTTATGAAGCTCTATAAGTGTCTAAAGAAAATGAGGTGGTAGCACAGGGCAGCAAATTCCTCATATAAGTGGAAAAAAAACCATCTCTGTGGCAACCAGAGAGATCCAGCACCAGCAAAGGTTTTGCAATGTGTACTACGCTGGGCTTTCCTAAACAGGCATTTGATGTTGGCACAAAATGTAGCTGGATTTTGCCTGTCAGCATGGATCATGTAGTATATGGGTGTCATATAACAATTCCTCAGGTATTTTTTCAGCTCAGCCTTTTGCTGTGATGCATACGGCAGCTCAGACGTATTGCCACAGCTTCTCCGAAAATATTGGCTGAGGTACTTTCAACTTTAGTTAAAACTACTTTTTAGTTTAACTACTTTCAACTGTAGTTACATGAGAAAATGGGGGACAGACCATAGTTTTAATGCTTAAAAATCCAGCTAATGAATTAAATTACCCTTACAACAGGGAGCATTCTGGTTCCCACACAACAGGCAGGTTGTTTACGGGTTTTTTTTGCAGTACTCTGCACAGGTCCCACTGGTGAAGTACCCACTGACGGCAGTGCTCACATACCGCATGCCCAGGAGCGCTGCTGCTGTCTTTACATGGGCTGTCTGAGCAGCAACACCCACGCACACTGCTTTTCATATCTGCCCAAATAGGAGAATGAGCTTAGCAATGGTATATGCCCAGAGCATATGTTGTCTGTGTATGTCCAGATAGCAGGTATGTGGGTCACTGAATGCAAAGCTTTGCTTAACATCAGTGGAAGCCATGAACATTATTCAGTTGTATTTTAAGAGAACAACTTCTCATGTTTTATACAGGTGTGAAGAGATCTCAAGTGTTAGACAGGTTGATAAGATTTTCCATATAGTCAAGGAGCCCATAGGCATACCTGTCAGCTGCTCTCAGTAAAGTAGTTACTAGTTACTATGAACACCTAAAGAATTCTCCATGCTAATGAAGTCCTTGGCCTAGGAGGATCTCCTGGATTATGCATATCTTTTGGATTATATATTTCTTCTCCCATGCTAGGGAGAACTGATGTGTCAGTTTATAATGGGATCATATTCCAACCTAAACTGAAAAACGGCTTAAGTGGTCTCTCCTTATCTGCTTTAAAACTCATCCCAGGCTGTCCAGTCAGTTGTTGTTATAGCAATTATTTGGATCTCAATAAACGAAAACAAAATGTCTTTGTGTACAGTGAGGCTCACAGTTGGGATGGTCTTTGTTTCTGAAAATGGAACAATACATGCTCACGGGATGTGGGAAACAAATGATTACTCTCGTTGTGTTACAGATAAAAGAACTGGCACACAGACAGACTGGGTGACTTGCTTGAGCTCACACGGAGTCCGTAGAGAGAGTTGGACTCTTCCAACACCATTCTGGTCTCCTACCAACAAGTTCATCCACCTCCAAAGAGAAAATTCAGAGGAATTTGCAACCCAGACTCGTTATTTCTCTGCTAATGATCTTCTGCTCTCCAAGTGCCTGACATCATCTTGCATAGTAAGAGAGCTAAAGATAGGATTGACCTCTAATTTTCCTGCTACTAATGTCAACTAGCAGCTCAGGGGCAGTACACTGCCTGCATTTTGAGAAGAGAGGGGGCTGTTTTCAGGGGGCTTTTGTGATAAGCTCAGCCCAGCCCCACTAACAGGGAGCAGGACCCGAGGTGGTGCCAGCCCAGCCTGGACTGCCCCTTCTTTCATTCCAGGCTTGGCTGTCTTCTGACTAGGTATGAGAACACTGCCTTGGGTTTGGGGGATTATCTCATTACCCTTTCTTTTCCTCCTTAATTCAATATATTGTACCTAATAATTTTTGGTTGCCATTTCTTGGTCTCTCTTACGGTGTCCTGAACATGTGCTGGCAAAATCTTTTAGACATTATTGAATACACAGACTTTTTGATAGATCTCTATTCATTTCATCTCTGAGTATCCCATGATACATACTTATTGCTCAGAGTTTACAAGTACTGAAAAAGTTCAGAACATCTGAAATCTGAAGTCCTTACTGTAGACTGCATTTTTAGTGTAACTATTACCATACTGTTACCTTGCAGACTGGCTGTGGGGGCTCAGGAGAGACTCAGAATCAGGTTAAACATGGTACCCCCAGACAGTGAAAATAATTAGTCAGTTGAGAAGGCTTATTCTGTCTAGCTCAATCCTCTCCACCTCTTTGCACGTACATTGCTAGATTTGGGGGAAGTCCTTCTGTCAATCCTACCACAGGCAGGATACAAACCGTCATAAGGATTTGCCTGGTGTGACGTGGTAAGGCACTAATTATTTTTTTCTTGTCATTTAACAACACCCCTCTTTCCTTGCTATACTTATGGCAAACTAAGAAGTCCCAGGAGAACTCTAAGGCTTTGCCTGTGTCCAAAAGGATTATCTTTGCAATGGGATTATCCTCACCATGTCAGCTAACAAGGATTTAGGTCTGGATTATGTTTGCAATGTAGTGCAAACTGATGATACCAGATCTGGCCCATTTTGTGTGGTGAGTGATAAATCTGCATACAGCAACAGGGCATCTGTCATTTAATATATGCGTGCATACAAAAAAGAAAGAATGTTTTTTGGATTTATTCTGGCTCATTATGTAGAATTGTAAAAAAGCTTGGCTATGCTAGTGTAGCTGTCTTGACCCAGGGATGGCTGTAAGAAAAATAAGGCTTCAATTAATGAAAAAATTCAGGAAGGCAAACAAGATTTCTGGTACAAACTCTCTTCTTTATAGATATAATTTAGAGGAATAGTTGACCACTCTGTGCTAAAATTCCTTTCCCAGAATAAAAGTTTTTTACTCAGGAGTTTAACTGGACAAATAATAGGCCATTCCCCCTTGTCCTATCACTACATGCCCTTGTAAAAAGTCCCTCCCCAGCTCTCCTGTAGGCCCCCTTTAGGTACTGGAAGGCTGCAATAAGGTCTCCCTGGAGCCTTCTCTTCTCCAGGCTGAACAACCCCGACTCTCTCAGCCTGTCCTTATAGGGCAGGTGNCAGCCCAGCCCTCTGATATCTTCATGGCCCTCCTCTGGACCTGGTCCAACAGGCCCATGTCTTTCCTGTGTTGGGGGATCCAGAGCTGGATGCAGTACTCCAGGTGGGGTCTCACCAGAGCAGAGAAGAGGGGGAGAATCACCTCCCTTTTTAAGGACTATAAGTAACTAGGTTAGCTCTCTCCTTCAACCTGCTTTTTGTTTATCTGCTGTGAGAAAATGTCCTCAGCAGGGTTCATTTTTTATCCCAATGATGTCTATATACCAAGTATATAGTTGGAGTAAGTCCCCCATGTGGCTGAGTGAGTGGGACTGTCCTGGGAGAGCAGAGGTTCATGAGCGCCATGGTTTCTCACAGCAGAGACAGGAAGATGTCTGAGTGAGTTGCAACATCTCAGCTGCCTGAGTCCTCACAGCCAGCCCATGTGGTAACAGTAAGGTGTTATTTCTGCTAAAAAATTATGTCTGCAGAAAGGATTTCAGATTTCAAATGCTCTGACTTTTTCAGCATTTGTAAACTCAAAGATATAAAAGTAAAATAATAATTTTAACGTAAGATGAGTAGATAAATAGATAGTCAATAATGCTCAGATTGGTACCCTAGCTCTATGGTGGCAGTTAGATGATTATGGTCACATTCAGTGCCCGTGACATTTGGTGATGAACAAGCTCATGGGAAAACACCATTCCTGTCTCAAGTGCTTCATAATATCCTGTAGCTTCCTTAAAAATTAAAAATGCCAGCAACATATGTCAAATAAATTTAAAGCAGGCTTTCATTTAGCAGCCTGTAATGTGAACTCTGACTTCAGGCTAGTTTCTGGGATATCTTCACAGAAGCGGAAGTCATTGGCTACGCGCTGTCCATGTACATTAGTGGGTAATACCTACAAAATATATAGAATCATAGAACCATAGAATGGTTTGGGTTGGAAAGGACCTTAAAGATCATCTAGTTCCAACCCCCCTGCCATGGGCTCTAATAAATTACTATTACGTACTATGTTGTTCCCTAAGTCTTGTTTTTCCTGTAGCGTAAACTAAATTTTAAACAACATGGTGTAGGGAAGAGCAGGGAAGAAAGGGCAATTGCCATGCCAGGGCAATCATCTCCTATGAGAAATCTGATATCTGAGTTTAGAGGTGCAAGGGCATGAGAATAACAGCACAAGGATAACAGCAGGAGAATAACGCAGGGAAAATACTGCCACAGCAGTTTAGGTGAAAGATTACAGAGCAAAAGACAGACTTCAGAATTGCAAATCTGAGATCCTTAGCATTACAAAGGTTAAGGCACAGTGACACGTAGAAAACTTGAGGAATTTGATGAGACTGCCATTGTTCCTCAAAGAAAGAAAAGCAAGATCAGTAGGGAAATAAATAGACCACTTGGCAGCTGGACATGGTTTTACAAACTCACTTAATTGCTCGGAAACTGATAGAGCAGTAATGATACCTGGTTCTATAAGTCAGTGGTAAGAAGCCAGCTTGTCAACTTCAACTGAGGAATTTAGGTTTGAGCTTAGATCCCCTCCATGGGCAACACACTGCTGCAGAGAAGGGGGGAAATATTAGGTGTATGGCAAATATGCCAACAGCTGTGGTTAATGGATGTGGAAGTGTATTCTCCTTGAGGAGACTTAGAACCACAATAATTCTGTGCTTTTTATGGTTTGCTGAACCTGTGATGCTTTCACGACCACCATCTGCTGTCATGCAAATGTGTCTCCCTCCACTAAGTGAGGGTCTCAGCTGCTTGGTCAGCCAAGACTTTAACTGTAACTAACGTCAGGCCAGCTCTTTTGAAGCCTCCATCATTTTGACCATCTGAGGACACACTGAAGGGAAATATTGCCAGGAGAATTTCTTAACAAGAAACAGCAACCTGTCCAAGTTTTGTGAAACAAATTTCTCAAGAGAACTCCTTGTCTAGTTGCTTGAGAGCAACAGCTCTAATGGGTATGGAAGCCAAAAATATGAAAGTTAAATAAGGTAGAGTAAAAGAGCTAACAGCCAGGAGTCTGTTTGTAATGCTGGTTTCTTGACAAAGAACAAGCACCTGGCAGAGATGTCTAGCATAAAAGGAATTTGGTAGAAGGTATGGAGAGTGCTTTCTCTGGAGGATGACGTACTGCCCTTGGCATAGACTGTGGTGGTCTCTGGTCTACTGGTGGATTTTGCAGTCTCTGGTAATTGAAATGACATTGCTACTACTTCTTTCTTGTAAATATTTTCAAGGTCTAAGAGGTCCACTACTATAAACTGAATGCAGGCAGTTCTGCTTAAGAGTAATAATTTTAAAATTGCAATCAACTATGCGTAAATTGCCTAAAACCGTGCTGATATTCTTGGTTTCATGGCTCACTGCACAAAGTTTGTAAAAAGAAGAATGGCTTTGCATTGAAAACCCTTGAGAAATGCTAGTCTTCAATTGCCTATTTGGGAATGACATTAATTACAAAATACTCAGGCATAGTAACCACACAGAAAGCTGTCAGTGACAATACCATGAATACTCCTAAGGGCTTTGTCCACATAACCTGCATGTTTTTGCATCAATTCAAGATGACTAATAAGATGACAAATTAGAAGGGTGGTTTTTTTTTTCCCAGCCCCCAAATTCAAACCCAAATATTGCTGCAAAGCTCAAAACTGTACTGCTGTGATAGTGCCTCTTTGGGCAACTTGTTCTAGCATGTTTAGCCCTGTGCAGAGACGGTGCAAGCAGTGTATACACAGCTTTAAAGGATAAGACAATAATGTCTTAGTCAACACACACAAAAGACAGCCTGCATTTAATCAGACACATGGCTTGTTTTGCTCCCCACCCCAATAAGACACTCAAAGAATGAACGTAGACCAGGCAGGCATCAGAGAGGAAGAGAAGGCTTGAACTGCTTTGCTGTATGGCATAGATGCTGTTGCTGAGTTGTTACGCTCCAGCATCTCCTGGGTTTTTTTCTTTAGGATTTTATACCCTTCCACGACAGTGTTTTCCTTCTTCAGTCCTTGAGCTACTAATTATTCTGTCTAGGAAATCTTACCCATCTGCAATTTTATCATCTTCCTTATCTCTGCTCTACAGACTTTTCACCACTCTTTCTCAAACTGAGCTCCTGTCACTTACCCTTCTCCGGACTCTCAAGTTTGTCAACATCTCTCTTGTAGTGGGGAGCCCAAACTAGACACACTGCTCCAGAAGTGGCCCCTTAGATGATTAGCAAGCAGAATAACTTGCCTTGACCTGCTGACTGTGATATTGCTAATACAGCCCAGGATGCTGTTGGTCTACATCTCTGGGTACATTGCAGACCCATGTTCAGCTTGGCATCCACAAGGACCACTGGGCCTTCTCTGAAAAGCTACTTTCTAGCTACTAGACCCCCAGCTTGTCTTGCTGCATGGTATTATGCAAGCCCAGGCGCAGGACTTTGCACTTGTCTTTGCCAAACTTCATGAGGTTCCTGCCAGCCCATTTCTCCAGCCTGTCAAGGCTGCTCTGGATGGCAGCCCTGCCCTTCAGTTTATCAGCCATTCCCCTACCCAGCCAGTTTGTAAATCGTAATAATTTGCATATACGTTGCACTTAATCTGTCCTCTTTCCTCAGGGAGTAGGTGGTACTCCCTAATCACAAGAGAGAAAAAGCAATCTTGGAGCTTGTGGCAAATTTTACAACTGTGCGTTCACACAGCTATGTATAGGGTCAGATCCCCAGTTGTTATGCTCTGCTGCTATTCCCTCCACTGACTTTAATTTTTCTTTTCCATTGTTTGTCTCCCCTCACTTTTGGAGCTGCAAGAAGGAAGTGAATGAAATCCAAACTTGTTTCAAAACAGTGAGAAATCCATCATTTACTTCAGTAGACCATCATTCCCTTCGATATTTCATCTCTTGTGTTATAAAAAGACAAACTTCAACTGAAAAAATGCAGTGGATGAAGAATACAGCAGAATGTTTTATAGTTTACATTACTAAACATAACAAAGCATAAAAAGCTTCAAAAATTACGTAAAAAATGCAAGACCTTTACAATAAAGTAGCTCATTTTGCACTTTATGTTCATTTTGGCTTGTAATTTGCTTAAAAGCCCTGCAGAGAGAAACGTTTATGTTTTGATAAAAATGGTTAGCATATATGTTAGTGCACTTAGATTGTCTTGTTTGCATGGGCAATGAAATTCAAGGTTAATCTCATCTAACCTAAATGACGCTCATGTTATATTTTTCCAGAGAGCTGCAGAGCAAGGGATCCCACGTCTGTGCGGTGAAGTAGGCACTTATCTCCCAGATTTCTTAAAAGGAGCATTATTTCCAGATGCCTTATGCTTACATTGTGTCCTCAGCTCAACTCAAACGTCAGAAAGCAATTAACTGTTTTCATCCCTGCTTCTGGCCGGATGCACAGGCAGTAGCAAGCTGCCTGGTTTTCAGAACATTTGACGTGAAGGGCTAAATTTCCATTGCAGTGCGTGGGATTCATCCCTCTGCCTCCTATTAACATTAATGGGGATCCCTTCACTAAATCCCTTTCAGTACACTGAAAATCTCTTCCTGTTTATAACTCAGGGTCATGTTGTTGTTTCTCCCTGGATTGTGTCCTGAGGGGATTATTTCCATTTTTATGCCTGTGCTTTCATGTAAAATAGATGGAGATGATTTTAATATTTCCAGGCAGTATAACTTGCCTTTCATGAGTCTCTAGCACCTTTAAGATGATTAATATGTTGTGTTTTTAATTTCCCTCTAAACTTGATCACACCAAGAAACAGCTCTTCTGGCCCCCAAACAAAAAAAAAGGAATAAAGTACAGCCCCTTGCATTTCTTTTGTTTTATTGTGAATTGCTTCTATGCCTGCTTCTTCAAGACCTGAAATCCCGGTCTGCAGCTCATATGGACTGACATTTTGCATTGTAGTTCCTGCACAGGCCATGTGCACGGGTCCTGTTTTAATGTATTTTTGGGAACGCCAAGGAATTTTAACCCCTGGACCGCACTCCCAAATTTCATAGCGTACAAGTAGTCCTTCTGCGGATGAGCATTGCTCTGTGTGTGTATAAGGAGTGTTACTGACTTGTCTTTGCAGCTGGAGGTACGTAATAGCAATGAAATAGGGAGTTATTTGGGTAGATGAAAGCTGATCACAACTGTCTCTTCAGGGTGGAGAAAAGTTGTAGGAAGAGATGAAGTGAGAAAGCTGTGCAAACATTAAGGAGTAAAAGCTTTAAGAAATGACTGAAATGTCTGTCATGTCCATAGAGCGAAATGGAATTGCTGTGTTCAAAGGCCATGTTTATAGTAGTAAATAAAACGTGCCCAGGAACAATCCTGGGCATTGATGTCAATCGGTACTGAATGGTGTGCATCTCTGCAAAGGCACTGCCTCCCTCTCCCAACGCAGTTCGCCTGCCTGCAAACTGCATGCGTGTTGGGGATGGTCCCTGCCATGTGCCAACTCCTGAACCGTGCTTGGGAATCATTTGTATCACACTGACTGATTTGGGTCAGAACAGTCCCAGAGTCCACCTATTTAACCATATAGAGGGTTGCACTGCTTAATTCACTAATATAAATGTATCTGTACTGTTTGCACATACACATTCTCTAGTTTAGATAGCTGGCATAAGAAAAGTAGTGAAGATAGGTCATCTCAGGCTTTATTTGAGGTAGATGCCAAGTTGCAAACTTTTGACTCCAGGCACTGACTCTGTATGTGGCCTTCTAGCAGCGCATGTTAACACTGAAACCATCCCATCCTTGTTGCTGCCCCTGCTATCTAGATTAAATCTGCCACATTCATTTTATGGTGTGGACAGACCATATGTTCCTTAGAATTCAATTTCCATTTGAGAAATCATTTGGGTGTTCAGCTGCCTTAAACTTCCTGAAAGTCAGCAGAGTTGAGGTCACAAAACGCTCAGTAAACTCTTCTGCAAATGCTGCTCTGTGCCTTCCACAGGCAGCTGGCAGCCAGGGGAGCAATGCTGCACCTCAGCCCCAGAAGACCACGCCTGGACCCATCCTGCTTCAGGGCAGATTCTTGCTATGTAGACCCCCAGCTTAGCAACAGATTTCCACGGCACAATAAGCTTGAGCTTGAGTCAAAAGGAAGAGTACTGTCAGCTGAATGATTCATACTGTCCAGAAGCATCTTGAATATAATTACCCTGGCTACAGTCAATTCTACGTCATTTAAATAAGTAGTCTGTTTCACAGCAAGCACAAATTTTTAAATAGACAAAAATTATTTAATAATAGAAAGTTTTGTTGTATTTTTGCACGAAATTCATCTCCACATGTTTTAAACTGAAGATCAGCCAAAGGTTTCAGTCTTTCTCCTTCTCACTTCCTGATAAACCCTTGAATTTGGCAAAAAGTGGAGATCATATACAGGTAATTTTAAAGCCCCAATTTAAAGGCTAAGAGAGGTGGTAGCAGTTATCACGTGTATTTTAATGGCTGCCATATTTCTTTCAGTAAGCTTTGAGCCAGACTCATTAGACAGTGGAAAAGACTGAAGTACAATCCCCTAAAACCCAGGAAAAACTCACACAGACCTTTCCTTTTTTTTTGCAAGCCTACGGCGTGTCAAGAATCACATTTCTGAGATTCTCTATGTATGTCCCTACTGGCTATTAAAAGGCACAAGTAATTCTGCAGTTACATCGTTCATTTATCATTGTCTTCCAGCACTTCAGAGCATAATTGTTTTTTTGCCACACATTTCAAAAGATTTGATACCAAGTTTTTTAAAAAAAACTAGGAGGGGCAGGTTTATGAAAGCCATATCCTGATAATGGAACGAGTGGCATCCCCAGGGAATGCTGGGAGCTCCTTTTAATTATCTGCGCAACCAGGGTCCAACTGACTGCACTTTAGTCCCTTCACATTTTTCATTCAGATTGCATTCCTTTGGGGCATACTCATTGCACTCCGATAAATTACATTTGTCAATCTATTGCAAGTGACATTTTAACTCCTGGGTGTCTGTAGCACCTATGGCTGCATTCAGAGTGCCTGCTGTGGTGCCGAAGATGACACCTTCTGTGGTATTCAGGTTATTTGAGTTGAGCTTGAGTTGACAGACCTTGGCCAGCTCTAGTGTCAACGAGGAAACCTAAGAGTTACATCCAGGCTGTGAGGTCTTCTGCAATGTAACAAGGTCCTTTGCCCCCTGTGTTCACCGTGTTCGTGTTTTATCTTTACAAAGGATGTAATTTGGACATGGGGCCCGTTTTTCCTGTGTTTCTTGTGCTGTGTTGAAGTACAAAAAAGAGAAGCATAGATACAGGATGACAGGCAGGTTAGGAAACCTTTGTATTCCAGCTGCTTGTGTTGTTTTAACACATTCTTTATTACCTAGATTTTTAAAACTTCCTTGTGATAAAACTAGAAAGTTTATTTTTTCAGGATGTCAGTCTACCACTTATAACAGACTAAATCCACTGTTGAGTACTTTTTGCAGGTAAGCACTGGAGGAGATTGCTTAGGGGGATATCAAATTCTCCTTTACTGGAAATCTTTAGGAACCTCTGCTAGGAATGTCATAGGTTTAGCAAGCCCAACTGTGGGGAGAAACAGTTAGACTGAATCACCTCTTGAGGTCCCTTGTAAGTCTGACTTCTATGAGTTTTGTATGAGTAAAAGCAAAAAAAAAAAAATAAATCCCACACCAAATGCTTAAGGAAGATACAGGACTAAACCCATTTTTTTTTCTCTTTGGTTGAAAAGTCTGTAGAGTGCAAACCTGGAAAATGACATTGGTTATCCTACAAGTTTTAAGTACTCAAAATAAGCTTTGAGAAAGTTGCCAAAACCAAATACTGCCCTTGGAAGACTGCATAGATATTAAAAAATATGACATTGTAGATCTGGTTACTTCTGTCCTAATGGCTCTGTTTGCAGTGGCTTGAGGATCCTCAGGGACCATGTTGGATTTCTTAGATTTGTCATCTTCCCTACAGAGAAAATTTCCAACTTCTTTTTCTTCAAATATTGGAGTTTTGACATTAAAATGAGATATAAATCACAATGTACACGACAGATTTTTAAATCCCCTTCCATCTTGCAAGACTAATGTAGCTTTCTGCAACATTGACAGTGAAGTATCCACGTAAGGACAATGGATTCGGCATCTCACAGAAAAGGGTCATTTTCAATTTTTTTTCAAAGGCACAGTGCAAGGCTCTCCACGGCTTGTCAAAGGCATATCCTTGCATCCATTATGCTTGCTTCAGCTGCTTCCACAATTGTTTAATGACTAAGATTTACTTGCTTTACTTCATTAAATTGCTGGAAACCAGGGCAGCAAGCTCAGAGAAATGTTGCCAGTGCTCACTGCTTCTGCTTCGAACCCTTTCTCTGCACGCTCGAGTGAGCTCTGCTTGTTCCCTCTGCCTGTTGTCATTGTTTGTGCTGTGTTTTGGCGGACATCTGGGCCAGGGGGAAAAAAGAAAAAAAATATAGAAGAGAGAGAGGGAAAACAGGTCACAGCTGAATAAAAGAAATCTGTGAAACAATAACATACAAAGTAACAGTGAATTACATGTTGATTAAATTTCCCTGTATGTTTCAGCTTTATAACATAGTATATACTATAATGTCATCTAAATGTATTGTCCCCATCGCTATAATAGTGATGACCTTATAACCATTTAAAAATAGGAATAACTATGGAAAGTTATTTCTGGCAAAGTTACACTCAGTGGAAGTTTGGAAGATTGTCAATAATTCAGGCTTTATGGCCCATCAAGGAAAATCTATAGCATGGGCAGTGACACAATGACATTTCTAGAAGGTCAGATGTTCCCATGAACTGTTTAAATGAGTTCTGGCTCAGCTTTGGAGAGAAAGTCTGGTCTTGAAACAGGAGTGTAATTAACACCTTTGCCTCTTGATTTCTGGCTTGTGACATAAGAACTCAGAGAATTGAAAACTCTCACTAGATAAATAATATATAGCACTAGATTCCCTGAGGCCTTTTTAAGATGCTTATGCCCTTTGAAGAAGGAAAAAATGCTATTAAATAAAAATGAGGTTGTTTGTATTTTTGTGCAACAGGAGATACAAGGCAGCAGAGAACCTGACTCTTGATATTTTCTCAGTTAGAGATGAACAAATCACTCAATCTTGTTCACAGAAAGTGGAAAGAGGTGAAGTCTCTGAAGAACTCACTGAAGGAATTATAAACTTCCAGTCAACCAGTATGCTGGACCAATAAAGCAATGATTTCTTTCTTTATTTGCTCTTAGGTCGTTATGGACAGTTACATAGAGGACAGAAGTGGTGTAACTGGACCCATGATCTATTTTTTTTAATGTATTTCTGGAAACTATTATGAGTCATGCTGACACCTTCTCTTTGGGTTATTATTGCATTGACAAATTCTGTGATACATCAGGATTTTCAGATAGGTCTGTGGAGACACATACTACTTATGGACTCATAGTTCAAAAAACTGTATGAGAAAAACACTTTCTTAGCGTATATTGTGCAAAACTTGTTACAGAAACTGTTGATAGGTATGATAGAGGTAAGGAGCTTATGCTCAATTTTATCCTGGACATGCTTGCGTAGGTTTGAGAATATGCACTGTACGTGGTGAATGTTGACACTCCATGCTCGGCTAACCTGGTTGTGTCTGATTCATAACGGTGGGAGATGGTAATAAGAACCATAAAATTAGTTCTAACACGGATTTATCAATAAGTTATACTAGGAATACAGGATTTTCTAAAATCATAAATCAAGTCTTTCAGAAAACGCCTGAAGAAGTAGGGACTTCAGTGTGGAGGTTATTTGAGAAATCTACACTGAATCACTCTTTGGTGACTTGTGAAGTGGTAACATTAGGACTTCATCGTTAAAGAAGAGCTAAACCAGAAGGATAAACAAAAAGAACCAAAACCCACGGTTTTGATCATAAATAGATGCTTAGGCAAAATGTATGCCTCTCAAAATCCTTATAGTGACGGCAAACTGATTTCAACTTGATGCATTTTTCTTTATAGAAAGATTCAGGCAGATTCTGACAGACCACGTAGTGCATCTGCAAGGCACGTGAGGAGAAGTCATGCAGGAAAATGATCACATACTTCAGAAAATTTCAAGAAGAAGCTCTTAAGTGCTCTTAGGCAGTTTTGTGTGGAGGTTAATAATCGATAAAAGGCTGTGATGAATTAATTACAAATATGGAAATAACTACATTCTTTATTTTAATTTCTCAAGGAGATGACATGCTCTATTACTGTGCCAAAGCTCCCGAAATGGTGATGTGACACTTAAACTGAAATGTGAGCCTTCTTTGGAGATCTGAACTAGTGTGCAGGCTAGTGTTCTGGCCTCTGGCCCCAAAAGGGAGGATTTTCTCTGAGGACAGCAATAGTTTTGTATAAAACATCTGAAAAAAAATTTTTGAACAATAAATTTTAGCAACTTGATTTCAACTAAGTAAAGTTAGATTCCTTTGATTATAAAACTAAATAGGTAATTGTGTCTTAGGGGAAGAATAATATTAGCAGCTAGGATAAATGGATATTTTAATTTAACTATTTTACTAAACATACATGACACCTTATTCACAGTTTTAATCCTCTTCCCTGTGGGTGTTCTTCTGCGATGGACTCTTCCTCCCTCCTAGCACCCTCTCATTAAAAAAGCCGTCCATATTCATAGATGTTCAGCTTGACTTTTGACCGAAGAGATTAATCAAGGGGAGACAGCCAAAACGCATCCATCCATATCAGATCTGATGCTGTGCACTAAGAATTAACAGCTCAAATTTGGTTGGACTGTACAAGTACATCAGGGCAATTATTATCCAAACACTGTATCCAGAGGAATACTATACTCCAAAATGGATTTAGATTAAATATGTAATGTACAGTTTAGAGTGCAGTGTGCACCTGTATTCATGGTTTTTAAGGCAAATGGGAGTTTGTCACTCACACAGGGAGTTTTTCTAATGACATCAGCATTTTGAGCAGGTTTGAATGTGGCCAAGACTGAAAACAGCTGCATTGATAGCAGTCTGCAACATTATCTCTGGTTCATTTTTGGTATACATCTATTATTTTCATATTTACAGTTGTTAAAAAGCTTTTCTGTGTTTAAATAACTGATTCTGGATGGCTGAACTTGCCACTTGAGTGAGGTCAGCTGAAGAGGAGTAGTCTTCTTCCTTTTTAAGGTGACAATAACATACTCACTGGTTTGTGTAAACTCACTTCACCCATCCCAGTAATTCCAGTGAAAACATGTTACTGGATCATGGTTTTTATCTGCAGAAAATTTTGAATTGATATAATGTTGGACTGAAAGTCATTGCTAATTTGACCATGAAAGACTATCCCTCCCAATTTGCTGCTGCAGGAAGATACCCCCATCCCATAAATCCCTCACATTTTATTTCACTCCTTCCCATGGACCTCAGAAATGCCGCCCCATACTGCGCTCCCCCTGCAGAGCTAGCGAGATGCCCTGGTGCCGATTGTAAGTGGGGCACCGTGAAAAGGGGGAGCAAGTCCTAAGGATGTCTTTCCCACCCAGATAATATAATCTTCACCTTCCTACTATCTTAGCATCTCCTTCTGCACCTTTGCCAAATTTAGTATGTCTTTTCTAATAATAGCTGTCAATAAATGTATTTTATGCATTTTGTAACCAGTACTGCAATAGCACTTACATTTCTCCATCTCCTCAAAGATCTTAAGATACCATTTCTCTTTATTATATGTAACCTTGCATTGATTGCAGATAATTATGGTGTCAGTGACTAGACTTTTCAGAGCTTTGTCCCTGGCTCCCTTACTACTACAGAGTCCATCTTTTTGTGAGAGGTGTAGAGGTGAAACTGTCCTATGTCTTGCAGTGTTTGTCTTGTCAAATAGAAAGGAATAAATGATTAAGGAGAACTGCAGCTTATAATTTTCCTGGCAAGCATACTTATAAAGTTGTGGTGATAAAAGTAGTAAAAAATCTGTTGAAAAAAAATGCATCCTAATAGCTTCCAAAATCTCACAAACACTTTAAAGAAACTTGAATAATAATTGCAGGGGAAAATGGGGAAAGGAGGATGCAGTAAAAATGGTATAATGATCACTTGCTAATTTTGGTTACTCATCCCACAGGCTAATTGACCCTGTGCGTATTCCTCTGTGTTAATCACCATGCATTGTATGTCATAATAGCTGAGAAGACCAGCATTTTCATATATTGCTATTTTTAGTAGGCTTTACTGGGTAATGTTTGAATTCTTTGATAACCACCAAAACATCTTTCTGTCAGAGGAGTTTTACATATTTTTTTTTTCTTGCCTGGTTTGTTGTTAATTGTGTGTAGCACAAGGAAAATAATGACACCTTAACTGGTTATATTATGACTTACACTTGTAAGTAATGTTTGACTTCCATGTGAAGATTATCTGAGGTTCTGAGTGAAACAGATAGGTGGTGAAAAAGGTATAGCTATCTTTCGATGAGATTATTTTGCTTTGGTAGTCAAAACTGTGTAGAATAACTGCTGTTTATTATGCCCCATAGAACATTAAGGATGTTTCAACAGGCACTGGTGCAAATCTGGTATTTAAATCTAACCTCATCTTTGGAATGATATTCTAATTTACTCAAAGTCCATGGTTTTCAGCTGTGTGTAGTTTGTAAGCTGGAAAATGCATTATTGCAACTATATTCAGCAAAAGCTATTCCATGACAGACTTTAAAAAAATTACTGTATTCCAGTAAAAATAATTCCTTTTGAACAGTGAATCAATATGCACATAGAACTTTGTGCTAGGAGTGGATCTGTTTCTTTTTGTTTCTGTGAATTGAGAAGTCTAGTAAAATTTTAATGAGAATAAAGTACACGCTGCAAAGTTTTTCTAGGCCAAGTTTATCTTCTGCAAGAAGGATGGAAAACCAGACCTGATCCTGTAGTGGAAATGATGAACTGAAACATGGAATTAGTGAGGTGATACTCAAGAAGGAGAAAGAGGTTTCAGACTATAAACCCTATGGTAATATATCTCTACCCTTTGGCTAAAAGTGCTCTACTTTGGTAACTTCCTCACTCAGGTAGGACTTGCTGGGAGGGCTTCTCAATAGACTAAGGAGAGACTCAGTAAGGCAAAATTGTTATCTGATTAACCTTGAGGAGATACTTAATGAGTTAAGGACTTGAGCTGCAAAGTGTTTCTTGAATACAGTGGTTTAAACTGATTGACTGTTACTGTTGGTGAGTTTTTTGATAGCAGTTTTTAGACGTACCGGTCTCTCCCTCTCAAGGTATTTGCTGTGGTGTCTGCAGACCTACTTGTTTAGTTTAGCCTACTCCTGCCCTAAGAGAAGAGGCTCAGATTCCCAGATCAGCTTCTTAACATATGCACACATGCCACATTAGCCAGAGTCCACTCTCTGAGGACTCACCTTCCCTAACTGAGGGTAAATCTAAAACGTCTTTGGCATTCATGGAAGAAAGCATCTTCTTGTTAACACTTTTCTCAAGAGCCTTTTCTCTAGAGCTCTAGACCAGCTACTCTCTATTGTCATTTCCATCTTCAGCTATTCTGCAAGGTTAATAATTTTAAAAACGATCCCACAAAATATCTGTCTGGAAATCATGTACTCTTAGTAGCATTTCATTAAAAACTGAAATAAATGTGCTGACTTTTTCACAGAAATCACCTAGACCACTTTCTTTTTTAACAATTTGTTGAAGAATGGAAGAGTGGTCCTGTGAAGACAAAAGACACTGTGGGTTCTCTGCTTTGTACAGAAACTACAGCATTAGTAATTAGTGGTAATGCATGAAAAAATACATATTGGTTTTAGAAGTCAGAACACATAACAGTGCAAAGATTCCTAACTGGGGAAGTTTTGTATGCTGCAGTGGTTGTGCTAATAACTGTGCAATGGGGAGTTATTATGAATTTTTCCCCTGATCAGTTCTATGTGAAGTATGAACACTTTACTTCCTAAAATTAAGCAAAAAGATTCCTCTAATTGTGTTGCTTTTGAAAGAACACTTACGCAATTAAATGGCCAGGGAGAAAAAAATCTCAATAACCGTCCTTGGTAATAAAGGAATGTCTCTACATAAAGTGTTTCTGAAGAAGCATGCTCCAGGCCAGTCAGGGACCAGCTACTACCCGTGGTGTTGCCAAGCAACACTACCTTGCATTCTTAAAATTAAAATGACTCCTCTTTAATTTTGCAGAGCAATGGGGTTGAAATGGAGGGGACACACAAGCCCTTTAAGTAAGTGAACAAAGGAGCTGGAACTTTGCAGAGTTACTTATTCTCTGTGTAATTAAATAATATATGAGCATTCCTGTTCTGTAGCACAAAGATTAATTTATTGTGGCCATCACTGTAATGTGCGAGCAGGTGTGCATATCAGATGTGGCACACCAGCATTTCTGTATAGATTTTTCAATACCAAATTACAAATTCTGTTATTTTGCAATCGACAAATTGTTCTGTGCTAGCACAGTTATCTTTCTATCATATACCTCATGCTGGACGGAGATTCAAAGTGATGATAACAGGTGGCTAACAAAGCAAAGACAAGAACAGCTGATCACCTCTTATCAGCATCATAAGACACCAGCTGCAGTCCAGAGGACCTGCTCCTCCACAGTTTTACCCAAATAAATCCACTAATGATGTTCCTGGATGAGGATTGTCAACTCATAAACTAGAGAGAAGTCACTTAATACCCTGGAAAATAGGAGTGTAAGGAGAAGACTTTACCCCTGCTTCTTGAGGAAGGAGAATGCACACCTCTGCAGGGTGAAAGCTCAGATGTGGAGCTGGGAGGTGCAACAGAAGTATCTCTTAGGGATTCTCAGAAAGGAAGACTACGCTATATTCTGCTGCTGCCTTTCCATAGTGCCCTTCTGTGGGGGAGAGGTACTGGTTTGCAGATCTCCCAGAAAAGGCTACATGACACATTTACTCCACTAGATCTTGGAGAGACATTTTCTTGGCTTTAGAGGAACACGGCTTGTACAAGAAACTTGAGAGGGATTTGGGAGCGCTGGCAGTAAAGTTTAGAGGTAGAAAGTTGATTTGTTATTCATTTCTAGAGGTGTGAAACTAGAAAGAGATCCCAGAAAACCCCCAAAAGTAGGGCATTGTATTCCGCTCTGGATTGAAACACTGAATTCCAGATATGGTAGGTATCCATATGTGAGACAGACGCCTAAGCTCCCAGGATGGAGCCCGTACAGGAGATGTGCTCTAGTGAGTGAGCCATCTCATCCTCCAAGGCTGGCTCATATGGTATTAGTGGCAAGGATGCCACTAGAAAGTGAGGTTGCATCTGCATCATGTTTTCTGAGGAAATACTGCTTTAAAAAAATAAACATACAGTGTGTATTCTTTTAACAATCTCAGTACCTGTAGCTTGTTCAAACTATTTCCACATGAAGGTTTTGGTTCATGCAAAGCATAGACTAAGAACCTGCACAGGATATTTTTGAATGCAGGTCTAGGTCTATTCACTTTGGTAAAGAGGAATAAAGATGTCTGAAGAGGTGATAGCATAAGAGTCACCTTTTTTTTCATGACTATATAAATATTACAGTTGTGCCACATATGAACTGGAGGGGTCAATAACCTCCAAAGCAGTGAGCTAATGAAACTTAATAGTCTAAGTTAGAGTGACATTTCTTATGCTGATGTTATGTCACGCTCTCTGATCCACTATGTTGCCTGCACTGTTGGTAAAGGTGAAAATTATTTCTGATCTCATTCATCTAAAGTTTGTTTCTGTGATGATGTTTAAGCAAGCCTCATTAGTGCGGCATGAGGTGCAAATAACTGTAAAGCAGTGTGTTTTTCCACAGTAGATGGCAGGGTTTTCAGGTGTGAAACGATTATATTGCCTGAATGTCAGAGAATCATAGAATATTTCAAGTTGGAAGGGCCCCATAAAGATCACCGAGTCCACCTCCCTCCTCCTTACAGGACTATCTGAAACTAAACCATATGACTAAGAGTGTCGACCAGACACTCCTTGAACTCTGACAGACTTGGTGCCATGACCACTGCCCTGGGGAGCCTGTTCCAGGGACTGAATACCCTAATTTTTCCTTAGATACAGACAACAGAGTCATAACTGTAAGAGCAGATGTGACTTTCCACCATAATTTTTCAGTTCTGTCAGTTTTCTTCAGAACCCTGTAGAAAGTAATCTGAGGTTAACCCCTTTTCATGTGTGAAGCTAAGCAGAACATTTTTACCCTGCCAGAAATTGTTAAAGTGTATGGGGGACTTTCATGACCTTCTCTGATTATAAGCTGAAGATCATTACCACCTTTTTTTTTCCATACAGCTAACTGAGAGGGAAACTCCAGATACATCCCAATTGGAAACAGGGTCCTAAAAGGAAAAAATGGTGGGAAAAGAGTGTTAGTGTACCAAGGTACCATTACAATGCAGCAAATGTAGGAGATGATAGTGAAATTAATATTTCTAAGAAAGTTTCCATCCAACAACAGCAAAATCTTTTGATTTTTTTTTTTTTCTGTGCCATGAAAAGAAGACTGATGCATAGGATTGATTCTCTTACAACTTACCTGATATACCTTCTCAGTCTGATTTATAAAAGGCATCACATTCTTTGAGCTGGGATGGGACCCCGAGTCTTAATTAATGCCACTGCATCTTCCTTAGAAACATCCTGGGGAGGACAGCTCCTTTATATTTTATTTATATATTCCTGGTTTTCTCATTGTCCTATCTTGTCTTCATGGCTTTAATGAAACACTTGGGTGCCCGTAGAGATAATAAAATGTATGACATTTGCAAATGCCAGTTTAATAAACATCTCCAGAGACACTGTGTATTATCATTGGCTTGACTGAGCATTAGAAGAATGAAAAGCAACTGTTCCTTTCCAGTTACAGCTTATGGACAGTTATAACCTATGAACAGCGGATACACTGTTGTGCTGACTGTCAGACAATACAGTGTACCTAGCTAGACAGTCCCCTTCTTCACCATAATTCCTGTGGATTAATCTTACAGAAACATACGTTTAAAGTTCACCTGTCTTCTCCAATTACTTCTTCCAAGCACTGAACATTTTTTCACTTGGCTTTCATAACTCTTAATTTTGAATACAGGGATCTTTTTGGCAGTTAAGTTTTTGTTTATTTTCATTAAGAAGAAAATTGCAGTTTTCTTCTGTTCCTAAATCTACTTTTCCTTATTTTCTCTTGTATCTCTCTGACAGCACCAGAGCAAGACATATCTTCTCCAGCCTGGGCTGACCAGAAGTAGGTGTAAACAGGACAGTCACTTCTGCAGGCTGTAAGAAAGAGATCAATCTTCTCTGGGTGCATTAATGCCATTCCTTGGGCTGCAAAGGTGATTCTAACTTCCTAGAGTGAAACACTACAGTGAAACACCAAAGCTGCTGATCAGGATAAACACTATGTTCTAGTATTTTTAATAGATAATACTGAAAATCACAAACTTTTTACAGGACAGTTGCTGCTGAATACCTAGAAAGGCAAGAGGAACTGTTGGAGTGATGAGGGAAAAGGAATTTCCGTGGCTTCCTTCTGATTGACATACTGTTGCTGTCAATGTGAGCTTGCTGGAAGATGGATGTGAGATGTAACATAGCTTTTGCAGTTTAACATTCAGGAATGTCTGCCAGGTGGTGGAGAAATAAATGTGAATGAAACACTGGAGAGCAACAAGCGAGAAGGAAAATGCAGAAACCTGTCATTCAGCACAAGGGAGTCGTAAAAATCATAAGACACAGAACTAATGTTGGAAAGAAAGCAATTAAACTTCGAGAAATAATGCATAACTAAAGTACCAATAAAACCAGGGACGATCTCAGGTACCATTCCCCTTCATGCTATTGTAAAAATGTTATTCTAATCAAACCCCTGACATCCTTTTAAAGCACAAAAGATAACTATCATTATCCATAATTCATACAGAAAAGGAGGAGAGGGATCATAGAATCATTTAGATGGGAAAAGACCTTTAAGAACATTGAGTCCAACCATAAACCTAACACTGCCAAGTCCACCACTAAACCGTGTCATTTAAGCACCACATCTACGCATCTTTTAAATGCCTCCGGAGATGGTGACTCAACCAATTCCCTGGGCAGCCTGTTACAATGCTTGACAACCCTTTTGGTGAAGAATTTTTTCCTAATATACAATCTAAACCTCCCCTGGTGCAATTTGAGACCATTTCCTCTTGTCCTATCACTTGTTACTTGGGAGAAGACACCAACACTCAACTCGCTACAACCTCCTTTCAGGTAGTTGTAGAGAGCAATAAGGTCTCTCCTCAGCCTCCTTTTCTCCAGACTAAACAATCTCAGTTCCCTCAGCCACTTCTCATAAGACTTGTGCTCTAGACCTCTCACCAGCTTCGTTGCTCTTCCTTGGACATGCTCTGGATCCTCAATGTCTTTCTTGTAGTGAGGGGCCCAAAAATGAACATAGTATTTGAGGTGCAGTCTCACCAGTGCCGAGTACAGTGGAACAATCACATCCCTAGTCCTGCTGGCCACACTATTCCTGATACAGGCCAGGATGCTGTTGGCCTTCTTGGCCACCTGGGCACACTGCTGGCTCATATTCAGCCAGCAGTTGACCAACACCCCCAGGTCCTTTTCTGCCTGTCAGCTTTCTAGCCATTCTTCCCCAAGCCTGTAGCGCTGCATGAGGTTGTTGTGACCCAAGTGCAGGACCCAGCACTTGGCCTTGTTGAACCTCATACCACTGGCCTCGGCCAATCAATCCAGCCTGTCCAGATCCCTCTGCAGAGCCTTCCTATCCTGACAAAGATCAACACTCCCACCCAACTTGGTGTCATCTGCAAACTTACTGAGGGTGCACTCGATCCCCTCATCCAGATCATTGATAAAGATATTAAACAGAACCGTCCCAAATACTGAGCCCTGGGGAACACCACTTGTGACCGGTCACCCACTGGATTTAACTCCATTCACCACAACTCTCTGGGTCTGGCCATCCAGACAGATTTTACCTTGTGAAGCGTATGCCTGTCCAAGCCATGAGCAGCCAGTTTCTCCAGGAGAATGCTGTGGGAAGTGGTGTCAAAGGCTTTACTAACATCCAGGTAGACAACATGCACAGCCTTTCCCTCATCCACTAAGTGGGTCACCTTGTCGTAAAAGGTGATCAGGTTAGTCAAACAGGACCTGCTTTTCATAAACCCATGCTGACTGGGCCTGATCACCTGATTGTGCTGTATGTGCCACGTGATGGTGCTCAAGATGATGTGCTCCATAACTTTCCCCGGCACTGAGATCAGACTTACAGGCCTGTAGGTCCCCAGATCCTTGTTCCGGCCCTTCTTGTGGATGGGTGTCACATTTGCTAACCTCTGGTCAACTGGGACCTCTTTGGTTATCCAGGACTGCTGATAAATGATGGAAAGTGGCTTGGTGACCACTTCTGCCAGCTCCCTCCGTACCCTTGGGTGGATCCCATCTAGATAATGAAGAACAAAGAAGCAACAGGAAGAAGACACAGACCTTACTTTTGATATTTTATTAATGATAGCCTGTTATCTGCACAAAATTTCACCATACCATTCAACTTCCCAGGTTGGACTGAATCTTGGAACAAGCAAGTTCAGTGACATTGACCTCAAAGGCTTCACAGCTCAAAAAAATTTGGGGATTTTCCCCCTATATCTAGAAAAAATGGTACTTCATGAGAATATGTGTTGGTGGCAATGGGGATAGATTTTATTAAGATGACTCTGGCTAAATACAGAAAGGAAGTTTGCTAAAAAAAAAAAAAGAAATTATTGTTATGATATGTTAATTATATCAAATGTTCTGTCTTTGAAAAAGACCAGCACCCTACTGCTGTGATGCAAAGAAAATTTTGGGAAATAACAACCTATTCCAGGTAGCTACCATGAGTATACTGCATCCAAATGGTAAATTCAGGGAAAGAATGAAAAGTCTGTATTTCAGGCTCCTGACTCTGATCTATAAATTGGCCCCCCTAAGAGTGCTTTTGTCTTTGATTGATCTTCAAAGTTAGCTGATGCAGGTGGTTTTTTTTAACATTATTATTTTATTAAACAGTTACTTTCCATTCTGCCTGTTAAGTGGCCTGTTTGCATCCTATTGCAAGTTTTGATGTTCTCTTGCAATATCTATTAATGAAAAGGGAAAACAGGAACACAGAACTCCATAAGTTTTCTGTATTAGCAAAATCCATCAGTTCATGGAGAGTAAGCAGAACTGTCTGGAATAAATCAAGTGTAAGCAGACTAATTTACATGTATGTTTTGTAGCATTTTGCAGCATTTCTCTTTAGAAAAGCAAACAGTTTTCTTTTGCCTCTGGAATGAATGTAATGATTATGCTCACAAGTTGAAAAGCCTGGGTAATTAAATTGCATCCAATTTGAATGGTTTCTTATATGATGAGCTGCATCTTACAGAGCTGGGATGAAGAAGCTGTCAGCAAAGTATGTTTTAACTTCTTTCTTACTTCAAAAGAAGAGGAAAAACTCTGCAGAGGAAGTTCCCCTTAAATGAAAAAATCTGGATGTCTCCCCAGTAACCTTCCAAAAAGATTACCTTGTGTACAGATAACTCCTCAGGGCAGCAGAGTGTTCAGCAAAACAAAGCAGGATCTTGGCTAATAAGAGTAACTATTTGAGACTTCAAAACAACAAAAGCCTTTGGTGTATCTAAAGGTTTGGTTTGGATCTGATTATGGCAATGCATCTCTTGGGATCCCAGTGAAGTGTCACTCAACCTCAGGACAATGGTGAATCACAAGACAACAGAAGATGTTCTACAAAATTACTGGAAATCTCACCCCTCTAAAATGTATCTGCAGACATGCTCCAGTGCCCACAAACAAAAAAAAAAAATAGAAGAATTCAAATTTCAGCCTCACTTTTATTTGACTGCCAATGAAGAGGCCATGTAAGATGGCCCTGTGCAAGGTGGTTGAGGCAGTTCCTCAGCTCAGAAGGTAGCAAGGACTGTTCTCATGTATATGAAACACATAATGAGCACCTTAATGAAGCACAATATATTCTTCAGCTGGGATAAAAGCACAAGCAGTTTGTGAATAGTTCACATTAAGGCAAGGGTAGGAAACATTCCCAAAAGCCATAGGATCTGTTCAGTGCTGACAGTGTTAAAAGCTGTTGATGCAAGCAATGTGCTGGTTTTGACAGAGTCTGCTTAGGACATCACAAATTACAGTCTGTAGCATGCATTGATTTGTATTTCTAGCTTCCCCACCAATTCAAATGAACTGTAATTAGGAAGTGTTTTTAGCTGCTCACTGTCCATCTGCTAAGAAAACTTAAGATGGTTTTATACTTTTGTGTGAAGGTAGTGCTTGTGTGATCTCAAGGGCTAAGTAGAGATGGACCTGTGCAGGTAAAACCAAGTTACTTCCAAACCCAGAAGTGCTCTGCATTTTGGATTAAGGTTCCAGCTTGTTTAAATTCTTGAAACAAGCAGCAGTTTCATTTTAATCATTTTCTGTCACCCCTGAAACATGGCTGTAAAATGAGTTCCAATTACACTGGTGAGAATCTATAGAGCAGCTTAAGGAACTGTATAACTTGATTAGTGTGTGACTTAGGAGAATCACCACATTCACATACTTTCTTATAATTCTTTTCCAATTTTTACTATTTCTCAATGGCTATGCTAAAATAAAAGTATAAGATCAATTCAAAATTGCTATTTCAGAAGTGCAGCTGGCACACAAATCATCATCATGTTGTGTCATCCAATTGGTTCATCATGCTTAATATACCCTGCACTGCAGTACCTTTTATCAGCTGTTTCAAAAGCAAACTGTACTTTTCCTGTGTTTGACTATACAGCACTGTGTTCAGAGGAAATTTTGTCTGTGTTTCTGCTTCTCTCCAGTATTCATAGTCAAAACAAAATGATTTGTCCAAAGGAGACAATAGGAAATGAGGAGGAGATGTATCATGACTTTATTATTTTAATCTTATGAGCTTGTGATGGGAAAGCTATTGAAATATGCTCTACTAAGACCTAGATTCTCAGTTTAAAATTTCGGTAGTGCTGTTATAACTACACAGTGAATACCTGGAAACAGAAAGGACTGGGGATAAAAATGGGATGATGCTGTCTTTACTCCTAACTTGCTCAGAAGGGCACAAGACTCAATAGGGTTTGCCTATTGTATTTCTGTACTGGGCAAAAGCTGACAGAAGGTTTTACGTTAATTACTTTGTTCAGAGCAGAATGTGCTTTTCAAGAAAATCTCTAGGTTGTCTCTATTTACCTGGATTGAGTTCATACCCTGGAACAATGCAAGTGTGCAAACTGGAATCCTTTCAAGTGAAACTAAAGTAAAAGATGCTCAACTGCTAAGTGCTAATGTGCCTTCAGCTCAGAGGACCAGTTTAAGCTAGTCTGAAGGAGCCCTTTCTGAAATGGATATAGTGGTACTGTCAAGTACTTGATACCAACTGTCTCTCTACAGGTCCTCTCCTGCTCACTAATGAAGCCATAGTCACAGACCTTGTCAGGGAATGGCCAAGGCTGAGGAAGAAGAAAAAGAATCAATCTCTGTAGGCTTCCTGAAGTTCCCTAGGATTTCAAAGATGACTGAAAGGGTTAATGTTGGGAGTGTGCACTAAAAAGAAACCAAACCAAATAACTAAAAATAATTTCACAGTCCAGTTATAGCACAAATTGTGCATGTCAGTAGGTTATAAGTCTAACACGGCTGAGCATGGCTTCTCCCTGCGAGATACGTCTACTGGTCATCAAGAGGAAATCCCATTAAAAACACTTATTTTTATGGGGAACTCAGTTCCTTAGACAAAATGGAACTGTAGAAAGTTTTACGGATATAGCAAAAGATATGTTAGCATTTGTTTGAACTCAGAAAGATCACACCATCTGTGCCAAACACTGTCCACCCATAGACAGTGTCAGTCACAGGGGATCAAAGATTGCCAGCATAAGGTGATCTATAAGGAGATAAAAACTGTTTTTGGTATTGACGTTACAACAGTCTTTCTGTCCTTAAGCTTCCTTAGTAATCAGCAACAACTTAAAAAGGGTGAAACAGTTAAGAGTAAATGAGAGAGTGACGGGTGCCTGGGCCTGAGCTGTGTCTGATCTCCAGGAAAAAAAGTTTACTCATTATCCTAGGAACACAAAATATTTCAGTGGGATTAATTTAAGAGACTCATCAGAAAAAGTCCACTCTCATACGGGATTTCTCATATGGGTGTTCAAAATGTCACCTCTGAGATTTGTTAACACAAGAGCTACATGATAGAGATGGGTCAGGCAAACGCTGGGAATACTGTGATTTTTCATCATATTTACACTGAATTTTAGCAAAGTCGGAAGGATTAAAAGTAACAAATAACATATGGGGGCTTTGTTGGGACTATATTTCCTTCAGAGCAGATTAGCAGTTTGTTTATTTTTAAGCGTAGAGAAAAGTGGGCTTCATCTCACATTTGCATCTGACCTTGTTATCACAGATTTCCTCTGTAGCTGGAGAAAGGGATGGACATTCTTCAGGATATCATTTGAGGCATCTATTCTAAGATAACTCTCCTTAGAGCTTGCGACTGTTGGATAATACAGGCACTCCAGAAGGCAGTGAGGAGCATGATGCATAAGAACCCAAGTTGACTCTACACAGAATCAGCTTTTACTTATCAGCTTGGTTTTAGCTTCTTGTGAATATAAATGCACTGCTTAACTTTGGACCTGAATTAAGATTTAACCATATGCCCTCTCTGCAGGCTGCTAGCTCAAGTGCAGAACTGCATTAACACAGCAATGCAACTATTGGACCAGAATTGGTACCACATGTCACTCCACCTCCTTTAAAGACTTACCTTTGTAAAAAGCAGTAGGTTGTTAGACGTAGCTCATTTTGGTCTCCTCCCATTTTCTCAGGTCACAGTTTGAACCACTAATGAATCCAGACCTGTGGAAAGAGGCAGATGTCTCTACCCCATAGGACTTCTGTACACTTCTTCCCTTCATCAGTGCCAGGCTTCTAGTAAGAAACCTAAAATTATTGGTTTATAGCTCTTTATCAGTAGCTTTCTTCACTTAATCTTCAAGGCCATGCATGTTTGTACTGAGTTCCCAGTGAGCAGAAGAAAGGCAAGATATAATTCAATGGTGTCTTGATCTTCTAGGCCCCGTTTCATTTTCCTGAAACTTCCTCTCCATATCTCCCAAAGAAGGTGCTAATAATTCATACACTGTTTCTGGTGGGTATTGTATATTTAATATTTTATGACTTGAGATAAAATGTATTAGCTCTTTGGATTTTAGCTCTTTATCTTGTGGAGAGGGTCCAGGGACTTGCTTTGGCACTCTAGCACTTGTCAGCTGCTTATGATTATCTGCATCAAACCTCAGATTTTTAGTCCAAACCTTTTGCCACAGACCCTTTCAAGCACTGATGCTTATCAAAGAGTCTTGTAATGGTCCATACTCCATCTATTGCTCCCACTTTGCCTTTCTCCTTCATTTCACCACACAGTTTTCCTTGTCTCCTTCCAGCCCGTCACATTCCCCCTACTTTCTGTGCTGTCACTTCTTTCCATTTCCCTCCTGCTCAGCCCCTCTGCTCACCTCCCATGGTCATCTTAGTTCACTTCCCTTTTCTCTGTCACTCCGTGCTGTCTGCTACACCTTCCAACTTGCTAAAAAAGCATTTTTGTGGGGAAGACAAAAGGCCTGTAGGCTTAGGTGGTGCCTTAGGTGTTGCTTTAATACTTTGATACTAGTGTTTGTCGATATATGCAGTTTTCCAAATTAGCACCTCATTCTGCTTAAAGACAGGAGATAAGGTTACTAAACACACATGTGTATATGTATATGTTCCTATACACATTTAAGATTCTCTTTACATAGACACACTCTTACTTTTTACGTTTTTTCTTTTTCTTTCTGGAATACAATTTCATGTACTCAGATATTTTCCCAACTAAAGGCAAGAAACTTGATAATAAAAAAAAAACCCAGTTATTTGATCATTTAATTGTAGGAGCAGGACTTTAAGACGATGCCCACCATCATAAAAATCATGATAAGATTTTGAAATCTACCAATGTAGCTAACGTATTGAGCAAATACACATAATTGTGGTTTGTTTTTTTTTTCCTTTGCTAGGGAAATGGGGTGAGTACAACTGAAATAGTTCACAAATTTAAGATGGAGCGAAATTTCATACTGAGACATAGGCTTAGCTCCGATTGCCCTGTGTGAATCCTGAAAATGCATCTTGAATCTGAAGTGACCACAGTTCCTGGTGCCGTGTTAATGTGACATGCAGACAGAGCACTTCCTAGCGACATGGCAACACTTCTGTACTATCTCATATAAAGATTAAAAATATTTTTCTTATGAAAGGGACTTTGATGTTTGGATGCTATTTTTATAACTATTCATCAGCTTCTCTTCATACTGATTACACTTTTTAGTTAATATATACAAAAATTGTTTCCAGGCAAGTACTAATTAAAGCTATCTTTATGGACAAATAGGAGAACAGAAAGAAAAACAGTTTGAGTATAGAGTTTTGCCTTTAACCCTTTCATACACAACTGGGAAATGTCTTCAGGGTTTCATAAGCAACATTTAATAACAATTCTTTGTACTGCTTTACTGTCTCAGCAGTACAGCTGATAAATATAAACTGATTACAATACCCTAATAAGGTAAGTAAATCAGAATTAATCCCCCTATTTAAATGGAGAGGCAACTAAGTCTGTAGAAAGTCAGGAGAAAGGTCAAAACTGAAAAAATTCTGGGTTCACACAGTCATTGTGTCCCACTGCACTGAGGTGCTTATGACCTTGTCATGCCTTCATCACAGAAAACATGGTTTCAGCTGTTTCAGGCACACATTCTGCTCTTCATCAGGAACAAAAGAGGTTGTGAAGCTGAGTCAGGGGTATATGATAGAGATAATGACACATTGTGTACTAATTGGCTAGTAGTGACATATAACCTAGAAAACAGGCCTGATAGTTTACTGAAAACCAGACAAAGCAAGAAGTCTTGTGAAGTTGTCAAGGACAGCTCCTGATAATGAACAAGAACCTGTCTGGAGAAGTGGCTGAAACCGACCCTGCGGTCTGGACAAAGACCAAGGAAGAACTGAGTCTGCGCAAAAGCAAAAGGTTACTTGCGGTGATGAAGAGGAATCATCAGCCTTCATCCTCACAACCCTCAGCGACCACCACCAGGAGGCAATGCGCAAGCGTAGTTGGGAGGAGTTTATGAAAATGATGTATTAGAGTTAATTTTAATACGAAGCGGGGACAGGTCATGGATATGTATAGGCGTATTCGGAAATCTTATGTTTATGTGATTAAGTACTGTATATATTTGAGAAAGCCGCTGCACTGGGTGCGCACGATTGTGGTGGGGCGACCCCCCGTGCTGCCCAGCGCTGAATAAACATACCTACTTTACAACCATCTCGGTTGTGGAGTCTGCTTTCCGCGCGTCAAAGCCAGTTCCTAAACCACATACATTTATCTATTTTTCTGACATTGGTGAAGTTATAACACAAATCTGAAATACTGAAAATGTTGCCACTGAATTAATTCAAAAACAAGAATGGGTCTAAAATGAGATTTTTGGTGCTGTTAAAAGCAGAAATTCTGTTTGGTTTAGATAATTTAATGTCTCACTCTTCTGCAATTCCCTTTTCAATTTTTAGCCTGATTTTGTAAGGAAATGCGGCTTACAAGATTATGGGGTGTATCTGTTTGTGTGTGATCAGGACAACTCTTAAACTATGGATCAAATTTATTCAAGGTGACAGATGGGAAGAGCTTCCTACAGTTATGAAAATAAGAACTCAAGTAGAGAATAGACAGACCTTAGTTTGTTTTCTTATGGGAGAAAGGCCAAAGAAAGGCCTCACCTCCTTTATTTTCTCAGCAGAGAATCAGTATATGCTTTGTTATGTCATTTGTTGATAATTTTACTCCAGTGTGTCTTTTCCACATCATTTGTCCTATGCCTGTCAGCCCTTGAATAGGTACACATAAATATGATTCAACACGCTATCTTTATTCATCAATGAGCACATCCTTAGATCACACTGAGTTTACTGGGACTTACTCACAGGGTACCTTGTATTAGATTGGGGTAAAAAGGACACAAAAAGAAGGGGGCTATTTGCCTCTCCTTGGTGCTCCTGAGTGACATGAAATTCAGGCTGGCAATGGTTTTGCTCCAAAGCTATGCAGGAGGATGTCTTGTTAGGGCAAGATTTCCAGACTTGCCTTCAACAAGATAACGTGGGGACTCAAAGTGATTTCAGCCACGGCAGCTGCCGGGTTTACTCTGTATGTGCGTGACTTCTTGATGTCATGGCCGGATTGCTTTGGACAAATTGATTTGGACAATCAAATTTGCTTGGAACAGGCCAGTCCTACAAGACTTGGGCAGCCTGGTTTGTTTTGTAGACATGTTGTTATGTTTGACTGTGAGTTTGCCCTGTTTTTATACTGTTGCTTATACTCAGATCAGTAAATAACACACAGTGGGCAGATTGATACTGCAAGTTGACAGAGAACCTTGAAATAAGACACTGGAATTTAAATGCTGCCAGTTTTTCAGGGCTTGTGGGTATTCACTAGAGGTAAAATGGAAATACACATAAAATATAAAACTTCTGCGATTCCCTGTTCTTGAGTGGAAAACAATATTTATAATGAGCAGCTTAGTCTTTAAGTCCGCTGTACAGCTAAACCCCAAATCAAGAAAAATCTTTAAAGAACTTAGCCTTGATCCAGACTACCTGAGTTACATGAAGGCTACAAATGTGTTTAAGGATTTTGTTACAATGGAACAACGGCACGCAGCAGGATTGCGCCAATATTTCTCCAGACTACAAATGCAAGACTCATCTTGTCAAGGTCATGATGTAAAAATGAAACTTCAACTAGTTTTGTTAACCAAATGAGATGAAACTAGAAAGTGGAAACAGACCCCAGCTATACTGAATGTGTTGACACGTTATGAATCTGTGAGAAATGCAAGTACATGCTAGGATTGCATGTGGCCGCATGAAATAGGTTGTGCACTTTGAATAATTTATTTAATTTACAAAAACAGGTTAAATGGTAGATATTATGATTTGATTATATTTTTATTTGATGTATCGATTATTGCTTTAAATTATGGAAGAAATAAACAATCAGGTGAAATCTTTTAATATACTCAACACTACTTCTATATCTATCTTTTCTACTTTTTCCTCTGCTATGGCAAATGAATCTTTTGAATTGCACTGGACACACTAACAAAGTGAACTTGGAGATTTCTTTAATTTTTATCCTTAAGATCACATTCACCTCCTGCCAAAATTAACTGAAGATATGTATGATACACTTATTACCATAGGCATAATTTTAAATATTTTCTTCCACAGCCAATAACCTTCTCCTTTCTATTTGGGTCTATGTGAACTACTCTTACATATATCTAAATGCAATCACAAATATTTTTGGATTGATACAATTATTGTGATAAATAAAAAATAAATATAATCAGTACCTCTGATTTTGGCAATGGTCGTGGGGCTAAATCCTTAGAGATACACAGAACTCTTGGATAATTCCATTTTGTCAATATACTCTTATTCTGAGTTAAATTCATTCTAACTCATCCAAGGACTCAGCACTTTCGAAGTCCCTCAACTCCTCAAAATAGGGCTTTGATGAGACAGAATTCATATGCAGAGCTTGTGTTGGCTCTGTGTACATAAACACATCCATGTGGTAGGCTGAAGAGCCTGTGTTATTTTAATGTTTTACTGCTTGGATTTCACATGGTCATGAGGACATAAATAGAAACACCCTTATAGTAAGCCATACCATCATTATTTATTAGCCAGATCTTCAAGTGAAACATCAAATAGTGGGATGTGGCCAATGAAATCACAGCAGGAGAGTCCTGGGTTTCCCTTCTCTTTTATCATGTTTCTTCATATAGTCTATCAAATTTTCAGTGGCAAAACAAATAATTTACATTATTTCAGATGCAAATGCCTTCATTTGGATGTGTGATTGTAAATCTGGAGGCAGCCTATTTGCATGTTGACAGTTAATCTCATCTTTAAACACTTTAGTGAACTGAGACTTCTGTGGAACTAAATCTGTTAGTATTTCCTGTTTTCTGAATATGTAGCTGTCCTATACATGTCCTGTAGTTACTGAATGGACTGACACCGAATCATGGCAAATGTGTTATGTGGAATTGCACAACGTCAGTACACAAAACTGGCTCAAATTGGAAAAGTCATTTAATGATAATCTTTTGCTGAGGTGAGTGTGGACTTTTGTGTGGGCACTGATTTAAATAGTTGCCTCATTTGCTGTAAAGACTATGAATCAACATAAGTCATTGCTGGTAGCTTTTCCCTTCCCTTTTGTGTATATATATATGTATTTTTTTAAAAGCCTTTCCACATTAACCATTAGTTATTTAAGAAAATAATTGCACCATCGTTATACTCATATTAAAACAACACCTCAGCAAGAGAGTTCTGATGTCCTGTTGACTTTGTTAATCGTGTTCACAAGCAGTGTGGCCTTCAAAATTTTCTGGGCATTTTCCCACATATCTAAAAACCGTATAGGTCAATATCTGTCTATCAGTAAGTGGCTGAGATGGTCGAAACAAATGATTTAGTCCTTTTCAAAGTCATAGATGGTCGTAGGGTAAACAGCCCATGAATTAATAGGTCAAAGGGAAGACACAGAACCTGCAAGAACCAATTACCTCATTTCTTTCCTGTAATGTGCCACTTATCTTCAGCTGAGATGTTAAGATGAATAATAATGAGAATAGTAAAAAAAAAAAAGTAATTTTATTTGCAGGGCACATTAGCCTATTTTTTTGGCTGGTTTTCTGCAATACATTTTTTTCTCTGAAGTATGGTGAAGTGTAGTAGATCCTTTTTTATATCTGAAATTATACATAATTTCATTAGGGTCAGTGCAAGGACCATGGTAATTTGTCCTCTGACACTTACTATTCCGGTCTCTCCTGATTTTTAAGTATTGCAGCACTGCATAGTTAGCCTGTAAAGACGACATCCTGTGACTCCTTTTACTGATGAGTTTGCTTAAATCTATTCCAAAGCTGTAGTGGAAACATGACTCTTAGCTTGGTTGAACATGTGATAATTTGAATAAATCAGCAAGAAGCTGAGCAAATACCAATGTAAAGTTAATTCTAAGATTAGATTAAATATTTAATGTCAATTATAAGATATATGATTTGGAAAATGTCCTTTTATTAGCTTAAAGCTAAGACTTTAATGTATTTTCTCTCCAGATTGTCCCTACGTAAATGATTCTTTAATTCAATAAATTTTTCACATTAGTATGCCTGCCTGTCACCAGCCTGAATTCTGTGCAGGTTGGTTATATTTTCATATGAGCAATTATATTATTGATACTGCTGTGGTAATGAAAAATGAAATGGTCCTTCATTGTATACAACACTTAATGGAAACAGTTGCCATTCAAGCTAGTGAAAATGCTGAGACCTACAAGGCTGCACCGAGTGTCTGAAAGCTGAATAGTTTATCCTTGCCAGGGAAAGAAGGTTATTACTGCGAGAAATTATAGCTCTCCCGTCATTCTCTCTACTGATCCAGCTCCTATTGAAATCAAAGGAAAGGCTCCCGTTGGCTTCAGTGAGAGCAGACTGGACCTTTGTAATACCTGTGAGTCTCCGAAATAGGATAAATCTTCCTCTCTCGTTACTTTAGAGCTGGCTGATTCATGAGTGCTGAGTTCTGCTGTCATCTTCCATGCTGTGCAATCCAAAATATCACCAAAGCAGTTGTACTAGCTCCTCCAAGCTCTGCCTCTCAAGAGAAATTGGTGCTATGGGCGAGATGCCAGACGGGGATGCAATGGATAGGACAAGATTTATGGTGCTTCTTAGTTCAATTCAAGGCACAGCTACCAAGAGCTGGAGGGATGAGACAGACTGAAGTGAGGGCAGGCTAAGTAACAAGTTCACGTTCTGTGAAATTAAATAGATGAATTGGAATAAAAATAAGAACCAAAGCGGGCATAGATTATTGCTGACGGATAAGGAAAAAAAATATAAGAAAAATGGTTACTCTGAGCTCATCTTTAAATAGAGAAGCTACTCCTTGCCAGTTCCAGTGCAACACTTAAAATACATACCCTATGTTCAATCAGTTCCAGTTGGAGTAAATTAATTTATTCTCAGATTTGCAAACCTAACCTGATGTTTACTTCTTTGTTGAATCAGATACTAAAAAGGAAACATTTTCAGGACAATAAGACTCAAAGATTGCATAGAAGAAAAATAGAACATTGCAAATTATCATCTAAAAATCTAGTTGTGTAGAATAAGGAACAGTAAAACAAACCACTGGGGGAGAAACAATGATTACAACCCTCCAACCTATTGCAACAACACAGTACAAATTCAGCAATGAATTTTAATTCATTGAGAAAAGTTATGTGGAGTGGGAGATATAACTTATTCACTAGAATTTGTGTGCGCATATTATTTCTACATTACATTGCCAACTCCCCTATAGTGCTCACTGTAAAAAGTGGGCTCCATTACTTCCTTTTAAAGTGTCCCTCAAAACACACACAGATCAGTAGGTTTTAAAAAATGTTTCTATTCTGATGGAAATACATTTTGTGCAAAGGTGCATTCGGGAAATATTAGCTAGGCCGATATCCAGATGGACACACTGGATACCTTGCAGCCATATCACAAAGTAAATGTGCAATGTAATCAGCGTATTATAGTATAACGAATATCAGTCAGCTTTTCCCCCACCTCATCCCCAGTTGCCGTGTCTCATTTTTAACAGAAGGAAAACCGAGCCTGTAGGCTGCACAGAAACTCTGGTATAAACCAAGCAGGTTTCCTAATTTGTCCATCTGTGGAGCAAATTCTGTGTTCATTTTTTCTTTTTCTTTAGAGATAGAACTTGTTCTTCTTTGTCCAGGTACTCTGTTTGTATGGCCATGTGTATTTATGGGAATGTTTGCATCAAGCACATTAAGATAACATCTGTACATATAAAAGGAAATAAAGAAACATAATATTTGATAATTTGGTAAATCTTATTAGATTTATTTAAATATGAAAGATGATGACACCTTTCATGATGCATATCTACTGAAGAAAACGTCACCTTAGTTTTCCTTCTGTCCTAGGACACAATTGGCACCACTTACTAGGCATTATCCCCAGCTGAGAAGAATGCATGAACTCACCAGAGCATTGCTGGTTATTCTCCATTTCGTCTTTTCCTCCTAGCTCCTCAAGAGGACAAGCAGAAGTTAATATCACCTAAAGAAGCAATTAATACAGGATCAGCTTTACAGCAAACTTGTCTTGCAGAGCTTCTGCAACTGCAGCTTCTCTCCTACAGGCTGATGACACTTGAGTGGAGCAGAACCTCCCTTGCACAGATGGTCTTCGTACAGCTGACGATCCGCTTGCCATGATTCAAGTTGCTGGGGAGCCTGTTCCTGTAGGCACTGCACAGGGGATATCTGACCATGGTAGTTAATTGGTAAAGGGGAAGATTAAACTATCACTCATGTTAGATACCTCCTGTGCAGATGCCCACACCCGAGCTGGTTGCTCTAGGCTCCCTCTTTTGTCAACAGAGAATAATTAGCAGCTGTGGGTTCCATATGACCTAAAACATTCATGTTATAGGTGTTTTAACACAGATGAAATTATTCAAATTCTAACTACAAAGGAAAATTAAGCTGACTTGCCCAGATACAGGCATTAATGCTGAACATGCCGACACACGTTCAGACAGGCAAAATGCCAGTACGACTACAGTGGACCATAGTGATAAGATAGGGCTGACAGTTACTGTATTACCATCATGACTGGTATGACGGCTGTTGTTTCTGCGAATGCTGTGAAGTTAAGTGTCCTCTCTAGACCCTTCCTATGGGTGGTCTGGATCATTGCATTCACTTCAGGTTATATCTCTGTGTCCCCCAGAATAGAGTGGCTGGATTTGCTTTACTGTGGTATGTTTAAATATGTTTATATATACATATGTTTGAGTGTCTTAGCAATATAATAATGCTTCAATAATACTTCAAGGAAACAAAGTAGCCACTCATTTTGGTGGAGATGGAAATCCAAATAAAATATTTTCTACTCACCAGCTTGAAGGTCGCTAAGGAATTACACGTGTACCACACAAATATGTGCACACAGAAGAAAGAGCAGGGTAACACAGCAAATGGTTGGGAACAGGATTTTGTAAGATGACATGACAGACTGCAGTGATCAGAGGGAGGGTCTGCCAGGTGACTGCGCTGATCAGCAGCTTTCTTGCATGCAACTGGCCCCTTTTATGCCCCCTCCTCTCCATTGTCTTATGTTTCTGATCCACCCTTATTCCCCCTGTCCTGGTTTCAGCTGGGATAGGGTTCATTTTCACAAGGAGCTGGGAAGGGGACACAGCCCCAGGAGGCTGACCCAAGCTGGCCAAGGGGTTATTTGATACCATGCGATGTCATGCTCAGTACAGAGCTGGGGGAGCTGGCCGAGGAGCAGGAATCGCTGCTCAGGAGCAGACTGGGCATTTCATGTTCTGGTTGGTGAGTGGTTAAATTGTGCATTAATAATTTTTATGTATTCCTTTATCAGTATTATTGTTGTTGTTTTCCTCTTTCCTTTGCTGTTCTGTTAAACTGCCTTTATCTCAACCCAGGAGTTTTGCATTTTCTTTCTGATTCTCTTCCCCATCCCACCGGGGGAGGAGGACTGAGTGAGTGTCCATGTGGTTCTTTGTTGCCGGCTGGGGCTAAACCACCAGTCACCTGGTTTCACCTGGGAAAGAGTTAGTTTTCTTTCTAGTGATTGCCCTGGAAGGAATGTCAACAATACATATTGTTTTAGTTGTTGCTAGGCGATGTTTATGCTTTTCAAGGATTCTTTTCAGCTTCCCATAGAAGCTGAGAAGAAGCATAGACAGAACAAGGGAATGGCCAATGGAATATTCCATACCATAGACATCATGCTCAGTAAATAAATGGGGGTTGGCTGGGCAGGAGGGTATCGGCAATCACTGCTCAGGAGGGTGCCAATTCACTGGGCAGTGAGGGTGACTTGTGTCATTATTATTGTTATTTTCCCTTTCCATTATTGTTCTATTAAACTGTCTTTATCTCAACACACAAGATTCTTTTTCCTTCTTCCTTTCCCCTCCTTTTTTCCCCTCTTTTTCCCTCCCCTTCTTAGGGGGTACAGAGGGGCTGAGTGAGCAGCTGCATGATCCTAGTTGCCGGCAGGGATTAAACCACAACACCGCCTTTCCTGCCTTTGGCCCTTCTGGAGTTTTGCGTATTCCCGCCGTCCTTTAAATAACCCAAAATACTTTTGCTCTTCCCCTTGAGACCTGGTGATAATCTTCTTTCCACCTTCTCAGTTACACTGTTCTGGCTGAACCTCAAGGCAATCAGATTTTCTTCAAAAGTGCTCCCTCGACCCAAAATAAATGCTAGTGTAGATGCACTTTAGCTACCTAACACTTAATTAAAATTTGGAAAACCAACCT
This sequence comes from Anarhynchus alexandrinus, assembly GCA_008711295.1. Lineage (NCBI taxonomy): Eukaryota > Metazoa > Chordata > Aves > Charadriiformes > Charadriidae > Anarhynchus > Anarhynchus alexandrinus. The sequence goes on along the minus strand of VUYV01000101.1, from coordinate 2,581,096 downwards.
GGATGAATTGAACCCTTTTATGAACACTTTTTATGAGAATAAATAGAAAGAAGGATTTTTAGTGTAAGGTTTTTTCCTAACCCCTTATTTTAAAATTCATTATTTAAGGCAATGGAGTGATTTAATAAACTGGACGTCTGGTAAGAATAAGAGCTGCAAAAGTGGGTCCCTTGGGCTTGAAACTTGACATCTAGCTACCTCGGGGATGTCTAATGTTGAATCCACTTTTCTCTTCAGTATTTCCTACCAGGTAATGTAAGCATCTGGGAAGGTGCTCGATGCTCTTCTTGCACTGTCTGGAAAACCGGGGCTCCTAAACTTGGTACTTAGGTTTCCACAAGTAAGCGGGAGGCTCACAAATTTATTTTTTTCAGCTGTCACCCTTTCATAAGGTCTTCTGTGGATGTAGCCCTTTATATTTTAAAACTATCATCCATACTGTTTGTATTAAGACAATACATATAGAACCTTGGAAAAGAAAAGAGAACTTATGAGTCATTACATCTGTTTTCTGACTTTTATATTCATTTTATGAACTTTTGCAGTCTATAATTTGGAAATAATCCCAGAAAATGAATATTTGGATTACTCTGATTGCAGTTTCAATTAAAAAAAAAAAAGAATGCATAGTGTAGTCAATCAGGAAATATTATGCTAATTACTGTAAAGATAACAGCTGTTCATACTCTTTAGATTATTAACACCTTCTACACTCCAGCAGGGAAGCATCCCATGCAACGCTAATCTTCCATGTGCAAACAACTGCTGTTCCTTCACAGGGAAGCGGGTAATACATTCTTCTCTCTGACAGAACAATAGGCGAGCAACAGCAGGCAGAACAGAAGTTTTATGACTTTCAAGATATTGTTAATGTCATTGGCGCTGCAAACTGTACAATACATATGCTACCAGCAGAAAACAAATGTGGTTCTTATAAAGCAAAAATCACATCCAGGCTTTTATACGTAAATAAATTGCTGGATTATGCCAGCTGTTATTTTTTTTTCTCTTTTGACTTTTCCCTGTTTTTTTTTTCTTTTATCCAATTAAAAATGGTGAACACCCAACATTAGTTCTGAACTGGCTTTGTGAAAAGGTCAAGTTTTGACGTTATAGATCAAATCTGTAGCCAAATTACTGTGGTGCTCACTCCTTCTCATTTTCTGGGTTATTACGGTAATTTTCAGTGTATTGCTACCTTAAATGTTCTGCTCACATTACAGAGCAGGAAAAAAATTCTTATTGTGCGGAAAAATCCTTTCCTACCAAGGAAAACTGTCTGTGATCTGGGAAGAGGTGGAACAATGCTTTATCTGTGAAAAATATGACTTGAATAGTAAAAAAATCCACTCTAAATCTCTGTAATGTAGACTTTGAAAATGAAGTGGTAAGTCCAAGAAAAAAATACAGGCAAGTTGCAGAATTAGCAAATTCGAGGGCCCTCTGAGCTGTTAGGCCTAAAGAGAGTTTAATTAAAGTTAATTGAGGAATTTAAAAGTTGTAAAAACTATCACAAGAGGGAAAAAAAACCCAACAACCCAACCCAAAATCTAACCCTGAAAGAGATGAGGTAATTGGATAATGAAACTATCCCTTACTGCTGCGTTATGGTTGTTCTGTCAATGACTGACTCAGCAAGGCGGGTGCTTGGTGTGCTTGCTTTGGCAAAGCTGTAGGCAGGTGCCTGTCTTGCTGATAACCAGCCAGATTAAAAGATTGTCACCCCCAGCATTCCCCACTCCTCTTCACCCCTCCCATTAGACAGAACGTACAAAATTGAGATTTCCCACATATTTGTTATACGGGCAGTTCCCCCTAATATGGTCCCGTCAAAGTTCTCTGCATTTGCTGTTCTCCCCACCCTGTGCCTCTTAGAGCACTGTTCAGGTGCCTGAACTATCCTGGAACATTTTGCCTGTGGTGGGGCACCCCAAGAGCAGCAACTTTATGAGTTCCAAACAGTTCATTTTTCAGTTATTTGCATTGCTTACAAACTTTCCGGCTTCTCTGGTACTTCTGGTCAGCCTGCAGCTAAGGAACATCCTTAACAGGGTGAGTCACTGGGTGAATCAGCCCTGCATCACTCCAAAGCATTAAAGTATGTTTTACCTCACTCCAGCTGGGGACTGAGCTCAGCGAACTGCCAAACCCAAATTACCACCTCTTCTTACCCAGAATCCATGTACAGAAGGACACCATGATGTGTGCCTATCTTTTTCCTCCTTAGTCCTCAAGCTTCTCAGAGAGATCCTAGGCGTGATAGGTTATTTGCTTGTGTGGATGAAGAGCTGTTCCACAGCCCCTCTCAAATGAGAGGCCACCTTATCTCAGTGTTCACGGGAGACCAGGAAATGTAAAAGGATTTCTTATTTCCTGAGACCTTATTTTCTGAGATCCAGAAGGGGAAAAAAANAAAGGCTTTGCACTCTCTGTGATGCTGTATAGGCATCAGACACAGACATGCTGGTAGTAGGCTCTTTGCCAAGACAATCTGAGATTCTGGGACATCGAAGTTGACCCTAATGTACAGGATGTGTATATTTCTCAGCTGATCTGATAGAGATTCCTTTCACTGAACCTTAGGTGTTTCCAGTGTAGGCACCTGATCTAGCACCCTGTGGACTCCTTGGCAGGCAATGGATGCTTTTAGACCAAAGGCATTTTGTCATATGGAAGTGCTTAATTTAGGATGCGGTGAAGTGAACCACTGAAACAGTTCCACAGACAATAAAGGGAGAACAGAGTCATTCCCTGAGATGCAATGTCTGTATCGAAGCAGGTTAATACCATCTTTGTGTTTAACTTACAGCAAGCTTTGTTCTAATTTAGTTGAATATTAAAATACAGTAGGTGCATCAGCTTCTAATTCTATTTTAGCAACATACTGCACAACAAGAATATTTTTAATGTAGAAAACTTTCACAGAGGTGACTTTTTATTAAGTATTATCTTAAAATCCCCAGTTCACTCTTTTTTTTTTTTTTTTTTTTTTTTTTTTAATTTGAAGTGAAACAAGCAACTCTGCCTCCTCTGGTTTTAATAAAGGACAGTGTTATTTTAGAAACCTCTGAAAGGTTTATTTTGTTACAGACATCTGAAGCTCTGTTAGAAAGAGTTTGAAATGAACCCACTCTTAGAAGTTTGCTTGGATATTAAAAATCTCCAAAATTTGAGTGACTTACTAGCTTCTGTGCCAAGGATTATGTGGTGCTTGATTTTTGAGTCTAGCTCTTTCCTAGCAATTACTGTTTTAACTGGAGTGTAAAATTAGGCATCTGCAAAATTTGTATCTATTGATTACAGTACTGAAGAGGAAAAGAGACAGATAGCTCATGAAGAAACCTTCATCTGTAAATATGATATAAACATGTGACATGTTGATGTAATAATATTTATAGCACAGAAACCCCAAATCATGGAATTATTGCTACTCATGTCTCACGTTTAGGATAGGATACATAGGAAGAATTTTAAATACAAGATATTTCTGATGTGTACGAGGAATGTCTTTAACCTACACTAAAGCTAGGAGCATAAGAGATTGATCTTTTCTACATACAGAAAAACACTATGGATAGGGTGAAGGGCCTAGTAAACAGATCATATGAATAGCGGTTGAAGGAGCTGGGACTGTTCAGTTTGAGGAAGAGGAGGCTGAGGGGAGACCTCATCACTCTCTACAACTATTTGAAAGGACACTGTAGAGAGGTTGGCGCTGGTCTCTTCTCACAGGTAATTAATGACAGAACAAGAGGGAATGGCTTCAAGCTCCAACAGGGTAGATTTAGACTGAACATTAGGAAAGAATTTTTCACAGAAAGAGTGGTCGGGCATTGGAATAGGCTGCCCAGGGAGGTGGTTGAGTCACCACCCCTGGATGTGTTTAAGAGCCGTTTAGATGTGGTGTTGGGGGATATGGTGTAGGGGAGAACTTTGTAGAGTAGGGTAGATGGTTGGACTTGATGATCCCAAGGGTCTCTTCCAACCTAGACAATTCTATGATTCTATGACATGCTACCAATGTCATTCAAGTCATGAAGTTAAAGATTTCCCTCATCATTTAATCTGTGGGTTTTTGCCTTTTTTTTTCTTCTTTTTTTTTTTCAAATGAATATATACACACTTTTTTCACTTTTAATGGGGGAAAATTGGAACACTTCATAGAAAAAAAAAATCACTTATAAAAGGTTATATTTAGGGAAAAAGTTGTTATGCGACCTACAACTTCCCTTTTTTGTAACCACTCCAAGTAACAAAATGCCCTCACCTCTTCTACATAAGTGTTCCCATGATCCCCCCAAAACAAAGGAAACATCCCATCCTTTTTAGTGAACCTGTCTTCTTGTGAAAACTTTCTTATTGTATATTGTGTTCTGCATGTCAGATGGTGGCTATATGTATAGATTTGCTCTGAAACAGAAAACCTTGACAAGGAAGATTGGGGAATAAAGAGTCTGGGGAACTCTGTATGAAACAACCCTTTGTCCATTTCTGTATACCAGCAGGAGCTGGAAAAAGGCATCCCAGGTTGAAGGTTGTCATGTGTTGTGTTTGCAACTCTATGTTTTCTTTTACTTTGGATCAGCTTGGGTTTCCAGTTCATGCATATTTTTGTGATGTATATGCTAGCATTCTGTTATTCCATGAGAAATTGGCTGAATGTCTTGGGAAGCCTGGGATGGTTTCCAATAGTTGTTTATAATTAGGAGCATCTCAAGTGGTGGTGGTTTTTCACATCAGTGGAAAATAGGAAAAATATTTACTTTTAGTCTTTATTTAATCATCAGCTCTGCTAAATTGTGTTTTTTTGGTATGTTCTTTTTCATTCTGTTTATTATGCATTGCTCTTTTTTTCTGTATTTTTCTCTGCTGCACAAGGAGGATGCAGAATCTCCTGAAGGAGGCTGCCACAAGCTAGCTTGAAAATGTCTGTCATCTAACTAATTTAAATCTTCTGTCTCTGATTCCACAGGCTTTTGATCAGCCCTGGAGAAACTGGTCATCTACTTGGAGGAGGTGGTTACTTTCACAGCACAATTGATGCTTTACTTGCTTTGCTGATTCACAGAAGATGCTAGATTAACCAGAGCAAGGGACTGATGATGTACAGCTGAGCAGAGGCATAGTCCTCTGTGGGAAACTTAATTGTCATGTTAGTAGCTTTTGCTCCTGTATTTTAAAGCAGCAGAAGAAACCTCCCTGCAAACTAGCAGTATCCTGGGGGATACCATGTGAAATAACTGTGAAGTTTTTGTGCTCAACCTCCTGCTTCACAGCTCTCCAGTCAGGCCAAAGCTAAATTTTACCATCCTTCCTTGACAGAGACAAGTGAGGGTGCAGACAGACAGTCATAATTTTTGGACAAGGTATGACTTCCTCTAACAGTTTTCCCCCTGCTTTCTTGTAGAAGATCAGGAACCAGAAAGCCTCTTTTCTTCACTGAAGCCAACTGTAGAAAGCAGAGACATTTATTGACAGGTTGCATACATACATATACCACACGTGCATTGACTTTTTGTATTCTACCTTCCAGGGTAATTTATAGAGGCAGGATTTTTGCAGACCTTCCCAAAGACCGCATCCAGTCTTGATTCTGGGAGTGCTGAACCTCTCTGCAAACCTGCAGGGAAGTCCCTGGCAACTCATTTTGGTATGCAGAGCAGCTTTGGAAGCAAGACTGTGTAGGTCCATGAAAGGTAGATTAGCTAAATCTCCTCTTCCATACAGAGCATTCAATTACATAGTCCCTGGCCCACTCACCCAGGGACTGGTCCCACACAACCTTCACGTCTCTCATGGGGGGAGCACTGAGGAAATGTTCTGATGACAGAGTTAACATCCACACAGGACTCTAAGAAGAGGCTATTTCTCGATGTTCAGTGAGATGATGCCCCTGTAGCTAAGAACATGAAAGAGCAATTGTCATCTGTATCCAGGTTAGGACTTAATAGTCTGGATGGGTGGGTATCTACATGGGTAAAAAGCTGTTTGGATTGTCAGTGGTTGATGGGTCATGCCCTGCGTGGATGCCTGTGATGAGTACTGCAGAGATCTGTCCTGGGACCTGTCCTGTTTAACGTCTTTATCAATGACCTGGCAGAGATGGCAGAGTGCATTCTAGTCAAGTTTTCAGATTACACCAAGTTGGGGTAACAGTTGATATGCTCAAGGGTAGGGCTGCCATCCTAAGGGACCCAGACTGGTTGGAGGACTGCACCAATAGAAACCTCATAAAATTCAACAAGGACAAATGCAAAGACCACAACTAGATACTGTGTCCAGTTTTGGGCCCCCAAAATAGGAAAGACATGGACAAATTAGAGGAAACTTAGTGGAAAGCCTCAAAGATGATGTGGCTGGAGTGCTTTCCCCATGAGGAAAGGCTGGGGGAGTTGATCTTGTTCAGCCTGGAAAACGTATGTTTTTGGGGACAGCTAACAGCTCCCCCAGTACCTACAAGGGGTCATCAAGGAGAGATGGAGCCAGGCTCCTCGCAGTGGTGCATGGCAGGAGGGCAACAATGGGCACAAGCTGAACCAAGAGAGGAGAAACATTTTTCTGAGAGTACAGTCAGGCAGTGGAGCAGGTTGCCCAGAGAGGCTGAGCAGTGTCCATCCTTTGAATTTTTCAAGACCCAGTTGTGCAAAGCCCTGAGCAACCTGGTCTCATCTCATAGCTGGCTGTGCTTTGGGCAGGATTTTAAACCAGCTGACATCCCAAGATCACTTCCAACCTGAATTTTCCTATCAGTCCTATGATTTTCTTTCAGCAGCTTCTCTTTCTAGACTATTTTTTTTTAGCCAAGATTTCCTAGGGTGCCGCCTTTCCAGATCTTGTAGTAGGGAAGCAGTTTGGATTCAGATTGTTTCTTTCTGTCATTGTCTGTGTCTCCTGACATTGGATGAGGAAGAAAATGTGAAAGTCAAACCACCTGACTGTTAGGATGTACAGCATAGATCCCTACATCTGGGCTACTTGTCTAGACTCCCACTGTAACTGATAGAGAGAAAAAGGCATTTTAGGGATAACATTAATCTCATCTGAAGGCAGATGTCTAAAATAGGTTGTCTGGATCATGCATAAGAATGTTTTTCTCCACTGGCTATATCGGAAGTTTAGATGAATAGCTCAGTTGTAGCTGCCTGTAATATAGTTGCCCACAGAGTTAAATGAGATCATTCTTATCTGAAAGGCCTGCAATTACCCACCACCCTTTCTCCTTACTCTTTACACTGAGAGCTGTATGACAGATTGACACCAACTAGCTCCTGAGATACTTTGCCTTTGCAGGTGGTGGCATGTGAAGCGCTGTGGGAATAATTCAAGGGTAGCATGAATCTGTGGGCAAAAATGGCTTTTCTCATTATGTAGAAACCATAAGTGGCTGACAAAGCTTCAGAAACCATTTAATCTTGATAACACAAATGACAATTCTCTCATACCTGTCATCATAGCATGAATCAGGTGGAAATAGTCTCCCCTTTCCCCCATTTTATATTCAGTAGATGACAGCTCATTTTTCAAGGCTTAACATTTTTAGGGGTGGGGGGAAGGAGAAGAAATACTAGGAAACCAGCATTGCAATTATGCACCTTAATCCTACTAGCTGACTGATAATCCCAAATTACTCCTTCTGCTCACAGGAGGATCAGGCGCTCTTAGCTGATCGTGCCTCACGTTCCTATTTATTAGGTCTGTATACATTTACTCTGAGTACTTTTGGTTTATGAAAGAGTCATATGCCAGGGAGCCTGACTGCAGTTGTAAAATTTTAGGAGGGGGAGAGGAACACAGTTTTATGACTGAGGCCTGAATGATCTTCTACATCTCTTATACAAGGATACACACACAAGGCTTCTGCATACCTAGGTCATGGGAAATTAATCACGCTATCTCCGGCTGACAGTTCCAGTGATTAGTGTGCAGAGACCTTTCATATCTCAAAGCACCAGCACATTAATGTGATCAATTTAGGCGAGTGACTTTAGATATATACAGTCATATTGTAGCAGAAGCCTCAACTTTGCAATGATAGGGCTGTGTTAATCTACTGCCTAGGTACAGCAATGGCTTAAAAGAAAACTCATTTTGACTTTGCTAAAAAAACATAGAAGTTCCATTTATAGTTAGAAGCTTTTCATAAGTAGATTCAATCCTGTAAGTCAGAGCAAAAAATTTAATACTTTTGGTTGTGTTTCCATTAAGTCAATGGCAAAAACACAATTTTGCTCTTTATGTTCCTTTCAGCAAGTAATTTATGACTCATGAATTTACTTCTTATTACCTGACATTTTTCTGTCATTTCCTCCCCTCTCCCAACTGTGTTATTTTCTGTGAATGGTTTGTGGCAGTTAATGAAGCCACAGCTTTTGAAATCAGACTCATTCTGGCCAAAGTTGAGTTGAATTTTTCTTCTTTCTAATTGAATGAACATGTGACAGTCAGTATGATATGTACCTGAGAGAAAAGATCATTGAAGAAGTCACCAGGTAATCAAGGAATATGGAACAGGTAGAAGTTTAGAGATGATAAGGAGGATCTGGGAGAATTTTTGCAATTTAAAACTTTTTCTTTTCTTGGTCTAAGCCATGTCAAGGAATGAAAAAAGCCTAATATCAAGGTTTCTGGCTCAATATTGGTAGAATTTAAGTGTAATTTTTCATCACATTCACTCAAATAATTGTACATGAACATAATAAAAATAGGAGGCATAATTCTGGTTCTGATACTGTTGATTAGGAAGATTTTTGTCATTGATTTAAATGAAGTTAGGGTTTCACGTGAGGTCTTCAAAACTTTCTAAATGCCATCAAAGGGGTACTCTTGCAGCACACATAGGAGGTAGAAATGTCCTATGGGTTTGAATTCCTTGCGTGTGTGTGTGTGTGTGCAATTAAGTGTGGAGTCTTGCAAATGTCATTTATTTCTGCACACGGTTTTGTGTAGGTAGAAATGGATTCTGAAAGACTATTTGAAATTGGGGTTTATAAAGTTAAGATTGTGGAGCACTGAACAGAGCTGGTTTTGACACTTCTAATGAAAGAGAAAAACTTTCATGAATTTGTGGAACTGAATGAAAAGAATGATATCAGCAGCTGAAAGGTAATTAAGCCTAAAGAGCAAAAGATGTAAAACGTAGTTATTGTGTCAGGTTCCCAAGGCTGCACACAGCTGGGATGTGTGTGCAGTTCCCTAAATTGCAAACATCAAAAGAAATAATTGGCCTTGTGATTACAATAGCAAGTGTCTGAGAAAGACACTTTCACTTCTGTTTAGATTGAAGGATACTGAAAAGTTCTCTTGGAAATTGCTTCTATCTACTCAAACAAGATGGCATGGATTTGGTGATTTGAAAATATCTGAAAGGGAAGGAAAGAGAAAAGTTCATTCTGGGGGGAAGTTGCTGTTAGCAGAAAGTTGATTCATGCTAGAATAAAGGTCCTTCTTCCTTCTACAGAGTGTCTTCTTAACTCAGGGGTATATTAAGGGAGAACATCTGAGATCAAAACAGGCAAAATAGGTACCTTTTTTCATATTTCATGGTACCCATTTACAAAGTGCTGAGGAACTTCCTGCCTCAGAGCAGTGGGTTCTAAAATTCAGGTGGATTCAAAGATCAGCCTGAGAAACTCTGGGTAGAAGGTCCATTGTGATTAGCTCTGCTTCAGGATGTTCCCGAGCCACAAATAACTGGGGATGGTGAGACTATTCTGGGAAAATATCTATTCTGTTTTTATAAATTAAAAAAACAAAATGATGAGGGTGGTGAGGCACTGGAACAGGTTGCCCAGAGAGGCTGTTGAGGCCCCATCCCTGGAGGTGTTCAAGGCCAGGCTGGACGTGGCCTTGGGCAACCTGGTCTAGTGGGAGGTGTCCCTGCCTATGGCAGGGGGGTTGGAACTCGATGATCTTCAAGGTCCTTTCCAACCTAAACCATTCTATGATTCTATGATTCTTTCCTTATACTCTTTAATATGTGCTTGACACTGGGCTAGATGGACTCGACACAGCTCTTCCCATGGCACATTTGTATGTATAGTCATTTTTTATTAGACAGAAAAGATGGATTGTTTTAGATTTTGATGTATCCTATGGATATTCATGATATATCTGAAGTAGGATGTCCCCCATGGGTTTCCCAGCAGATTTGTTTGAGTTTTATAGGAATTCCTACAGAAAAACAATTGTTTGGTGCTCTGAGTGGCATGATTTTACCCAGAAGATAATGACAGCTACCTTAGTTCAAAATCATGATTGCAAACTATTTATTTGGTACACAGTGATAGAAAGGTCTTAACTTTCTGTTGACCTATGTAAAAGCTAGTGTTTACCGGTAACTAGTATCTGTTGATCTTCTGGGGGATATACTGGAACTGGGGAAGACCACTGGATGGGATGGGAGTTTCAGCAATTTGTCCTCCCATTACAACAGTCAAACCTGCATAACGAAATAATTGTCTCTGCTTGCACCAAGCTTCAGACTGCTTGAAGTAAAAATAAAGTTGGTTACTGAACTAAAAATTGCCTTTCATTTAAATTTGAGATCAAGTTAAACCAAGAATTTTCTTCAGCAAAAAGTTCTGGAGTCCTCAGTTTTCATCCCTTTTTTTTTTTTAAAAAAAAAAAGAAGTCCCCAGTGTATTTCTCCTGTGGAACAATGCATCCCTCAAAGGTTTGTCTGATCTCTAGTTCTGCCAACAGCAGATACCTCTGCACAGATCAGTCGTATCATCATAAAATACTAGTCTGTGCTTTATAACACAGGGGTAAGCATTGTTCCCTATAAGCTAGAGAAAATAAGATTCATCATGGGCAGGTGTAAACATCAAGGATCACAGAAATCCTTGTGCTTTGACACACTACAGATTGTCTTCCTCTGAACGATTCAGTCTAATGTTCACTCCCCTTGTAGCTGATGAAGAGGAACAGGCGCTTTGTTATCCGGAATAGTACTGTTATTAAGCTACTATTTTAGATAACTATTTAGGATAAGTTCCCTTTTTTCCCCCCTCAACTGTAGGAGAAGCTGGGGCTCACTAGATCCCATATAGATGCTTTAATGTGGTCAGATGAATCCTACCTTGTGAGTCTAGTTCTCTCCTCAGAAAATATTTCTGCCTTCCTTTCTGCTTATGATGCAACAAGCAAAACTGCTTAGCTGGTTTGGGAAACCAGGTGGCTTTATGAAGCAGCCAAATACAATTATCCAAAATCTTTATCTTTTCACCATTCCAAAACAAAGCCATGGCAGTAGAGGAACAACGAAGTCCTTATACAGATGAGCATTATGCCCATGTTGGTAGTGGTAATTCCAGCAGTCTTTTTTTACCAAAACCTGCAGCAGTATCTGGGAAAATTTGTTCAGACATCGAAGTCAATGGTAGCTGCATCTTTTTCGATGAGGTAAGCAATACTTTTTAATTGGCAGTTGTATGTATTCTTTTTTGTACTTTTCCCCTAGTAATAATGATTCATTTTTTAAACAAAATTTGTATTTTCAGATAATCAAGCTATGCTGTTATCATGTGATTGCAGTACTGTATGTGCACAGAAAAATACAGTAATTATTAGAAGTCTCCCTTTCAGGGTGAATAGAAAGATTAATATGGATAGGAAACCTATTAATTTGTTAATTTAAATAAACCTTCCCCATTGCCTCCTGATTAATTTAGTCCATAATGCTCTGGACCTCCTGGTGTCAGAAATAAAGGACCAGTGGGTACTTGGGGTACAAGTGACTTCCATGCCTTTGATTTTATTATTTCACAAAATCCATCTATTGAAATGTACTGTCTATCAAATATAAAAGTCCATTCAGCACAAGCAGTGCTCCAGCAGTGCTCCTCCTCTTTCCCCATGCCTACCAGGCCAGGGCTCACTGGGCAGGATACCTAGAAGCTGTTGGACATTTCCAAATCCTGCTGTACACATTGACAGCTACCCACGCTGATAGATAAGAAGAAATGAAATTGCCTCTGGATAACACTTACTTCGTGGAAGCTGGAAAGAACAGACTTAATTAGTGTTGTGGGCTTAAAGGACCTATTGTTCTACCTGGAACAAAGGCTCTTTGAACATCATTCCCCTAGCAACCACGGCACTCTCAACTCCACAGCGCCCTCTGAAAGGTCCCAGGGTGCATCCCTGTTTTTTCCTGATCTTCTTTATCGCTAATCCTGCCAGCAGCATGGCAAAGGCCAGGTTCAACATCCTTTTCAAAACAGACCATTGCTACTCTAAAATTAACTACTGAAGCTGCCTCTGCCAAGTGAAGGTAAGGAGTTGAAAGACTGAGGGGAGCAGGATGAGATGGAGTCGAGGCTTTGATCTTCTTTATGCGCTCACATCGATTGCACGTGGACTGAGAGCACCACAATAACTGCACTCACATATCCTGCTTGCCTCCTGCAGCACGCCAGGATACTTTGTGGAGTCTGCCTTTTCTGAGACCAGGTCTGCCAAAGCAGTCCCCTGAAAGCTTGAATCAGAGCAAGACGCTGGGAGAGAAACAACTACACCGACGTTCCCATCTCCATCTGTGAGAAGACACACAGTGCTTAAGATACCCCCAGTACTGTGTACAGCCACTGGCAAATACACGCTACTTTAAGCATCAGAGAAAGTAGATGATGCTGTTACCTGCAGTGCGTTTATTCCTCTGCAATTCTTCCCACCAGCCTGTGAAGGTCAGGGGCCTTCGCCCCATGCTATTAAAAACTCAGTATTTACCCCACCACAGTACACACTGCTCATCAATTCCACTTACTATAAGAAGACAGCTCTATGGTAACTTTTGACAACAGATGACTTGTCAGAGGCAGAGTGAGTAACAATTTGTGCATTTGGGCTTTCAAAACTCCTCACCTAGTTCTTATTTAGCTGGCTTCCTCTGCATCCTCCCAAGCAGCTGTTATTTTCTCCATCTGGGGACCTCAGTTACCACTCCTTGCTGCTGCTGCTCTTGGCTTTGCTGCTTCTAAGTTCCCCAACTCCTCCTGAGTTTGTTGCACCTCTCAGCTGTTGCTGTGATCTCTGGCTGTCCTGCAATAAGTGCTGTTAGGGCTGCCCGCCTCACCTGGAGGAATTCTCTCCAATGAATAATTGTGTGCCTCAGGAAATGGTGTAACTCAGTACAGCAGGTAGTAATCTTTCTAGGCGTTAATATTAATCCAGGCCTTGGCATCATGTCAACAAGCTGTGCTGCCTGAAAGCATTTTCTCTGAGGTAATGTACAGTTAAATGATTCACCATTCTTGGTTATCAATGAAATACTTCATTTTAGGTCAACTGAAAATTAAAAAGTTTTAAATTATTCAAGCACCACTTTTTTTTCTCTTCAGTGTGACTGTTAAATAGAAAAATGAATTATTTGCACAGCCCTACTGAAGATGGCATTTTTTACTCTCCCTCTGTTATCACCTGACGCAATCAACATTCATTCACAATTCTAGACTTGGCTGTGGCACCATTTCTGCGTGGCTGGGACAAAAATAACCTTCTTAATTCTAAATCTCTGCAAATTGTAAGGGAAGGTTGGAGCATAATAACCAAAAGCCAAAACAAGAATGAGCACTGAGAACTGAAATGCTGGTTCTTTCACTATTATACAAAGACCTTGTTTTGTGACTAACACATTATGAATGTGTATTTGCATGAAGTATATTTTTCCCCAGAAGATACCATAGCAATGACTGCAAGTGTTCAACCGAAACATGCAAAGGGTTGATAATGTGCAGCATAGAAAATGAGAAGATGAAGGTAGAGCCCAACACACAACCCTTGCAGAGCAGTAAAAGGAGGAGCCAAAAAGGACAACAAAGTGCACTTATCTGAAGGATGCATATTAAGACTTCCTGTTATCTGTATGTTTGGGAAAAAAAATATAAAATTGCAGATACAGCTGTACAGCTGCAGGTCTTCTGTAAGCTGATAAAAACAAAGAAAGAAATAACTTCTTTGAAAAGAGCAGAATGTTTGTCCACTTTGATACTCAAAAGTCTGAATTCTGAAGTCCTCTTCATAAGCAAAGTTGAATCATATATTCTTGTGTCTGAGACTACAGAAATAAAATTATTTTTTTTTCAACTTGTTTATGCATTTGTCAGTACTTGGTTTTCATTGTTGTATTTGCAGGAATGGGCCTGAAGTCAATTTCCATTGCCAGTTTTACATTTCACACAGCAACAGTGAAGAAAAAAACCTACTTCTGAAGTAGGAAAATATGTTTATAGGAAAAAAGAAATGGACACAGAGAATCCAAGGCAAGAAAATACCTGAAATTATTTCTAAAACATTTTTGTTAAAATGGACTATAATCCCCAAAGAGAATTTTTCTTGAAACAGCAGAACACCATAACATATTTTCCTTCTCTAAATAAGATTTGTGAAGTATGCTATAGCATTGTATGAACCAGAGAAGAAGACTCCAGTAAACTTTCTACAATAACATCCAGGTGTCCTTAGAAGTTTCACTAGACAAACGTGGGATGTGCAGGGTGGGCTTCTTCAGAGTGTACTCTGTGAACATGTGCTGTGAGGTTACTATAGAAATTGGGCAGTAACTGCATTAGGAGTTCATGTAAAACAGAAATTGTGAAGGGTGACTTGGGTACTGTACCATGGTCAGCTCAACTGCTAAAAGAAAACAGGGCCAGATGTGCTCACTCTGTGATGTCTTAACATTTGACTAAGTCAATTGACACTGAATTATTATTGACTCCTACTCACACTGGGGTCCCCATCACAGAATCACAGAACTATGGAATGGTTTAGGTTGGAAGGGACCTTAAAGATCATGTAGTTCCAACCCCCCTGCAGTGGGCAGGGACACCTTCCATTAGACCAGGTTGCTCAAAGCCCCATCTATCATCATCAGAGCCTCCTTTGCAGAGCTGATGCTTACCCAGTAGTCGTTCAAACTTCAGCCTAGGTGGCGTACTTTGGAACTGACCGTATTGTATTTCACATCCTTGTTTTAGTCCTTTTTTTCTTTCCAATTTTAAAGATCATTGTTGGTCTCACCAAATACCCTAGGCCAATTTTAACTTCTAGAGTTTGGTTCAATACTTCTTGCAGGGATGGGAAATGTTTCTACTATCTTTAGAAAGCATGCAATCAGTCTCTTTATACTAGTTTATCCCAGAGAAATTTGACTAATGTCAAGATAATTAATCTGCATTAGCAAAACCATTGAGTCTGTGTCACAAAATACAGCTTGGAACAATGGCATTATTTGTACAGGGGAAGTTATTCTGGTGGACTGCTCATCTCAGAATCAGTCCCTGTGTTTCCCATTGCCTTTTTGTATTATATTCTTTGCTGATTCATTTAGTTTTTTTCCAATATTTTATAAATTTACATTTACAGTGTGTATTTAATTGATTTTACCATTAATAATTCATAAAATGGTAAAGTTATAGATCAATGTAACAAGCTAACAAAATAATGACAAATAAAAATACAATTAGTAATTATTAATATGATTAGGGATCTGGATCAGATGACTCCAGCTGTGTTTGTTTCTATACTCTGTGTCCTCACCATAGTGGAATGTGGCAGCGCTACCAGGGTGCTTTGATATTTCTCGTCCATGTACATTAGGAATGATTTGTACACAGTTTTTTGATACAGGTATGTATCTGAATATATTTTTCTTTCTCTACAGCTAGCACATTCATCTTAGTCTCACAGTAGGAAACCTTCAGACATCTCTGGTGAAATTGCAAGGCTCAATGAAATGATCAGCCTTTAAAACTAACCTCAAATCATGACGTGGACGTCATGCAAAAGTTTTAGGCAGTGGAATTTCAAGGTAAATGCAATGCTTTATTAGAAAGCTTTTCTTTTTTTTCCCTCCAATGCGGAGAAATTAAACTAACCTTAAAATAACAGGCTATTTTTTAAAGGACTTACAATTTTAAACCACTTTTGTTACTTCTGAACTCTTTGTCTTGGCAATATTGCAGAGTGGAATTTTCTCATGAGAAATTCTACCTCTGTCAAATGGATTTGATGAAAAATTTTTTAAATTGAACTTAAAGGCAGTGGCGATTAGTGTTCTGAGCAGAAAATCATAAACTTTCACCATGAAAAATTCCTACTGTATTTTCTAATTCATTTTTGTGTCGCAGTAGCATTGTTTGTTATTTCAGATCTGCTACTGTGGTTTATATCTTCTTTTAAACATGCCAAATACTAAAGCTTCCACTGCTTCTAATTAGTTGTTGGGTTTTTTTTTTCCACTGCCTTACATGATAGGTGTCACTGAGGAAACAGGAACTCTTTTCTTGCTCAGATTATTTAGAGAAATTCTCACAAATTTCCTGTTTAAAAGAAAAAGGCTGGGGTACTAAGTTTGGGAAAGAGGGAAATAGGCAAAGTCACAATGTAAGCATGTCCAAAATCAAGAATATCAACCCACCCACTGTAAACATACCCTTCTCTCATGGAAGATGAATTTCAACCAGTTAATACCGTGTGAGTCTCAAAGCACACATGGTTCTTCTACTCTCTGCAGTGTCCTTCTGATCTCATCTTGTGTGATGATTGATAACTAGATAAGAGTATAACACAAAAGGTCCAGGGACTACATCTTCCAGGACAACTATTTTTAGGTGCTGAGGAAAGACAACCAGGACTCTGCAGGGAACTGTGTTTCTATTTATAATCAGCATCCCTTGCTTCAGCCGAGCACTCCACTTTAAAAGCCAAGTCATACTTGGTGCTACACATAAAGCTTTCCTCACAAGATCATTAAAAGCTTTAAAAGTCTGCAGAATTTCTGTTTAGATAAATGATCTAGTTAAATCCCACCTCCATCCAAAGTGAGATTAGACCAGTTCTAAAATATCATCTAGCTGTAGCAACAGGATATTAATCCTTTATAAGCAGTTGTCTATTGTGTGTACATTTTACACCCTTGCCTTTTGTTACTCAGAGAATTCCTCCATAGACCAAAGGCTAAAGGGAGGGCATATCAGGGCTGCTTTTATCTCCATGTTTATGGGAATTCCCCCTGAGAACCCTTTGCTGTTTGTGCTGGAGCCACCCCCTATATTTCACTGGGCCAGCACCGGGAAAATAGGAAGGGCAGACTCCGGTACAATATGTTAATTAGTTTTAAAATGCAAATTCGCTGTTGACAGAAGCTGTATTTGAGACTTAGCAGAGGATTGTATTGTCCTCTGCTTTCTACATTCCTTCAAAGCTAAAGAAGCTTTTATTTTGGTGCTCTACTTGGCAAACTGCTTTGGAGTCCACCAACTTCCTCTGGAGTCTGTCAAGCACTCCTACCCTTTCATTAATTTTTTCGTTCATGTTCTCTTGAAGAAGGAAGCTTCACATATTCCTGAACGAGCAATAAAAGGTTACCGTTTAATCCTCTGGACCTCTGCAGAACTAATTTACTTTGCTTGCTGCTTTTACCTTCCCTTACTCCCTCCATTTATAATTACATTAATTACATGCATATAAAAATATGCTGTCTCTTTGACATTAATTACTTGGCAGTGAAGATTAATGAACTTCGTAAAATGTTCAGTGTTGCAAATTCATAAATGGCTGACAACCTGCATGGGTCACCAGTATAGTGGGAACTCAAGTAATGACCACAGAAAAGTTTCCTGTTAGTAGCCAAGAGAAAAAAAACAACAATCAAACACTCCTAAGAAAAATAAGCAGCAGCTTGGTATACAAAATGCTATGCAAAATGTCTTTGTAGATTAAATTTTTATACTCTGTAGTTATTTTGCAGTAGAATAGGTAACCTGTAATGCTTTTATTTTTTACCCTAATAGCGCTTAATTTTCTTAAAATTTTGCTCAGGTTTCTCCCTAGGTTTTGAGTCCTTTTCTTCATATTTCCATTTCTGCACAAGGGAGAAAGTCTACCACTGCGCAGAACAATGATAACACCGTTGTTGCAAGTCTGTCAGGGTTTTCATGATTGTTTGACAAGACATACCTTTTCTGAGACAGGAGACATTAACACTGCTATAACTAGCTTATTATCAAGTCCAGACCAGCATAAAAAATAGGTGCAATATTGGGAAAGTTAAAAAAAAATGTACTTCAAACATTATCATGACCCAGACTGTTTTGTAGTTTCCTCAAATTTACCCTGTATAGGCTACCTATGATTCTATGAGAGGAAGTCTTCTGGGAGGAAGTCTTCTGGTAGGAAGCCCAAGAAAACTCCACAGGGGCCATTTTCCTGCATCTGCTTCTTAGCTGCCACTGGGGTGCAGAGGAGAAGGTTGGAGGAGCACAAAGAAGAAGAAAGTTCAACTCTTCAGGTGCCTGTGGACCCATGGGGAGCAGTTTGCAAATACTCTTAAGTTCCAGAAACTGTACAACAAAGGATTACAGCTCCCTGGAAATGTGACTGCACTGGGGCATGCTGGATGTCCTGGCACTACAAGCCTGTAGAAGATTAAGTCCCACAGAATAGTCTAACACAGGCTGTAGATGACTTAGCTTTTAATTGGTACTGGAGTAAATAGAAGATGTGAATCTGAAAGTGGTTACCATCACTGGGCTTCTATAGTTACAGTGAAATAGCATAGGGAAAGGGTCAACAAAAGTTATTATTTTTATAATATCCTATTCTTTCCTCCTCGCAAAAATTGTGTGTGTATATGTGACTGAGTTTATGTGTGAGGGAAAATCTCCTTAGAGTGAACCACAGCCCTTGTAGTGAACGAAGCCAGGCTTTACAGGTCCTAGCTGGGTATTACATGGAAATTCCCCCAAAGGAAAAAAAAATCCTAGTATGCCATGACTGTTAGGTTACACATAGGTAGGAAAATCATGTCATTCCTGTCTCAAACTCCATCTTGACATAGGTACATGTCATAAATAGCACATATCAATCAAAGCTCAATCAGAACTCGGCTTGGCCACTGCAGTTACAGATAATAAGAAGAGATTCTTTCAGTACATCAATAGAAAAAGGAAGACTAGGGAAAATGGAGGCCCACTGATGAATGAGACGGGTGCCCTAGTGGTGGAAGACGAAGAGAAGGCAGAGTTACTGAATGCCTTCTTTTCTTCAGTCTTCACTGCTAAAGCTGTCCCTCACCAATCCCATATCCTGGAGGCAAGGGGGAAGGTCTGGATAGAGGAAGATTTTCCCTCAGTTGAGGATGACCAGGTCAGAGACCACTTGGCCAAGCTGGACATCCATAAGTCCATGGGCCCTGACGGGATGCACCTGCGAATGCTGAGAGAGCTGGCAGATGTTATGCTAGACCACTCTCCATCGTCTTTGAAAGGTCATGGGGAACAGGAGAAGTGCTGGAGGACTGGACGAAGGCTGACATCACTCCAGTCTTCAAAAAAGGCAAGAAGGAGGACCCAGGGAACTACAGACTGGTTAGTCTCACCTCTGTCCCTGGGAAGGTAATGGAGCGACTCATTCTGGATGTCATCTCCAAACACGTTGAGGAACAGGAAGTTACTGGAAGTGGTCAACACAGATTTTCCAAGGGTAAATCATGCTTGACCAATCTGATAGCCTTCTATGATGTTATAACTAGTTGGCTGGATGAGGGGAGAGACGTAGATGTCATCTACCTTGACTTCAGCAAGGCTTTTGACACTGTTATGCTAAGCACCAGTATAGGTTAGGGGTGGACCTGCTGGGAAGTAAACCTGAGGAGAAGGATTTGGGGGTTCTGGTAGATAGTAAATTATCCATGAGCCAGCAATTTGCCCTTGTCACCAAAAAGGCCAATGGAATCCTGGGCTGCATAGGGAAGAGTGTGGCCAGTAGGTCGAGGGAGGTCATTCTCCCCCTCTACTCTGCACTGGTGAGGCCACAATTGGAATACTGTGTCCAGTTCTGGGCTTCCCAGTTCAAGAGGGACAGGGAACTGCTGGAAAGAGTCCAGCGTAGGGCAACCAAGATGACTGAGGGATTGGAGCGTCTCCCTTATGAGGAAAGGCTGAGAGAGCTGGGACTCTTTAGCCTGGAGAAGAGAAGGCTGAGGGGAGACCTTATTACTGCGTACAAGTATCTAAAGGGTGGGTTGAAGGAGGATGGAGCCAGACTCTTTTCAGTGGTTCCCAGTGACAGAATGAGGGCCAACAGGCACAAGTTGGAACATAGGAAGTTCCGTTCAAATACACGGAAAAACTTCTTTATGGTGAGGGTGACAGAGCACTGGCACAGGCTGCCCAGGGAGGTTGTGGAGTCCCCTTCTCTGGAGATTTTCAAGACTCGCCTGGATGCAGTCCTGAGTAATGTTCTCTAGGCAATCCTGCTTTGGCAGGGGAGTTGGACTGGATGATCTCTAGAGGTCCCTTCCATTTCTGAAAATTCCGTGATTCCGTGATACGTGTCTACAGAGCCATTTCAGGCACTAGTTCTAGTTATGGTCACAGTCTCTGTATAGTTAATTTCGTCTGAAGTTCTGCAAGTACTGCTGCCTGGAGTACAAAGTCAATATAATTATTCCCATCTAATAATTTGAGCATATACTGAAAAGTTCTGCAGGATCAAGCCACTTTTAAAGCAAAATATGAGACATATTTGAAATTCTCTGTGACTGTATCGTGAGACAAGATATATTTTGCAGAAAATTACATCTGCTAATAAAGCTCTTCTCTTAAATTATGTCATGAAGCAAAATTAAATCCAGTTTTGATGACTGTCATGTCATCAAAAGGAAAATTTAAGATGGCCTAGAATTCAGTCACTTTGTGATTACTAGATTCCTCTTTCAGCTGCTTTTAAAATGCATTTTAGTGTTTACTGCTGTACATAGCTACTTCACAGTCTTTGTTTCATCACAACAATCCCATGTATTAGGGAAGTTCCATTACTCTGATTTTATAGCTTTGGTACCGAGGAAAAGAAAAGTCACAAGAAAATTGGTTGCAAAGCTGGGAAGTGAATCCTGACTTTGGAGTCTCAGACAGACTGCCTTTTTCTCCCTGTAGTCATGTGGAGGCACGTACAGGGCCTTATCTCTAAGTGCATGGATATGTACATTGACTTGCACAGGCTTGTGTTTTATGCTTGACACTTGCTACGTGCATAAGACTTTCCAGGACTAAAGCCTTAATACTCAGTGGATTCCATTCAAGCACTAGCTCACTGCATCACTATTGTCCTTATGGCTCCCAAGAAAGACTTTGCTGCCTATATCTTCCTGTCTAGCTACTTTTGTCATGGTTTAACCCCAGCTGGCAACTAGGACCACAGAGCCGCTTGCTCACTTCTTCCCCTCCCCAGTGGGATAGGAAGAAGTATTGGAAAAATAAGGAAAACTCGTGGGTTGAGATAAAGACAGTTTAATAGGTAGAGCAAAAGCCATGCACGCAAGCAAAGCAAAACAAGGAATTCATTAACTACTTCCCATCAGCAGGCAGGTGTTCAGCCACCTTCAGGAAAGCAGGGCTCCATCACGTGTAATGGTTACCTGGGAAGACAAATGCCATCACTGCAAATGTCCCCCCCTTCCTTCTTCTTCTCCAGCTTTATATGCTGAGCATGATGTCACATAGTATGGAATAACCCTTTGGTCAGTTGGGGTCAGCTGTCCTGGCTGTGTCTTCTCCCAACTTTTTGTGCACTTCCAGCCTACTCATTGGCAGGGAGGTATGAGGAGCAGAAAATGCCTTGACTACTTAGCAACAACTA
Source organism: Anarhynchus alexandrinus (assembly GCA_008711295.1). Lineage (NCBI taxonomy): Eukaryota > Metazoa > Chordata > Aves > Charadriiformes > Charadriidae > Anarhynchus > Anarhynchus alexandrinus. The sequence continues at coordinate 2,559,454 of VUYV01000101.1, read as the reverse complement.
AAACCACCAGTGCACTATCAACATTATTCCCATGCCAAATCCAAAACAAAGCACTATACCAGCTGCCAGCAGAAAGTCAACTCCATCCCAGCCAAAACCATGACAACATTGTAGTTTATTTATATTTCTGCAGTTCTTTCTCCTTTTGGATGACTCATTCTGTAATTGGTAGACATTTCTCAGATAAAGTGTTCAGGAAAATTATGTTTGAACTTAAACATTGTTAGGTTGAATTGTATGGCTTGGTTTAGCTGTACAGGTCAAGTGCATGAGTGTGATCACGCAAAGTGCAAATGAGTCACTACTTACTAGCCCTTTGCTCATCATTAATTCCAGAAAAACACTGGTTCTCTGTTGTAGGAAGGAAAACAAGGTCTTTGAATTAGCTTGTACACAAATGAAACTCTGATCCCAATAATACACATGTGGTAGCAAGGGCTGACATCAATTATGGAAGGTTTTGCAAGATTAGGCCTTAGAACTTTCCTAAGAGCATAAACCTACTTTTCCTTAATGGGTAGAGGTGTATTTAGTCCAAGCTTTCTAAAATGTTGAGTACCTCAATTTGTGAGAGCCAATTTAAGCTACTTCAAAGGAACTCCATTTTACGTAGATTGTGCAAGGAATGACTTTTTGAATATATAAATCAGAGTCGGTTTAGTTGTTTCACACTGGACACCTAGAAATCCCTTGACTCGTATAAATGTGTTCTTTTATTTTGCCAACTTTTAGGAAGACAAGGAAAATGATATCCGATCTGGTAGAACAAAACACAACATACAGGCTCTTTGCTGTATTTTTCTGTCTTCCCTAGATTAAGAATGCTTATAGAGGTAAAGGATTTTCCCAAAAGGAACAAAATCTCTGATCACACTTTATCCCCTTCTACAGTATGTCAAAAGGTCTGACTGCACAGGACCAGCTCAATTGATGGATACCCTGGTGTTAACTAGCCAGGTAGCTTGCACTAAATGCTTGTCCCTATTTTTAAAGTTTCCACCCCCTATTGTTTTTAGGGTGGTTTTTAATAGTCCATTGTATCGCTCAATCTTCCCAGAAGCTGGTGCATGATAGGGGATATGGTATATTCATTCAATGCCATGTTCTTTGGCCCAATTATTTATAAGATTGTTTTTAAAATGAGTCCCGTTGTCTGACTGAATTTTTTCTGAAGTGCCATGTCACCACAAGACTTGCTTTTCAAGGCCCAGGATGGTATTCTGGGCAGTGGCATGGGGTACGGCATAGGTTTCCAACCATCCAGTGCTTTCTTCCATCATTATAAGCACATAGTGCTTACCCTGGAGAGTTTGAGGGAGCGTGATGTAGCCAATTTGCCAAGCCTTCCCACACTTATATTTCAGCCAATGTCCCCTACACCACAAAGGTTTTAACCATTTAGCTTGCTTGATTTTGGTGCATGTTTCACAGTTGTGGGTAACCTGTGCAATAGTGTCCATCGTTAGATCCACTGCTCAGTCACGGGCCCATTTATAATTTGCATCCCTTCCTTGATGACCTGAAGTGTCATGGGCCCACTAAGCTAAGAATAGTTCACCTTTATGTTCCCAGTCCAAATCTGCCTGGAAAATTTTAGCAGCCTGATCCACTTGCTGATTGTTTTGATATTCCTTGGTGGCCCAACTCATGGGTACATAGTCACCACTATTTGAATAATGTGGGTAATTCACATGTATAAGAAGTATTTATGTGTACCTTTGCAGAATCCATGAGGATTCACTTGGCAGGTGCTTTTCCCCAGGTGAGCCCAGCATCTGTCTGAGCAGGTCTGTCTCAGCATGATAAAGTAGGAGAGTGCATATTATGTAGGTAGTGCAGGTACAGATGGAAGTGGGACAAGGCTGGCAAGACACTGTGCAGCTGGAAGATGTTTCTTAGGTCCTTACAAATGACTGACCCCCTCTGTAAGAAAACTCAACGCCCTCTTACTTTATTTTCCTGTATCCATTGTGATGCAACTCAAGACTTGAAATACATTATGTTTACAAACTAGTGCTGTAAAAAAAAAAAAAAAAGAGTGCTGGGAAGGAGATTTCTGAGATTAAAATAATCCTGAAGCTTATCTGGTATATCCACTATACCCTGCCCCAATGCACTATTAATTAAGCAAAGAAAAGGGTGAAAATTATATGCTTTGGCTGACTTTTTTGCAGTTACTTTCACTCTTATTGTGTTTATTCAAAATAATTAGATAGCTGTATAAGGCCACAGAACTGTGTCTTTACGCTCAAATGAACAAATAGAAGCAACGATTCTTTAACTTGGCAAGTATTGTGTGGCAATGATGAATGTGGAAACAAAGATGCAAGAAACAGGCTTCAAAACGAAAGCTCTCTTTCCATCTGTTTGCCTCTTCATTTGCAAGAGGTTGCTATGGGGGCATGGCATCAACAAAAGTTAACTGAACTATCATGAACAGGAACAATATCGCATCTACTCACTTACGTGAGGGCTGCACCTTTGCTGTTCATGCAATGTGAAGAATACTAGGAGCCCATCCTTGCAGAGTGGGATTCCAAGAGCCTGATGTGTACAAATGCACAAGGTTGGTGACCTGTGCCAGGTTACCCATGCAGCTAAGGCAGAGGCATCGGTAATGAGGAGCCCATGACCTACTTCAAAGGACACCACTTAGTCTTTACACACAGTGGGAAGGCCTACAGCTCACTGTAGGCTGAGTTGACACTCTCTGAGCTATCTAGGAAGGCACCAGTTCCGATCTAGATGCTGTATACAGTTTTTAGCCTGAGCCAATCAGTCTTGCTGACGTGGATCCTGCATAACACCGTAGGACTTCTGCGTCAGAGCTAATTTGTGTCTGGAGAGCTTAGAGCAGACACAGGCAGAGAAGCATGTGTCTGTCTACACCATCCACATTTATATATCCATCCCTCCATAAATGTGAAAAAGCATACTGAAGTGTTGCTCTGCTAGAGTAAAATACACCCCTAGAGAGCACAGTTGAATGGGAAGGATGTACTCAGTACGACTGACTCCACAGGAGTCTCCCCGGGGCCAGGTGCCTCAGTTATTTTCACTAATGCCTTTGGAAAGCAGCTGACAACTAAGGTGTGTATGTGTTGGACTCCACTTCCTAATATCACTTGTTAGCCCTGTTTTACCCTCATAGCCCTCTTTGTTCATTATCTTAATTCTTGCCTTGCATATAGCTTTGGATGTCATCAATCTTAAAGACATGTTGTCCATAAACTGACAAAACAAAAGCACTCTCAAGCGTAGATTAAGTTTTAAAAATTCTTCCTGTTATGTAGCCTTAAAGGCAAAATTGAAATCACTGCAGAGAGGAACAGCTTCTTGTATTCTTTCACCAGTAATACTCTAAAAATGCTCTTTGATCTCTTCATGGGCATACTCAGGAGTCCCGTGAATCCTCTGGGGACATGGCTCTTGTTCTGGCTGCAAAGGAAGGACTTCTGGATGAATTTTGCAATAGTTAAATAGCAGTTCTTCTTCAAGCACAATTTTAGTAAAATTTTTTAAGGTTTTAATGCCTTTTACAGTTTCAGTTCCTATGTGCAAAGGTTCATTCAGCTTTTGATTTGTCTGGAATTCAAACCAGATTTTAGAATTTTGGATGGGATTCCTCTCACTGAGATTTAGAGTTGGGGTTTGGTTGCCCAGCCATAGGCGTCAGCTGCAAATTGAGTTGCCCTTGGATATCTCAGGCATCCAGGCTGTAAAATTAGTGCTGTAAATAAAGCTGTAAAATAAAGCTGTAAAATAAACTGAACTCTTCTGGAGCAACAGTTCCAGAGTAGCTGAGAGCACATTAAATGTACTTGCTGACCATGTTAACTTGCATGATGTCTGTAACATCCATCCTCCTGCTGCCAGCATAAACCTCTGGACTGTCTACTCTAGATAATTAAATGGAGCTATGTTTTGTTTGTTTGTTTGTTTGTTTTTGTTTTGGAGGAGGGTTGGGTTTTGTTGGTGGAGGGTCTTTTTCTATCTGGCCAAGTAGGCTGGGTGATTTGGGACTGCACAAATGAGGGTGGAATTATGGATGCTTTAAATCACTGACTGAATCAACTCAGCAGTTAGTTGTTACTTCCAAGGTGAGATGTGTGCCTGGTTGAGAGTTTATATGTCACTGCCCATTTCAGAAGCCACGTATGCTGTTTTGTAATGGCATCGCTCCCNACTTCCAAGGTGAGATGTGTGCCTGGTTGAGAGTATGTCACTGCCCATTTCAGAAGTCACGTATGCTGTTTTGTAATGGCATTGCTCCTGTGCAGAATTGTGGAGAATTGTGCTTTTCTCTAGTGATACAAGGAAATTGAACAAAAATGTTCAGTTAATGTTATGCAGCAGTAGCCACATAAGCCTGTTGAGTCTTTGTACATATGAACCAAAATCATAACAAGGATGTTACCACACAGCAAGTTAGTCCACAGCCTGGAAGTGGTGTAAGAGAGAAGCCTGACTAAATCACCAGTTCTTCACTGACCCACAAGCACAGGAATAAAGTATCTTTTTCCTCCCCCCTCCCCCCCTCACCTGCCAAACAAAAGAAATTTAAGCAAAATATGAATAGATGAGCATGAGATAAAAGGGGCCAATGCAAAACATACGCAAAGAATGACAAGAAAGGTTTTTAGAAAGTGAATTAGCTGAGGAGAAAAAAGGCAAGGAAGGCATCAGACTACCACTCAACAGAAATGGAAAGCTATTAGCGGATGACAGTAAGAAGGTCAGAATTTTCATTGCCTTTTTGGCAACAGCCTTCACTGAAAAGGTTGATTTTAATCAGGTGGCTAGCTTTAAAAAACACAAGTTAGAGAACACAAAAATTTACCCTACATCATCTGAGGGAATGAAGGACTTTCAAAACTGCAGGTAGTTACTGTTGAAAATCTGAGGGAGCTGGAGCTGAGTTAAGCTTCCAGAAGACTGGAAAAAGACAAAAAAAAAGGGGGAAGTTGTTGTCCCCCCCAGCCAAGGAATTCTGAGCTTAGATACTTTCAATTTCCAGAAAGAAACTGAAATATAATGAAGCAAACCTTGTGTAAACACCTAGAAGATAAGAGAAAGAAAACATTCAGCAAATATATTTTGTCAAATATACCTCAAACCAATCTAACGCAACCCAGTGGCAAGCTCTATGTTACAAAGGCTCTTATAGATATCTCATTTAATATTTTTGAAGACAAACTAGGAAAATACACAACTCTTAGGTGGATGGACTGATGTTGGAAATCTTCCCAGAGAATAATTATTGAATGTTCAATGCTAGGTGGGAAGGATGCATTGAAGGGAAATCCACAGGAATCTCTTCTCGGCCAATATCTTCTCTTCAATATCCTCCTGAGCAGCCTGGGTGAGGGACTGCACCGACTGGGAAGGGCGGTGGGAGAGTAGGAACCGAGCTTCAGCTACTCAAGGCCCATTGAAGAAATGGTGCAACTCAAACAGGGCACGTTTCCTCAAGAGCAAGAACCAAGTGCGACCTGCAGGTTGCACAAATACAGGGTAGAGAACAACTGGCCGGACAGCAGCTCTGCCAATGGCACAGGGATAACCGTGGCACACCAGGTAAGCAAGCAGTAGTAATGTTGTGCCACTGTGATAAAAGATGTGTCCTTGGATGTATAAATAGGGCTATTATGGGTGAGAGACATGAAATAATTCTTCCTATTTGATCCTGGTAAAACATGAGTCGGCCTGTGAGAGGTGTTTATTACCTAATTCCAATAAAACATACATTGCTGGAGGTAAGTGCATGGCAAGCAGGATTTAGAAAATACTGTGAATGAGGAAAAGCTAAAGGAAGGCTTGGAGTTCTTTGGTTTAGAAAAGAAACAGCTTAAGGCAGACATGAGATCACATTTCAAAAAATTAGCTATAAAGACAAAGGGAATAAGGTCTTCCCCATATTTTCTGTGAAAAGGACAAAAAGATATAAGTCTTAAAACATCTGTCAAGACTGGCATAAGCATAGCTGAACCTGCCTTGGGGAGGGACAGGGAATGGGTGATCTAAGTGCTCTTCAGTCCCAGCCTTTGTGAACTATAACTCTGTATCTATATCTATATTAAGGAGGGGCAAAATTTTAATTTATTATTGATGTTACAGTTTTTAAGTACCTTTATTTAAAAGTAGGATTTTCAAGTATAAATAATTGGCAGCACGCATACTTAGCTGACTTAGAGAATAAGTATATAAATTGAGTAAGTCATCATTCCCTCATCTGATCTCAGCTGGACATGACCAGAATCAATGCAAGAACCTGAGTCAGATCTTTAGAAAGGCTTCAATTATTTTGGATTGATTTCATTTTAAGTTGTTACAGTCACACTGTGATTAATGGATCTCTAGTCATGGTACAGTTTTTCAGTAAAGCTGTCACAGACAGTCCCTTTCTAAAGACAGGCTTTGGGCTTTATTCTGGAGAACAAATGGGCAGTGCTGACCTACCAAGAAGGAAATTAGTTATAACTGTTAACATTTCCATACATATTTGCCCACCAAGTCTTCCCACTGAAACAGGTAAGTGTTACCAGCCACTTCAGGTTTTCATGCCTGGTTTCTTATCCCGACACACCACATCATACCTCACTGATGAAATCTCAGCTTGAGAGAATCTCTGTGTTTTCTGAGTCAATATGGGAACCTGAATCCACAGTGCTTATATGTTTGGGTATTGACTATTAGGAATGGGGCTTTTTCAGGGTCTCCTGCTGGAGCATCGTACTTTGCATCAGGAATTAAACCTTCATTTGGACAGAGAGAAGGACATCTGTAATCCCACTGCTCTGTGCATTCACAGGAATGTTGAAGTCCCTCCATGAAATCAGAGAGAAAGCTTTTGAACTTAATTGTATCTATCTACTAGTCTATAAAGATGGATGTTTATTTTGCCTCTCTGCCATTTCACAGAATCATAGAATGGTTTGGGTTGGAAGGGACCTTAAAGATCATCTAGTTCCAACCCCCCTGCCGTGGGCAGGGACACCTTCTACTAGCCCAGGTTGCTCAAAGCCCCATCCAACCTGGCCTTGAACACTTCGAGGGATGGGGCCTCCACAACTTCCCTGGGCAATTTGTTCCAGTGCCTCACGACACTCAGAGTGAATTTTTTTTTCCTAATATCTATTCTAAATCTACCCTCTTCTGGTTTGAATCCATTACCACTCATCCTATCCTATTTGTTTACATGTATATGGTGCTGTCCTTCTGCCTGTGGGTGAAATATCCCCAACTGAGGTGTGCTCTGGCCATTGCCACAGAAGGTTCATCCTCATGGCAGCACAGGTGAAGGAAGGCTTAGTAACATTTGAAAAACGTTCAGGAGCTGTGACTGTGCTTGTCTTTCAAAAGACTTGCATATTAAACTCCTGGCCATTGTCTACCTTCTGGCAGCTCTGTACACACCACATAGCAGCAACTGAAGAGTTTGTGTCACAGGGTAACTGTCAAGTGATGCTTTGAGATGATCAGTGATGTTTTAAACAGCTAATGGCTTCTGCTGGTGAAGCAGGGAATTTGAATCCTTAGGCATTCCTGGTGTCTCTGAAATCATACATCACTGAGGTGGAAGACTTGGGGCTTTGCATCTCTTCATAGAATAACACAATAGTTTGGGTTGGAAGGGATCTTTAAAGATCATCTAGTCCAACCCCCCCACCATGAGCAGGGTCGTCTTTCACTAGATCACGTTGCTTAAAGCCCCATCCAACCTGGCCTTGAATACTTCCAGGGATGGGATAGCCACAGTTTCTCTGGGCAACCTGTTCCAGTGTCTCACCACACTCATCATAAAAATTCTTCCTTCTGTCCAGTCTAAATCTACCCCCTTTCAGTTGCTCGTGTCCAATTTTTCAACCAGCAGTATCCCCAAGTCCTTCTCTACAGAGCTGCTCTCAATCCATTCATGGCCCAGTCTGTACTGATACTGGGGATTGCCCCAACCCAGGTGCAGGACCTTGCACTTGGCCTTGCGGAACTTAATGAGGTTCCCACCTCACACATTCCCTGTAGGACTCAGGCTTGGTTTGTTCAGCGGCAGTGTCACTGGTGACCGCTCCACCTGTGCCCTGTCCAGGTATGTCAGTTAGTGGGAGAAGCAAAGGGCACTTGAGCAGCATATGTGTTATTTGTTCACAGCTTCTAAACATTCAAGAAAGCCTAAGATACAAATGGAATTTAACCTATGTCTTTGTTCTTTCCATTTTGAGTTAGCTTAAGTGGGGTTTATCTGCTGAACTCTTGACTTCTCAAAATGTAACTAGCTGTCTAGGCTCACTTTATTGTAAAAAAGAGAGAGAAAGGGTATCTCAAGAGGGCAATTTTTCTTATTTATTTTAGATGCCTGTCCTGAGTTGTGATGATTTTCTCTGTGAAGGTATCCGCAGGTTAATATTGTGGAACCCCAGATGACTGACTGTTGACTAAAATGCTTGAGTTGCACACATAGCACCTGTTCATTTACACCTTTTTGTCCTTTTTTAATCACAATCTTCACAGTCTCGGTGCAACTTTTTCCCACCTTTTTATTTTCTTCTGGTGCTTTAATATGTTTCCTATTCTAAGGGTCTCCCAAGACCTGTGTTATCCTGAAATATCAGTTGGGTAAGTGCTGCGTGATAGTAGAAGTAGCATCCCAGATGAATCATATTTGACATACATCAAAATTATGCAGAAACATATAACTAAATTATGACTAATACAGGCATGACACACTGTCTGACAACTCAGGCAAAGATAAGTCACTACCTATAAATGGAGGTGCTAGAATCAGCTGAAAAGCAGTTAACTTTTTCAACCTGAAACAACAAAACCTGTATTTATCGATCTCTGTCTTTGTGCACGTAAGGAGACAGATTGATCTGAGAGGTCTAAGGTCTTCTGTGAATGGCCTGTACTTAGCAGTTTTTAAGGCAACAAAATCCATCTTGGTCTTTTACATCAAACTTGGTGGGTGTGACTGGCCTGGGGGTAGATGCAGGAGAAGTGTGAGCTCTTGGCCTGTGAGTACTGCAGGTACCTGCCTGCTGCACGGGCTCAGCCCCTCCGAGGTGCCCACGGTCCCCTGATCCCTGCCAAACAGGGAGACGTTCTCAAGATTTAATGTGGAGCTGCAGTGAGTGAGCACGGCAGGGTACACAGCTGGACAAATAGATTCTTACAGCCCCTGCAAGGAGCATGGTCATGGTGCTGTGGTGCTGTCCTAATTAGCCTCATCTGAGTTAATTAACAGACTTGTAAACTGAACTCAGTCAGCTGGTGCTTTTGCCTCCAGCCCTGGAAGAAGCTCATTAAAAGCCTATTCTGGGGTCTTTGCACCAAGAACCGTTACGCCTTCCAATAACATCCTTCAAAAGGCAGCAACTCAGTGCCAGTCTCCTAACTTCCTTCAGTGCCACAAGAGCAATCTGGACCCAGAAAGCACAGTCCTGCAAAGCAATGGGGTCACAGGCAGTGCTGCCTCCAGAGTCAAGAGCATCGAGACAGGTCTGGGGGCATGGCAGTGCCAGCGAGGGCTATCGGTCCAGGGACAGCACCAGCATCGGTGCGGTGACCGAGGAGCTGCCTGCAGCTCGGGCTGCTTCCAGCAGCGGGCTTGCAAGCAGCAGGCTTCACCGGGGACAAGGGCTGCAGCTCTGCTGCTCTGTCTTATGCTGTGTGTTGCTCTTGGTCGGCTCCAGAGGAAGCAGGTTTAGCAGCAGCAACTGGAGCTCTCCTCCGTCTCAACTGTTTTTTCCCCCTGAAAGCAAGGAATTAATCTTTTCAAATACAGACTAAAATATAGTCATACAAGAGCTTTCCTTATAAAACTTTTCAGTGAAAAAGAAAAGGATTAAGGATATCATTAAAGTAAAAGCCTTCCTTAATACCTTATATCAACACAGCCTTAACCATTTTAATTTTCTTCCTTTCCTGCATTATTAATAGGTCTTTTCCAGATTTTTAATGGCAGTCGTTGCTGTGGAATGAAGCAGACCAAAACCACTGTTCAAAACCCTGTACTTTTTTTTACCTGTTTGCTGCTCTATCTAGCTGTCACGTTAACTCTGTTGTGACTCTGGTCCCATCGCTTCTGTTGGCAATAGAGTAGTCTAACAGCGCTTGCAAATCCTGGAGCTGGACCTGCAGCTCTCAAGGCGCTTTGCAGCCAAACACAACACTGTTCCCTGTAGCCATAGACAGAGCAGCACCAGGAGGAGGAGGATTTTCCCAGTGTTATTCACCAGATCAGTTACAGAAACAAAGACAGACTTTCACCATTTCTCCACAGTTCAGAGTCACTAAAAAGTGACATTTGATGTGCTCTGGACTGAATTTTTTTGACATGACTCCCTGAAGAGTTTCTGAGTTTCTGGTCAAAACATGAGGGACGACAACTTTGAGTCCAATTTTATGAAATCGGAGAGCATACAAATAGGCATTTGAATTTTCAGTTTGACAAGTATCAGTCAGGTTACTTCAGTTTTCACCATACTTTGCAATGTGGTAGACAAAGTACCACCATGGTGCATGTGACCTTTGACATTTAGACTTTTAGACNCGTAAGAAAAAGTATGAAGCTTCTTTGGCTGGTAATTTTATTCTTTATTTTCTGAAAATCAATGTTCATACCACGTCTCAGGGGGCACATTTTCACAGGGCAAGGACAGATGATGATTTTAATGGGTTCTGTGCAGCAAGTGTGGCAGAGCTTATTATTATTCTCTCATAGGGTGCATTGAAAAGTAACACTTAATAAAAAGGACCACAGGAAGCCAACATCAAGTGGTACCTTTTATTAAATACAAAGCATCTGTGGTTTACACAATTTGGGAAAAAAGAAGCTCAGTCCTATCTTTTGTTTATTCCTTTAAATCCATAAGGGAAGAAATTACAAAGCTGCTTAGGGTCCTAAATACAGATAGACATTCAAATCCACCATGGGCACTTGAGCATTGCAGTGCAGCACTTTGCAGCATCTAACCTTCAGGTGCCAGCCTTCCTAGAAGCAGTCAGCCAGCTGGGGTATCCAGGATTCACTTGTAAAACAGGGGGATTCAGTGTGCATGGATAAAACAGCCCTATCTGGGACTATAGGCAGTTTCTGTAGGAGCTCCAGGCATTTTTTTTAACTGGAATCCACAGTCCTGCTTACATCTGACACGTAGGCCAAGATTCTTTCAAATAAAACATATTAACTGTCATACTACATTCCAGCTCCAGACACCTAAAAATGTAGGTGAACCAACAACGTCCACCTTGTGAACAAGATCCCTAATCTCTGCACAGTGGGGGTACAGGTAGTGCATATGGAGAGCTGTTCAGTTCAGCAAATGTGACTTTAGTGAGGTGAACAAGTCTCTGTACTTCAATGAAGTCTGATTTAATTCTAAGTTGGAATCAGTTGCTCACTTGTAGGTGTCCAGTGCCATTTGGGCAGCTCTGAGGCATCCTGCCTGATCTCCAGATGCCCTTCCAGGATGTGTGTGACCCTAATCAATCCTGTGTGATACCTGCCCATGCCTTGCAGCTGTCTCAGGTGCTCACTCCAGAGCACTTCTGATAGCACCAAATGTGGGCAAATGACTCAAGCTCTCTGTTGGCTATCATAGGGGCTAGTCAGGGTATAAATCGGTTGCCTAGTGCTAGATAGTCAGCTAGCATCTTTTTAGGAACTATGGGAAATCCCACCGGGCCTCCAAATGTCCCAAAAGCTCCAGCCCTTTGTCACATCCACTACCCACACACAGACATTTCAGATGCTCTAAGGCAGGTCATATGGTATGAGGTTTCTATGTTTTAGCAGCTGAACTCTGATCCTGGTTCACATCCTGTGGGCTGACGTGGCTGAAACCTAAATGTAGGGGTCTGAATTTAAATCTGAATCCCACATTCAGCCTTTTCTTCTTTTTTTTTTTTTTTTTTCCTCCTGCAAAAGCTGGCTGACAGGAGCACCAATGCTGATCTCTTCTGAGCGGACTGTGCAATTTCCTGCTCCCCCATCACTTCTGTTCGGCTGCTGTCTCTACTCCTCCCAATGCAGGTTATTGCTCTGGAAGACAAATTTTTCCATTTTGAAAAGCTAGTGTGCTCTTTTCTCTATTCCCCTGTTCTCCATGCCCTGCAGATGCAGACGGTTAACTGAAGGCTGCAGTAAGAAGCAAGTGATAGTTTCCATCACTTTAGAGCTTGGATAGGTTGTACGCTACAGTACAGTACGTGCTGACACTTCCCATGGGAGGTAGCAGTTGGTAGCTTGGGTTTTCCTCTCTGTTGAGGTACCAGGACAGCTGGGAACAGAGGGACCAGCGGGCACTGCAGCTCTTTTCTATCATTGCAGGAAATTCTCTGCTGTAATGGTGATGCGGTCCGTTGAACATGTGGCTTGGTGGACTTCCACCTCTCCCAGTTAACCCTCCAAAAGAGACCAGAAGGATAACTTCAGCTCTCAGAGCTCTTGTTTCAGTGTCTATGCAGACTCGGCTGGAAAAAAAAAAAAACACAACGGTCTTTGAAAGCATTTGGGGCACATTTTGAAACTTAATTTTCAAAATGAAGGCTAGGCTGCAATGTAATCAGGTCAGCCCAGGGGTGAGATATGCAACAGAGAGGTATTACAAACTGCACTGTTTCAGTTGATTGCAAGACAAATCAGGACTTTTTAGCAACTCTTAACTATCTTCAGGAGTTTCAGACATTTTGTGAAGAGAAGTACTTCTGCTTGGAACCACTAGCTCAGTGAGCCTGAAATACTTCATTCAAAGCATCTCGGATTCAGCACAGTTCATCTGGAGCCAAAACAGGTTTGTGCCTATCCCAGAGCTATAGATCCTGGGAGCATCAGGGTCAGCATCTTGGCACCCCACCAACAGATCTGCTGTGGGCAGGAGAATATTGAAACCCCCTGCAACTCCTCTCATAAATCAATGTTACAGCTATTTTTAGTCAGACTGACAAGAATGTCATTTTCACAGAACAGTTGCTGGCTCTGGGGAATTTCTCCTTCATAGGAAATTTTTATAACAGTTGGTTTTAATCTGATTTGAATTAAGATCATACGTCAAAAACTTCTTTGTGCACTGAAACTTCTGTTTCATTGGCCATTCTGAGACAGGAAATCATGCTGGAAAAGGGCAGTCTGAGTACAACTGAAATTAATGATACCTTTGCTTTTACCAAGCCATGTCTGCAGTTACCAAGCACTTAGAACCAGTATGCATGCACTCATTGATACTGGGTAATTCCCTCCTGTTCGTCTTATTAAATCACCCAGAGTCAGCTGAAGGTGTATGAAAGTAATTGGTTCAGTCTCAGTGGCTCATCTAAAACCATGTATTGAAGAAAAAGTGACTGAATATGCTTTTCAGGAATTTTATTAAAAGTAATTAATAAGCAGGAATCAATTTAAAGAGGACGCAATAGTTAAGCCTTCTACAAATACTTCCCAATCAGTTAGGACTTAATCAGTGCAAATATCAAATTACAGTCAAAACAAAACCATGTAACAATTAAGCAGCACCACTAGAAATAAATCCTCAGATTAGTCAAAACCATCAAATGAACACTGCAAATAATCACTCCGAAATCCTAAAGCAAGAAGTTCAGGGAGGTAACCACTCATTTAGTTCCAAAACACGATCGACTACAGCCATGGCATAAATCTTTATCTGGGTAAATATTTCAGCATAAAAAGAAAATGAGCATGAATCTACATTACAATCTCAGAAGCCAATTAATGTTTTCTTCTTGGAAGTTCATCATCAAGTACAGATGCTAATCAGCACGCTCTTTCACTCCTCTCTCCCAGGGAATATAAATGTTACAAGGTATTTTGATAAGCACAGATTTCAGTAGGTTTTTTTTTCACTGATTCACCACTGACAAAACCCTAGGAAAACCACAATGTTTGATTGGAAGGGAAGGCATTCTAGTTTAGTATGGAAATATTGTCCAGTGCTTTCCTATGCGGCTACAAGGATTCCAATGAGTATTCCCCCCAAAACCAGAGTTAAATAATCAATATAAAAAGATATTCAAACATTTCAGCTTTTGGAGTATTTGGCCCTATTTGCTATGGGGAACTGCCATTCTGTTTAGACATATTTCTCATCATTTTCTGAACTGAAAAAAAAGTGTCTTTAGATTTGTTTTGTTCACATTTCAGGGTGAAGAAAAAGGGTTGTCATTTCTATCAGGGATTTTGGGAAGGAAGGTTGCAAAGTGACAGTCAGTGCCTGGAAAGGCACATCGGGGCCCACAGGAACTTAATCTATGGTGGATGGTTCATACTTACCTACTTTGCAATAAATTCCTTGGTCCTTATTAAAACAGGGATGTCACATGCCTGAAACAGGATCTGATGTCAATATAGTGACTATGCTGCAATCTGGAGCTAATTACAGAAGTCCCTTTTGAAGTCACCCATGTCTTTCACGTCTGCTGATTTTGACTTCCACAAACAAAGGAAAAAAAGTTGAATTTTGGAGAAAGGAATCTAAGATGTGGATTTGAAGTTCTTCTGGAGCTGGCGACAAAGCAGCACTTCACCATCTGGTGGTCCAGCACAGCATTCAAGCAGCCACTCCAGAGAGCAGCCCAATAAACCATTCCCTCCCTTTACCCCTATCAAACATCTGTGTACACCTCAGAATAAATCTGAATAGATTTAACAACAGCTGTCAGATCAGCTCCTTGGTAAATGAGAACTACGGTGGGCTGGCTAGCTGCTGAAAGGTTAACAAGATATTTCTTACACTTGAAGGTCCCAACATTTTCTCTCTTCTAGAACCACAGCACAAGTTTAAAATGCTAATTAAACTCAATCCACTGAAGTTTACATAAATCTACATTTGTATAAAGACCATTTTTCACTTATCCTAAATAATCTGTTATATTCTTTTCTCTTACCCCTTAATCTTGTTTTGTAATTTCTCAAAGGGAGGAATTTTTGGCATCCAACTTAATTTGATTTCAGTGTTTAGATGCTTAGCTCCTGCTTTGTGAAATCCACAGCCCTGAGGTCTGGCTACTGATGTCTGCAAAGAAATTTCAGTTTTATACAGTAAGTGCTACTAACAGAGGCGAAATGATATGCCAGAAGTAGGGGTGTGTGTCCAAAGCTTCCTCTCTCCCAAATTCATGTTTTTCACTGCTATTGTATCATTTCTGAGAGCACAGCTGGCCCAGATTGAGTTTAGCTACCCTGACTTTACAGTACATAAGTTTTAATTATGGAATACATGCTACAATCAGGAATACAAGCACGCTCTGCAGGTAGAAACCAGCCTTTCCCCTTCTCTTTCCATGACTGTGTGCCCTAATCACTGGACACAGATCCTTTCTGTTTGCTTTCCTGGGAACTCCCAGAATTCCTAATCCAGGGAATCCTGGTATTTCTAGTTGCATAACGGCCAGCTAACAATAGGTGGGGTCAGTGGGGTTCCTTCATCAAACCTCCTTAAACTTCTCTTCTTTCCACTTTGAGAGTGGAAATGAGTGATGTGAATTACCTGCTCTGTGGGCTGAGGATTTCAAACTTTTCTGTTTTAAGAGGTGGGCTACTGTGGAGAAAGGGGAAACAGCTACTGCTCATTCTGCCCCAGGAACATTTAGGAGTGGGTTTTCAGCTCTGAGTTTTGAATGACAGGAGAAGTGTGGCTTGCAGTCCCAATTCACGTACCTAAGCTCTGGAGTGGAGCAAAAATTTCTGAACTATTCCAGGATTTAGCATTTAGCTGTAAGTTTTCCCTCCTTGCCACAAAAAAACTTTGGAGTACCTCCAACCTGATGTGCTCTCTGTGCACATGCTTTGCAATACAGCTTAGGCTCAGGCACCTGAAAATGTAAATTCGGTAACTTACAGGCACCAAAGTCTTTTACTGCATCTGGCGCAAGGTGGCTATGAATGAAAAGCTGGAAAGAAAGTTTACCAAAACATCAACATAGAGAGGACCATAGAAAGCAATGTAAGCAAAATTCAAACTCCTGTATGAGCTTATATTTTAAGTGAAAAAGAATTTTAAAGAAACCAATGCAGCTCTAGTGTCGGTTTGTGTCAGGTCCTGGTGCACTACTCAAAATTGAAGTGAATTTTTCTCTCTGGTATTTCAGTCATGTTTTCCCTCACCAAGACTTCGGCTGAAACTGCCAAGACCCACAGTCCTTGACAGAAATTACTTGAATCAAGGACAGAATGACTGGTTTCAGGTGGGAAATTTATACTGCAGTGCTGTCACAACAGAAGAGTGCTCTAAATGCAAAGTGTCCCCTCTTTGTGAATACAGGCAAAGGAAAAAAACTTAGTCCTGCCATGCCAACTTAGATGAATGACATCTGGCCCTGTCCAGATGTTCATTTAAACGCATCTGATTGTTTGTTCCTGACTTTTAAAAAAGCATCAGTAGTTATAAGGCAAAGAAAATGACTTAGCATTTACCTGAAAGGTTAAGATGTATCTTAACTGTGAACTGCAAGTACTTACCTAGAAAAAGATTTCTGCGGGAAAATGACAAGAAAAAGTAACAGTCTTAGAGGTGTGAGGCAGACCTGTCTGACTGCCAACATTTCTAAATTAGCTGGACTTTCATTTCAGGCTTGATTTCTAGTACTTACCCAATCACAACTATCAGTCCTCAGTGCCAGGGTGCTATTCTCCAATTACAGTGATCTGAAGCAGAAGACAGACAGAACAGATATCCCTGCAGAACTGAGAGAAGTGGAAATGCTTTGCCGAAGACCAGACTCTTCCCTGTCACATGAGCTGGAGCATGCGCTGGCAAAGATATGCAGCATGGCTACTGCACCGCCTTCAGCTTCCCCAGATGATGCTCTTCAGCTACCAAGCGCTGTCTAACAGTTCCTAGTTTTTAGCTGATAGAGCAGTGCTGCAGGACCTGACACAAACCCACACTAGAGCTGCTTCAGGCCACCTCTCCACTATGTTCTCCCTGCCATGGTTTGTCACCAAAGTGAAGCCCCAACTCACTGGACATTTATGGATCCCCAGGGGAGCTGTGGCTCCCAGTAGCGGACACTTACTGAGGTGCTGTTCCTTATTCTTCAGCCAAACTGGGCCACATCCAGATGTTCTGGCTGTTGGGCTTGCTTAAGGTGGTAAGGAGGTGCTGTAATCCTTCTGGGTGATATTTGATAGCTGAGAGGCAAGTCTCCCAGATGCTAACAGTCTTTTCTTTCTTCTGCCATGATGCAACAGAGGCTTAGTAGTGATGCAGCTACCAGCTGAAGCAGGATGTGGATTCAAAAGCCTGGATTAACACAGGCTCCAAAATAAACATGTTTTTCTAGCTATATGGCAAAGCAGTTTATATTTGTCAGATTTAATTGAGAGACTGGTGAGACCTGTTAGCACAGCTACGACTCCAGGTACAATCTGAATAGAAGGCATGAATTTTGAGCAGTTTTACTGCAATGTTTAATGAACAGATTGTCCTAGGATTTAAAATGTTATTAATTAAGGACCTTAATTACCAGTAAGTACTGTTTGTCTTGTTATTATAACCATTGCCTGTAAATGGTATCATTGCTAAGAGTCATGTTCCATGCCATACTGAATCATAGTATTTAGGACTAGAAATAAAACTAGAAATAAAAAGAAATGCAACCTTCTCCCTAGGTTGGAAAGGAAACACAATTATTATATCAATGATAGCAACAAGAAAGGACTGGCAGTCAGGATGGTTCTGAAAGTATTATTGCTGTAAGAAAAGATATTATAATATAGAGACATTAGTAGCTATTAGAAACTTCCATCATTGTTTCAGTCAAATTTATAGTAACACTTGGACATAGTTTTCTGTAGAAAGAGAGGTAGAAAATGTTCATACGGCATTGCTCAGTCATTTTAAGCTGCAGTTCCCTTACAACAGTATTTAGCTCTCAGCTACAACAAGTATAAGGAAGCATCTCGCCTTTAAATTGTCTTTAAGTGAGTTTCCTGTGGAGATAAAACAGAAGGGAAGCTGCAAAATCCAATCTTGGTAATGGATTGCTAGACCAGTGGTTCCCCAATGAATTTTGCAGCCACCATGATGTTGGCTATCATTTGGACAGTTACTGTCTGACTGCTATTTAGAGGTATATATATATTTTGTTACACCAGAGAACAGTTACAAAAGTTAATAACAGAACTAGATTAACACTTACCCTTGCACCGAAGTGGGAAACAGTTTTAAAAGTCAGGAACATATCCTGAGTTGGCGTATGTGTCCTTATATCAGTCAAAGACGAGAGAAGATAATAATACATGTGAGGAAGCCAGTGTTGGCTAATACGGAAACCAAAGTATGTAGACTCTACCTGTGCTGTACAGACATATTAAAAAGCATCACATGGCCAGGAGACATATAAAAATTATTGCTGGTCTGAAGACCTGGCTTTGAAGAGTTCCTGTATCTCATACCTATTATAGCTGTTGTGTGTTCCTTTTAAAATCATGACCACAATAACGAGAAGCGATGCTGTGACCACATTATTTCACTGGTCTAGGTGCAGTACCAAAAAAGCCGAATGAATTTTTTTTTAATTAACCTCGATTATGGAGGAACTTGGGAAGATTTCCATACCAGAAGTCTTTGGGCAACACAGTAGAGGCTCTAACTCAGAATAAAATGTCAGTAGAAGAGATCCGGGAACAAATCACAAAATTAATATTAATAAATTGCAAGGTCTTGATGGTATTCACCCAAGAGCTCTCAAAATGTGGAACATTTGAACTGATGCACAACCTTAAGCTTATAATTGCTTCTGTATTACAGTACCAGGCTATGGTGGCATCACTTTTGGAAATTATTGCAGGTTAGATGCAACGAAATACTGAGCAATAAGCCTACAAGAGGAAGTTAATTACATGGAAACGTACTAATAACTTGGGCAGAATCAACACATTTTGTAAAGGCAAATTCCATCTGTCAGAGTTACTACATTATGCGGGAAACAAAGATGGACAAAGAAGATCTGATTGCTGTATGGATTTGGTTTTTTAAAAGCATTTTGACAAGATTCCTCACCAAAAGCTCTTAAAGAAGGTGGTATCATGGAACAAGGGGACATGCCCCCACATTGATAAAGAGAAAGGGGAATAAACACTCAGGATTCAAGCTGAAGGAAGTAATCAGTGAAGGAAGTTATTCAGGATAAAAAAAAAAGATAAGGGTAAAGGTAAGGTATAAAGATAATAAATAACTGTAGAAGGCCCTAATGACAGACATGACATTGATGATAAAATAGCAGATGAAACTCAATACACATAAAACATGATCAAATCTTTAGGACAGCTTCTGTGCAAGGAGTAACTGAAATAGATACAGACTGTTCAGCCTGAAAAAGAGACAACTGATAAGGTACATACAATACAGGTCTATAAAATCTTTGCTGGCCCAGGGCAGGGGTGTGGGGAACAATTCCAGTGTAAGAATTAGGCAGCCTCCAAGTAAGCCAGCAGGAGGAAAATTCAAAACAGCGAAAAGGAAGTGACCCTCTGGGTAACACATGGTTAACGCAAAGATTACAGCAAAGTGCTGAGGGTACTACCTTACAGGTCTTCAGAGTCACCAAATGAAGTTACGGCAGATTCCTGCAGGGTCGGAAGATTCACTGCAAAGGTCTCATGAGATGAGATGCTCCATCTTATTCTTGGCCAAGGTGTCTTTTTTCAGTCACTGTTTGGTTTTTATAAAGTAAACAAGCAGGAACGAGAGAAGGGAGCGAAGCAGCAGTAAGCAGGGCTGCAGTGGGGGCTCAGCTCTTCCCTCAGCCTGGTAATTGCCTGTCGCGGATGGAAATATTTGACACGGTTATGATTTAGCAGCAATTCAAACTTTATTAGTGGTGTGCGGTAAATCAAGAGGTTAAATTTTAGCAGCACTTAATCATTAACCGATTTAAGGATTTACAAGATGATTTAACAAAATAATTGAACAGCAACTTAATTACAGATTCGAAAATGACAAGATTCACACTAACTTGCTACAAGGTATCCCAAATCAATACATACGCATATGAGCACAAACATACAAACACACACCACTGGAGGGGTCACGCGCGCACACACACACACACGAGCCTTTCACTGGTAGGACCAAAGATCCCTTCGCAGTGGGCGACTCCAGTGAGCCGAAGGGTGCCCCTTTTGACTCCTTACACGTGCATAGACAAATGGACAGAAAGTATTTGGATCCAGTAAAGTATAAGAACACCCACGCTTGTAAGAGCTAATGTGTATATTAGACACACGTGGATAGAGAGGTGGATGAAAGAGAGGCTAGCCTACAGTTAGCATTTCCCTCTTCTCCGTTTTAGAGTAAATACTCACAATGCATCAGTATTCCTCAGCGGACGATAACTGAGAGTCGAGAGGGTTGACTTGCCCTGGCCTTTTAATCCTTGAGGTGACTGCCTAAGCAGTGTCCCAACTCAGGGGAGATGCTGATCACAGTCTCCTGCAATCCAGAAGAGCTCCAAGGGTGTCGCTAGAATCATTACTTATAGCTCCCGAGGTAATTGACTTTTGTCAGGTACTTTTCCACTCTGGCCCAACTTGGACAATGGAATATTCTGGTGCTTCTCCACTCTGGTCCAGCTTGGACAATGGATATTCTGGTACTTTCCACCAGTTGCACAAGCCCGGACCTTGATAGATTTTGAAGTTCTGGTACCATCCTCTTCTTTGGGCCACAATTCATATATTGTCAGGAGTGACTGATTACTGTTATTGTTTCCAAGCGATAGGATTCACTGGAGCCAAGTCCGCTAAGGGGTTGCTGTAATGTTCTGGTCCATCACCTGTTACTTAATTTCTTTCTTTTATGTTGGACCATTATGTGTCCCAGGTGCTAATGGGCTGAGATAACGTTTCGGTCCATTGTATTGTTATGTGGCCCAGGCGGGGAAATCACACCAAGCACCGAGTGGCCTAAAGCAGGGGGGGAGCTGCACCACCACATTGCTCTCCTGGTCAAGGTGCTGGTGAGGCAGAGGGGTGGAGTGAATCCAGGGGGCCCCAGGGACCATCTCTCTCGGGAGGTGATGACCAGCCTGCACCATGCCATGCGGTGTGCAGCAGTAATGAGTGATTTGAAGGTGTACATAATACCAATAAATAAAGATGCAGATAAGTAGCTGCAATAACATATTAATATGTTAAAATAATTCCAGAATTGCAAGCTATTATACTGTTGCACCAGCATTTGATGTATTAGCATTTTTTTTGAGCTCAGAATTTTTTCAGCTAAGTCCAATATGTTAAAGCTACCTGTGCTTCTCAGACTGTTTTGCAATTAAGAACATGGTGCTGTTTCATGTCTAATAGCTTATATAAACTGGAATGAAGAGTGACATTTTCATTTGAAATTAACAAAAATCAAGATCCTTAAATGAGTAAAAGAGAAACTGCAACCCCCTCATAGACCACAATCACCTTCAGAAAGCCCTTGGTAAAGATATGGCAAAGCTTGAAGACATTTACTATACCATATTACATTTTTATTAGATTTTCCCAATTAATTTTAGTCATCAGAGACAAGAAATATAATGTTGTTCCCATCAGCTGCTCATATTTGCAAAATGACCAATCTGGAAAGTATATAATGGAAATCCCTTTTCACCTTGTTCTATCTGAGAAGACAGCGCATAGCGAAAATCTTTGGGATTATCTATCAAACTCTTTGCTCCCTAATAGTACATCTTCTACTGGTTTATCTGGTTTCATTTCCAGTGATGCCAAGAAAAACTTTTCCACGTATTTTTGGTGGAAAGCCAGAACAAAGACTAAGAGATTTTATGACCTAGGTTTTCATAGTCATTGAGACTAAATCTTCTGATGCTCAAGGGTAGAGTAAAAGCCACAGCAGGTCCCTGTTGCAACTGCCTGAATCCACATAACGCTCATCTCCATAGAACAATGATTTTCGCAGTCAGGCTCTTCTGATCATTTCCTTCAAGTCTGGTAGAACCATTCAGTAGCTGTTTTAAACATGCCTCCTGCTTGCTTTAGCATACTGCCTTTTGTCTGTTGGTATCTATTTCATCTGCCTTTCACTAGGCCTCTCTTTTCATCACCGAAGTAGTGTTATGTCTTTATCTAAGAGTGTCTTCTAGCTCTTTAAATACTCGTCATACAATTGTGTGGTTTATCATCTGCTCCTTTTGCCGAACTATTCTGTCACCTTTTCGACCCTTAGACACTTAAAATCTGTCTTCCTAAGCCAGTGCTTTGCCTGTAAATGCAACTAAAATTAGGATTTCAGTCCTAATATGAAATGATGGCTCAACAAGAAGAAGAGGAAGTGCTAGAGTTACAAATAAACACAGCAGTATTTAATTCATCTACTAATCAGTTCCTTACGATTTTAAAAGATCTAAAACAGTCTGGCACCGAGTGACAGATGTTCAGCCACTGCATCCGGGATCTGAAGACATTGCAGCTGCACTATGGAAAAAAATAGTGTGTGGGCTCTCCCCAGATGCAAATATAATGTAAATGCAAATTTATACAGTCAGAGGCTATGTGCAAACTTTCATGTGCAATCTTATTTGCTGCAATTCCAATCAATGTGATTCTGTTGGATGAAAATCATGGACACCAGAGCCATTAATCATATAGAAAAAAAGGTCACCAACACATCTGACCTCCACAGCGCCAACAAGTATGAAATGTGAAGGCAGTAATTCTAGATGCCGCAGGATTGCTGATTGCAGAGCCTTCGTGCCTCATAGTAATCCTGAGATATGCCATTTATTCTGTCATATCTGATAAGGCCTCTGGCACCTGGTTTTAAATTCCTTCCCTTCCCCCATCTGACTTCTGTCTGACCAGATCTGCTAGCAAAGACGCACATAACACCCTACGATTAAATTTTACAATGTAAAAAAATACTGATTTCCCAGACACCCACTGATTTAGACAGCTGGTGGCTTTTGTCAACTATGTTGCATAGATATGTGATCTGTGTCACTGTGATGAAACTTGTAGCATGACATGAAATTTCTCTCATGATGTGCAGATAAACCCCATATTGGAAAGTGCATGAATTCAAACAGCATTAATAAAATGGGACCAAACGATTTGCTATTGACTGTTTTATTGATCACTTCTGCTCCAGTGATTTAGCTATATAGTGAAGTTAATTATTTTCTTGTAAAGAAGTTAATTATCTTCTTGTAGCACTTATAATGCTAATGAAATATGGACTGCTTGCAAGCAAATTGGTTTCACACACTGAAGTGATAGCACAATCGACAGACACCAGTCTGTCTAACCATCAGTCCCACAGAATATCAGGCTAACTTTAGCAAAAGCTCATGTGAATGCTGTTTTTCTCGCTATAAGCTATTTTATGCTCAGACAATAATCTTGAAGTAAGATGGATATGTTGGAGACTGTCACGCTGAGCAGTGATGACTTTCAAGTTGACTCTGATTTTGATTTTTCCCTTGATAGTCCTTTTTTTTTCTGTTTCATATCCTTCAAGGATAGATGTTTCTGGGAAGCTTCCTAGAGAAGGAAAAAACCCCAAACTTAAGATACACCTGAAACTGAAAATTGTTATTATTGTCATTTAACTAAAAATTACAAAGGTAAAATGGCATATGCTCTTCTAGGTTACCTATGTCTGTCATCTAATGATTGCCTCGCTGCTTGGGTGCCTCATGTACTTTAAGGAAATGTCCAGGAAGTTGTTTGCTCTCTTTGTGGAAAATTAAATTTGCAGTGATAAGGCCAGTCAAAAAGCCCAACTGGCCACTGCTTAATCTTGCTGTAGTGTTTGCTGTAAGTACTTGTCAAAACTGAGCAAGGCATCGTAGGTAACTGCAGGTATAAAATAGCGGGAACATCCAACGCAAACTCTTGTGGTTACTGTACCTTTTCAGGTGCCTTGAGGAATAATAATGAAATAATCTCAGCAAAACAAGGAAGTCTATTTTTTTTCTCAATTGATCTGGTAATTTCAGTTTCAAAATATGAGATTCCTTAAAGGGAGAATGTGATATTCCTTATCCCGAGAAAGTGCTTAGCATCACATTTCAGAAAGCAAGACTTCACTGAGATTTCTCAATCTGGGCTAAAAATTCTGGCAATCAGTACCTGCTAGGAGAAATTTATTCTGGATAGAAACCAACAGGAAGGATGTCTGCACTTTTTTGTTATCTCCTAGATAGAAGAAATAGATTTTGTGCATAAACTTACTTAGCATGTCTAGTCTGCTGTGGCAGGGGGAACGTTAATAGTGCAACCAACCCCCGAAAAACCCAAAGTCAATGAACTGAAATACCCCCCCGCCTCCCACCCATGAACAGCATGAACAGCACAATAGCAAACACACTGTTTTGAGCCTTTGGGGCTGAAAAGTGGCTGACCTTAATCATTTAGCCAAGAAACATAGAAAGTGAAGGCATACCATGGATTTAAAGAAAATAAAAGTATCAATGGGCTATTGAGGATCATGTGGGCATTGCTAAGATCCACAAACTACCTGTGCCACTTCACATAGTCTTCCTCTATATGCAAGGGAGGTTGTACAATATTACATAGTTTTAGAAATATTTCAATCATCTCTTGCTAAGAGGAAACAAAAAAAATCCAAGATTTCTGCTGTTGGTAAAAAGAGGGGGTGGCAGGTAGATCTCATACCAGAGTGACACCATTCAAATATTTATAGTAGCTTCAAGCGACACAGTGTCAAAACAGCAAAATCATATTATTCTACTTCAAGAGTCATTTGAGTGCTGAAGCATCCTGAAAATTTGCCAGTCATGGCAATTGACCGCTCCGTCTGCTTTTTTCCTCATAAAGTTTCTATGATTAACTGTGGGGGACATCATGCTCTGAATTAGTCTTTTTAGATGACACAGGTGTTTACTAGCACAAGGTCTATGGTGTTGTGAATCCCATACCTCCAGCACCTGCATAAAACAGCCCTACTGCAGGGAAGGCAGGTCACTGGAGGGAATCGTGCACCCCTGGGCATTTCACAGGGCAAGTCAATCAAGTGGACTTACAGGTTCATCTCTCTTTATGTGAGCTGAGGAAGTTTCCTCTTTGGATCTGTGGTTTGCTGCCAAATAAACCTTTTTGGCACAAAGCATTCATACTGGCAGAGGGAGAGGGACCATGTACTACTTCTTTAAGCTGTATCATAAGCATATAAAGGCTATAAAAAGGCAAAGGAAGCTGAAATTTTAAGATGGGAGAGAGAGACAGACTGCAAGCCCTGATTTAGGTAGATTTCTTCATTAGAAACAGATATATTCTGTGTTGGTAGGGATTTCCCCCCTCCTTGTTTCCCCATTAGGAATGTTGTATTATTGAAAGTGGCTTTTCGCACTGATTCCTTAACCCCAGAGGTGCTAAAATACTATTTGAGGTTGTGTACAATGTCTTAAACAGAACAGGAGAAAATCCTGAAGACTGAGCTGCATAAGAACTCCAGTGCATCCCTCTATGCTATTTCCAGCTGTGAAAGACAACAGTCTTTCACAGTCCTGGAGTTCTCCAGTCCTGGAGAAACTGGCTGCTCATGGCCTAGACAGGTATACTCTTCGCTGGGTAAAAAACTGGCTGGATGGCCGTACCCAGAGAGTGGTGGTGAATGGAGTGAAATCCAGTTGGTGTCCAGTCACAAGTGGTGTCCCCCAGGGATCAGTGCTGGGGCCGGTTCTCTTTAATATCTTTATCAATGATCTGGATGAGGGGATCGAATGCACCCTCAGCAAGTTCGCAGACGACACTAAACTGGGAGGGTGTGTTGATCTGCTTGAGGGTAGATTGGCTCTGCAGAGGGATCTGGACAGGCTGGACAGATGGGCTGAGGCCAATGGTATGAGGTTCAACAAGGCCAAGTGTCGGGTCCTGCACTTGGGTCACAACAACCCCATGCAGCGCTACAGACTGGGGGCAGAGTGGCTCGAAAGCTGCCCAGCGGAAAAGGACCTGGGGGTGTTGGTGGACAACCGGCTGAGTATGAGCCAGCAGTGTGCCCAGGCGGCCAAGAAGGCCAACACCATCCTGGCCTGCATCAGGAATAGTGTGGTGAGCCGGACTAGGGAAGTGATCATCCCCCTGTACTCGGCACTGGTGAGGCCTCACCTC
>VUYV01000101.1:2500582-2533074 GCA_008711295.1 Anarhynchus alexandrinus | reverse complement strand
TTTTTTTCTTTTTTCTCTCTTCAGGGTAGGTTAACGGTTGGACTTGATGATCTTAAAGGTCCCTTCCAACCTCACTAATTCTATGATTCTATGATTCTATATACTTCCTGTCATATTCATTTTTGGGAAACACAGAATTCCTTCATTGCCTAATTAAGATTAGGTCACTCATGCTGCAGATATTCATAATGAACACCTCTGCCCATTCACATTAGCACCTTCTAAAACTACTAGAAGTTAAAGAACAGATACCTTCTTTATAAATCCCTGTATGAGTGATTTATATTAAACAATGAGGGGACATTTGTATGTAGCTTACAGCATCTAATTTGTTGGTGAAAGGGTAAATATTGTAATCAACATTTCAGACTAATGATTTTTCCCAAGAAGACATTCATTTCCATCACTAATGAGTTAGAAAGTAAAACTGCCACAAGCTTCATTTGACTGGCAGCTTCAGTAGCTTGGTCAAGAGCAAAGTGAGGTGAAAAAATTTTTTGGGAAAAAAAAAAAAGCACTACTCTCGGGGTTTTTTTTTTTGAATGCTCTGAATTTGATGATGCTTTGAAGTCAAACTTACCTGCAGGAAAGGCTTACTCTTTTCAGGAGTTTGTGCTCAGCTTAAGCACCCAATTGTTACCAAGCTGGGGACTTCAACAGTTGCGCAGACTTCAGTAGCACTCATGGAATAAAATAGACTTCCTTTCTGTTGGGTTCAGTGCTGGGCAGCAGTGGGACTGAGAAGAATTGCACGAATTTCAGTTGGCACCAGCCAGGGCTCGCTTGGTCCCCAGCCCCAGCACTCCGCCTGCCCGGCAGCAGGAAGGAGCCTGCTCCCTCTGGGAACCTCGGGGCTCTCTGCTCTCGGACGGGGAAACCCTGTTCTGGGAACAGCTTTTCATATTTGGCTTTTTCATGCCCGGCCCTCATTGGAAAATCTATTGTAAATAACAATGACAGTGACAACAGTAATAATAAATAATAGGAAAAAATACAACTACTCTGTTGTTACCATTGGTTTTATAGAGCCCTTGATTTTCTGTTGAGTCATACTCACAGTCATAGCATGTATGCCATATTTTAAACAGTTAATTAATTAAGTCATTAATACCTCTGAAGGCTCCTGCCATTATTGTCACATTTTTAGGAGTTCTCTGTTCAAACCCTTTTTGGAATAAATGAATTGCCCATAGAATTCAAACCGTGCTTTGTAGTATACCTATTATTTGTTCTTAAATGTCAAGAGAGGCTTTCCTGGAAGCTTGATTGTGTTCTTCCAGCCTCTGGCAAAAGATTAGATTGCTATAAGCTTAGACTGTTATCACTGAAGTTGATTATGTTGTGGAAATTTCAGCATCTGACCACATGCTGTTTATTAATATTTTGTACCACTTCAATATTACGTGCTTAGATAGTGAATTTCAGCAAATAACATGCTTCTCGTGCATGTTCCAGGGAAGTAGAATTTATTTATTATTATTTACTAGAAACAAACTTGGAATGGAGCATTTCTGGTGAATATGGACAATTATTTGCAACAGGAGAAGATCTATCATACTATTGCTGCTTTTCAAGCACCTTTATTAGCATTTCCATTTTTGGAATTAAGAACTTGACTGGGGATATACTTATGTATTGCAGCATTAAGTGATAAATCTGATACAAATACTGCTCACTCATTCAAACAATGACAATAAACACCATTCAAGAGCTGCAGTTAGCAAACTCTACTAAATATTTCAGATCCAACTCCACCACAGTAAAGCAAAGCAAAACAACTTCCACGATTGTAATTGTTCTCATCACTAAATAAAAACTTGGTAGTTTCTGTGGATGTGAAAACAGCAGGCTGTCAATCATACTGCTGTTGGCAAAAGATGATTTGCTTTAGTGAATTTTTACACATTTGATGGAATGCCAGGATAGAATAGGTCGTACCTCTTACAAACAAGAGAAGATAAGAATTTTAAATCTCTGGAGGCATATTAGGAAATATAATACAAGTGTTAGCAACTCACTGTGGACCAGATTTGTATAGGTGTACGTGCTATGTAATGAATACATAAATTTTGCATTTGCTTTCATGTCAGTGCCTTTAAATCAGAAGTAAGACAGCTGGCTGGAATTAATCAGCATTTGCCATAGCATTACTAAGAGTAGAATTTAGAACAAATCTTGGGAAAATAAAGTACCATAGCTTTTTTTTCTCGTTTTCCCCCTAATAATGTCCTTACTACCCTTTTTTGTTGCAACACATCTTACGCTATACATGCATGATGAAAATGCTGAAAGTCTCTCTTTTTTCTTATGTCAGAGATTCCAGTGCATATGGAATCAGGCTTTTCTTCCGTGAATCAAGGGAGCACTTAGCAGTGTATGGGTGTTCTTACTCACCATTTCCTTTTCCCCACAGAATGCTTTTTTCTTTCAGAGATGTGAAGAACATCTTTTTTGCGGTTTTTTTTCCCTCCATAAAGGTGTGGAATAAAAAGAGATGGGGTGGGTGATGCTCTTTGTAGCTTAGAGGAATTCTGGAGCATTGGCAGTATTAACGGCTCCAAATCAGCAAGAGCTCACCGTGTCATTTACAGACAGTTAAACCCACTAGGCATCATTAGATCACCTAGTCTGACTTCTGAATAACGCAGGCACTACGCTTGATCCATTTCTCTCTGTTCTGAGATTAATAGCTTGTATTTAGCTAAACAGAAATATCATCAAACCTTGATGTGAAGACTTCAAAAGATGAAGACATTGCTACCTCTCTCATTGTTTTCTCACAGTGGTTAATCATACTTGCTTTCAAAGGTTTGTGCCATATCTTAAACTTGAAGCTCTACATTGTTACACAATCTCCATTGGACCTTTGTATTTTTACTTCTTTCTGTCCATATTGCCGTGCAATGTATCAATGCACCAAGCAAAGATTGCCCCTTCTGGACAGGGACTAGGGATCGACTATCCCATCTGCTCTAGATGACACTGCTTGGGCAGGGGGTGGGATGAGATGTTCTCCAGGTCCATGTCCCTTCCAACCTCAGACATCATCTGGTTCTATGAAGTACTTCCATGTGGTAGAGACTGGGGAAGGTTTTCTGGAGCACAAAGTGAAACCTTCTCAGCTCAGCCACAGTCACACAGATGCACAATCTCATCTGTGAGTCTTTCTTATGACTCAGGTGAATATTTTAGGAGATAGAGAACCCATGGATTAAAACTTAGAACAATGAGACAGTTACGTGGCTAGATAGAGATTATTTGCCATCCTATTTGACATTCATCCATGAGGGAAAAGCTCACCCATGGCTGCTGGTTTGCTGAGCACATTGCCATGAGACAGGCAGGGGTAATTCTGGTTCTGGAAATGAGGCTGTGAATATGAAGCTACTTTTCAGATGCTACCCAAATGTGAAGACTTGTCTCTCTAAATGTAGCTTCTGACTGTTTGCAAGCTCACAGGACTGGGTGATATTTTGGGAAATAAGATAATCTCAAACCATTATGACACTGACCTGCAATTTCCTTTTTCCTAAACAGGAGAAGTCCAAAAAGTCAATAGCAATATTTTTTTTCAGTGAAAGCTTACACAAGGCCAGGGGAAGGCAGCAATGAAGTAACATTGAAGGGAGAAAAGAATTAACATTTCATTTTTGGTTGAGCTGTGAAATTTCTCTTCCACTCTGAAAAGACAAGAGAAAATCTAAATATGCAATAATAATATAGAACAGTCCAAATTAAAATAAATCAAATTTCTGTCCTCCTCTGTATTGCTCATTATGATAAGAGGGAATCCATATTACTGTCTTAACAGAGAGTCACAGATTTTTCTAATGCTCAGCAGGTTATTACTCACACAGTTAAGTCAGCAAAGACAAATGTGCAGAATATGGTGGAGTATTAGTTGTTACTTATTCACAGCAGTTTGTTTCAGGGACATTGCTTGCATTGCTTATAAGCTTATTTCTTGGACTCATTTGTCAGGAAAAAACCAAACACTTACGAAAATTTAAGTAATAAGTATGGCAAAGACAAGTAGATTTTGTAGCAATTAGGTTTGCATACACAGAGTTTTCAAACCCAATTGTATCTAAAATTGGTGGGCAAGGATATGCCTTCCCACAGGAGAACTGAGCATAAAAACACTCTATCAGAGTTACAACTCGCTGATGTTTGACTTATTTGGCACTAACATACTGTAGGGTTCATCACGCTTATCTACACATATCCATCATGAACATCTGAGATCCTCCAATATGCAATGGAGAGAAATCGGCACACTTAGAGGCACAAATCCTCAGAGCAGACACAGGGATGTACATTTGAGTTTAAGGGTTCATCCTTGAGCATTACAGGCCTTCC
This sequence comes from Anarhynchus alexandrinus, assembly GCA_008711295.1. Taxonomy (NCBI): domain Eukaryota; kingdom Metazoa; phylum Chordata; class Aves; order Charadriiformes; family Charadriidae; genus Anarhynchus; species Anarhynchus alexandrinus. Next base: position 2,528,715 of record VUYV01000101.1, on the reverse strand, counting down.
TCCATGTCTGATACGGGAACTTAGGGTCATCAGCTCAGATGCGGATACCCACCTCAGCTGCTTCCCAGCCAAAGTATCCCCACTCCTATTTCACTTCAGAATTTCACCTGATAGGATAAAACTAGCATTTTCCTCTTATTATGCAAGCTGCTAGAATTATGAAACAAAGTATTTGAAAGATGACAGGATGCAATTTAATTGTTAATTACATAACTGTATACATCTCAAGAAACTGTATTGATTCCCATGAATTTACCTACTTCAGCTGTGTATGAACATAGATTTGGGCACATGATGCTCATGTACCAGCTTCTAGGTTAAAACTTTATTGTCCGTTTTCAGTTCATTCTCATGGATCAAAAAACCCTATAAATTGCATTTGCAGAAGTATCTTATCCATATATCCATGCCACTGGTGATAACATAACCTAACATAACATAACATAACATAACATAACATAACATAACATAACATAACATAACATAACATAACATAACATAAACTAACTCTTTGTGAAATCCCAAAGGACTTCTAGTCTATGCAACTCATACTTTAACTCCATATTCTGAACTCTGAGGGAAGAAAAAATATTAAACTGTTGTTGGAAGCCCAGGTAACAGCCTACTTGAAATGTGACAGCTTGGGACCAGGATGACAAATTCTCTTTGAATTTGAAATCTGTCTTGTAAGCTGAAAGATGGAATACCACATTCAGTGACACTTCAGGTATATGACAGAGAAAAGTGTGTGTATTAATTCAGATATATGACAAACATAGGAAAATTAATAGGAAAAAATATAACTTCCAAAGTATGTACACTCTAATTGATTTGAGGTCTTCAGAGTATCTAAGATGGTTTCCACCTTATCAGAAAACACCTTCAAAATATATGAAAATTGTCTTCCTATTGTGATTTCCCACTTACAATAATTCTTTAATCAAAGAACACTGCAAACCAGTATAACAGAATGAGTGAAGAGAGTTGTACAATTATTAAAATTTATGTAGCTCAGAAAGGCCCATATATTTTTTATGCAGCACTCTCTCCCTCCATGCTGTACACCTTGCTTGGGAGCGAGTCTAGCTACAGATAACTGAACCATGACTCATGGACTTCCTCTCACTGGTATGAAAGTTTAGGGGAGGACAAAATAGATCCCGAGACTTGAAGGGCTGAATATAAAATAGCATTTGGGGCACTGCCAACGCTTGTTGTGGAAACTTTAAGGCCTATACATCACACCAAAAGACAGAAAAAACGACCATTCTTCAGCTGAACTAAGTTATTTCAAGTGGTTCCTGTAAATGAGATGAGGAAAGTCAAAATGGGAACCATGAGCACATAACCAGTGGTTGGCTAACTCTTCAGAGCACACCCTGTTGCCAAAGTGATAAATCTGGGCAGCGAGCAGTTGAACAGTCAGCAGCTGAGACAAAGACATTCTGTCCTCTAATAGAAAAGCTCCACTGGATATCTATACTACTGTGCAGAATGAAGTAGTGATTTGTAGTCCTCATAAACAAGATTTCACCAGCTATCCTTGGGCTCTCAGGTACCTGCTGTACATCAAGGCTCCCGCAGATTCTGCTTCTTTAAGTTCAAAGGATTAAGAAGTCCACAGTGGCCACAGGCTTTTTGTTCTTGTCAACTCTTAAAAATTTTCCAGTTCTTTCTCTGAGTCTGGTAATGCCTCTTTTAACCTCAGTAGCTGCTTTCACTGCTTCATCTCCATTCATCTTCATCACCTTCTCTTCAGCTTTGTGAGTTTTCAGTCACACTCTGGCAAATACCACTTTTTGAGTTCAGCCATCCTTACATATGGTAATTGTTCCTCATGCCAACTACTGCTAACCAATTACAAAACTTTCCACAAGTGACAACAGAAATCTTAGATGAAGAATTAATGTTCATTAGTAGTGCAACCTGAGCTCTCTTTGGTGTGCTCTTCTGGAGGACAGCAGCAAGGGCAATTGCTCTGGACTCCAGGTAATGAGAAGACCCCTTGGACTCATTGAGACTGCAAGGCAGACAGTGGACAAATAGGAAGGAACAAGCATCTCCATGAGTCTAGCTCCAACTATAATTTTTGCTGCATTCCAAGAGCAGTAGAGCAAAAAAATGAGCAAGGAATTCAGAACATCAGATTAATCATTGATGGGAACAGTATTGGTCTTGCAGTAGTGGAAACCAAAAGTACCTTAATTGTTTGAGAACTGACTTCTGGAGGGAAAAAAAGTTCAAAAATTTTGTTGGAAGCTTTCCTGAAGACCAGCATTGTAATTGTATGAAGCTTCCTACTTAGGTATTTCTACAAATAGCTTAATGTGTATGACAGTACCACAGTCTTGATGACTGCTTCTAAAGCAGAGCACCACAATAAGAGAAAGCTCAGAAAAACATACATGAAATGGGAAGAAAATGTGTAAGAGCTGTAGGCAAGCATGGTTTCTAGATCTGACTGCCCACTAGCTACATAGCTAACAGCAAGCCCAAAAGAGGACTTTAGCCAGGCTTCAGACCTTATTGAACCAAGAAAGCCCATCCATTCTGGACCAATCAACACAGTTTTTACAAGTTTGTGCAAACTTAGCCTGCTGCAAGATATCTAAAGTAAAGATAATATTTAGTAAATATTATTTACATTCACTTTAACATGGGATTCTAGAATATTTCACTCCTGACCTGTGCTTTTTTGCAAAGTGAAATTGAATGCTATGTGTACAGGTGATAATCGCTGATGTGGGTGGTCCTGGGGTCCTGACAGCCTGCTTCTGTATCTGCAGTATAGACATGACCAGTAGGAAATCAAGGAAGTGATTTTAGTGGATGAAAAAATATTCTGTGTCTGACTTTGCTCTCAATCACCCCTAAGCCTTGCTCTGAATTTGCAGTGAGCTCCTAAGAGCGGGCTATTATCACCTGTAAAAACCCCACGGAATTCAGTGGATGAGGCGCCAACCACATAGTTTCAGTCAGTCTCTGCCTCCTTCCACAGTCAGTGGAGACAGCTTCAGCGGGCAATTCCTCATAAACTGAAATAGGCATCTAAGTTAACTCAACCCTGCAGGCACCAGCGCTCTCCACTGATTGTAAAAAGGCTCTGAGCAACTATAAGAAGTGGACAACTAGCTCTTAGGTGGCTGAAGTTAAATATTATTATTAAATATTCTCAGTGGAGATGAGAGGCAAGACAGTGCTTCATACCATATAAATACACAGTGACAGGATCCGCTAGAAAAAGTTTACAATTTCAAGGACATGAACGAAGAAGTGATTAAAACAAATGAGCCTGAGTGGATATCAGAAAATGGTTTGTGATTACAAAACTCCTGGGCTGGTGTCTTTCTAAGGTTATGCATTATCTTAATTATATGCAACACTTTGAAGATATATTTTCTTAGCAGGTGTATATACTTAATCTATTTGACATGCACATCAAACGTATTTCATTGACCAGATGCTTGGTAATAGAGACTTGGAGAAGCCTACAGTTCTGAAAGTAGAGAAGTTTAAAGTAACTACTTTCTATGACACATCGTGGCTTTGCAATTTCTGCACCAGACGAAAAAAACCTCACCTCACCAGCACATCCACTCATACATCCCTGTTGCATCACTAGCACACTCCAGATTGCAAACATATAGTTTATAAACTGACTAGAAAAGATGACCAGTGTACTAGAGATGTTTGGAAAGAATTGTTCCTTGGTATAACTAGAAAGAAATTATTATTTCTTTGTTAATTTGTGACACTTTACTCAGAAGAATCAGACTCCTCTGTGTAGCAAAAGGGGACATATATTACTGGTTTCAAAAACTAAATAATTCAGATGTAGGCCAGAAACTCCCAAGAAACTCAGCTGATTCCAGTAGAACCAGCTAGAGAGGAGAGTTAATTACTATGTCATTAAAAGAGCATTTCCATTATTCTATGTTGCAAAAAGGAAATGCAAACAGATACAGCACAGTATTGTTGTATTTTGTAAAAACAGTCAGAAACTTTAAAGTATCAAAATTGGGATGACTGCACCCAAAATTCCATTTGCTGTTACAAGTGCTATTTTCAAAGTGGAACATTCATCTTATACGTAACAGAAGTAATAGATGGACACTCAAATTTTGAAGAAGAGAACTGCATTTTGAAAAAATAGTCCAAAGCTTCTTATGGATCTAGAATGCCTAACCACTATGTGTTAACCAGAACTTTGACACAGAAGTTGCTTGTTTTTCCTGAACACATTAAAAAGCCTCGTCCTGAAATGTGCACACATATTCCTTTTCCACATGTTCATATTCTTTTGGAAAGAGTGCTTTGTTCTGGTGAGAGGTATATTTTTCATTCATAAAATTATTCAGGTCATAAAGATTACCACTTGAGAAAAAGAAACAGGTTAAAAATCAGCCTCTGATGAAAAAATAAATCTAATGCACTCTAAGAAGGCATAAACATTGGATATGCTGTTTGAGGGAGGACACAAAGTAGAGGAGAAAACCAGCAGAAATAAAATGCAAGTCCTAATTTTAGTAGTCGACATATGGCATTGTTATAGCAGTTCTGAAAGTTCTGTTTAACAAAGGGTAAGTTGACACAATCACAAGTCTTGAGTTATTACAGATTAGCAACATATCATTTCTCATCTGATATAGATGTTCTCCTGCCACTGAAAATGTCATCACCTACACAAAGTGGCATAACTCAGTCAATTGGAGCCATGTGAGCAAACTTTAAGTGCACATGCTCTTAGGAAAAACAATCAGTTGTTAATTTTTTGTTTCCTGAGTCTGAATTTATAAAGTATCAGTCACAGAGTTGTGCTCATGTCTGTACAAAGTAACTAGGAACATACTGTGAATCGAGATTCATCTGACCTAATGCATGTGTCTCCACCTAAGCTAGGCATGTAGGCTCCTGTTACAGGCAATGGAGAGAAATGGGTGTTTCTGGACTGCTATCCATTTCCTTCCAATGTAGCCACGTAAATAAGGCAGATAAATCATGCCCCAGCAGGACTTCTTTCATACCACTGACTATAAAGAGACCTGAGGGTGACTGCCTTAGGAAGAGGTTGTCACTGTGGACAACCTGGAGAAGAAAAGACCTAGAAGAGATCTCATCAATGCTTATAAATACCTAAAGGGTGGGTGTCATGAGGATGGGGCCAGACTCTTTTCAGTGGTGCCCAGCGGCAGGACAAGGAGCAATGGGCACAAACTGGAACACAGGAAATTCCATCTAAACATGAGGAAAAACTTCTTTACTTTGAGGGTGGCAGAGCACTGGAACAGGCTGCCCAGAGAGGTTGTGAAGTCTCCTTCTCTGGAGATATTCAAAACCCGCCTGGATGCATTCATGTCCAACCTGCTGTAGGTGAACCTGCTTTGGCAGGGGGGTTGGACTAGACAATCTCCTGAGGTCCCTTCCACCCCCTACCATTCTGTGATTCTGTGATCTGCAATTAGCCCACCCCTGATGTCAAAACTACAGCAAGCACTAACATATGCAGGAAAAGAAACAGCTCGTGCATCTAAAAGGATGTTTTGGAAGCAGGATCTCTAAAAACGAAGTAACAAAGATCCACTGATAATGGTGATGGTAATAGTTATTTTTATGGGCCTGGATCTTCCCAGGCAATTTAAGTGCTTGGGAGTTACATGCTGCAGTACTTCACGTCAGAATGGTTGGCACTCAGGATAAAAATTGGAACCTAAAGCAAGGCGACCGCAGATTCCTCACCAAAGGCACAGTGTAGAGTAGGCATCTATCTCAAAAAGGCAGTCTGAAATACCCTCACACTGAATGGGTGAGATACATTTGAACTCCTGCTCTTTCTGGAGGTCAGACACTTGACTGAGACCTTGAACAAAAGTGCTTATGTCCACTTGGGAGTCATACCTCTGCACCTCAGTTAAATCCTTGCCTACACCTCTCTCTTGAAACTGTTGAGCTGAGTTCTCTGGCTTCTGATATCTTGATGGCAGAAGTGTTGTGCATTTGCCTACCTATGTGTTGTAAGGCACCGCTGGAAATGTTTGCAAGGAAGGTGAGAGAGAACCCTTTTTATTCAGATGGATGTGCAGTGTAGCAGAGAAGAAAAGATACGCAGGACAAGAGAGCGAGCATCTGCAGTGCAAAAACCCCGCTTGACAAAGATTTCTTGGTGCTCCTAAGCTGCTTCTGCATGTCACTGCAACTGCAATCCTACTATGTTTAAAAAAAAAATTGCAAGAAGTTAACTCAATCATTGGAAAAAAAAAAGTTCAAACTGAGAGGGGGAAATCTGTAACTTTATATATTAAATAGTAATAGAAAATGATAAATGTCTTATGGAAAATTATGTGACCGTAGAGGTAATGGTCATGAGATGGCTATCTAATAGTTGCATTAACACTGCATTAATACTTCATTCTTTTATGGAGACAGACTGTATAGTCATGTTGCAGTCACAAGAATGTTTATTCCATGTCTGTTTTACTTGTATTTAATAGATTTTTTGGTAGAACAAGCAGGAGAGCAATATGACAAGATCTGGATAAATCATCTGGAAATATATATATATATCAACAGCAATGGAGAAAATGCCAGTTTCTTATATTTCATGCCCCATCTCTGTTAAACTGCAGGTTTCCTTTGGTCTCCATGCAAAGTGTTTTTCCCTACAGATACTGACTGGATCAACCAAAGCCTAGAAAATATGTTTTTAATAGGAAGTTCGGTGGTATGGGGCATAGGCATGTAGTTACCTAGGGGCATGTTTACAGTCTGTTTCCTTTTTTAAAGATGCCTTTCTCCAAAACACTCTAGTTTCATTGTGCTTGCTGTAGCTACCCAAAAATTGCTTTTGGAAAGATCTTTGAAAGGAATTCTACTGCCAGAGAAAGCATCACAGAATTGCTGTGATAGTTGCAGATAGCGTATGGCCTAACCTGAGATGGGAGAGTCAAGGGTGGCATGAGCCGAATCAGTGTGCAAACGCTTGAGACTACAGAAGGAAAGCATTCAAGACCTGGTGAGTTAAACCTGGGCTGTAATGGGCTTATAACCCCAGATTCAGTGTGGGATGATGGGTCTAGTTATGTATGTCAATTTAAATTGTCAAAGCTTTTATATATAAGTAAATTTATGGATTTTTTGGCATTGATTTTTGAATGGCCCTCCCCACAGATATTTATAAATGCATGAAATGATAATGGGGATTCACATACCTGGTACTACTGATAGTATCGCTATTCCCATCCTTGTGACATACCACCTGATGAAGCTTCACTGTGCACTGCACCTCTCCTCCTTCCCTCTCTTCTCCCCATGCCCATCCCTTGAGGTGGTGCTGCCTCCATGAGGTCTTTACTTACAAAAGTGAGGGAAAGCAGAGTTTCCACTCTTACTTTCTCCCTCCCCTGGTGACAGTATTCCTCTTCCTTTCAAGCAAAGCACCTAGATGGCACAGGTGTGTGTACAGGACCCCAGAAAGGCAATACTGGGGATAGCAGTCCAATTCCTCAGAGCAAGAAGGACCTTCCCTGGGAAGAAATCCCCCTGGGAACAAATCCCAAACACTTTTTGCAATCAGACTCGCTAGCGTAGAAAAAGCAGAGAGAAGAGACCTTGGGTCCTCATCTGTAAACCTCTGCACTCACACTGATCCCTGTCCAAGGTCTAATAAACTTGTGACGTGTAGGTGTATCAGGATACTTTTTTCACAATCTGTCTCACAATTTTTTTTGGCAGGATTGCTCACCATGATTACAAAGCTTGTCAGTCCCATCTTGGATACCACATGGAAGGCATGAAATCTCAGGAACTTACTGTGAATGTCTGTTTGCCTTCTACTCATACCTGGGAAACTAAATAGCAATATATTCTGCTAAGGGTATCTTTGACTGACTGATTCCACTCAGTTTATCAGGACACTGTAACAGAACTATTAGATAGAAAGCCTAAACTTCACTACTTCCTTGACTGTCTGCTACAGATTTTTATGTTAAACAAGGATTTAGTACACTGGTTCTAGCTGAACTTTTGCAGCAAAGAAATATTGCTGTCCCTCAAAATCAGTTTGTCACAAAGTCACCTGTGAATGTTGCCAAAGAAATGCTTACAATTCTACCAGTGCCTTTTTTTTTCTGCCATATTATTGAGTATGTATATGGATAAATATATACATATATATATGACACTAGTCTGTCTTTTTAAAAAAACCCCACATTGCCATTAGTTTATATGCTACACTCCGGGGCCTAACATAGAGATATAAAATGAAACTATATTATAAGTAGCTTCCAGTGAGCAATGGACTGAGCAGAATTATGATTACCTCTTTTGTCCCAGAAGGGATCCTTTTCATTTATCTGCAGCACAGATTGGCATTTATTTACACTGCAATGACAATTCATCGTAAGCTCCTTTTTAATATATTTATTATAGCTCTGGGTTTGGTTTTCTGCATTGCTGCTTTTCTAAACAGCAATTTCCAGTTTTCTATCTCGGCCAATTATTTTTTCTCCATAAATATACTACTTTACATTTATCTATTTTAAGTCTCATTTATTTTTATCTGCCTCTGCTGGCTTGCCAATGACTCCGCAGCACTGCTATATGGTCTTTTGGACAGACATAAGCAATTCACATCTATTATCATTAGACAAACTCCTTATACCTTTTACCTTTTTTATTTTCTCTTCATCTGTTCATTCCTGTTGTATGATTTGCTTGGATTATAATTCCTCATCATATTCATTTGGTAATGACTAACTATTTGACACTGCTGCTTCACTGCCAAGATCATCCAAGGCCAGCATTTTAATGCATCTGAATGTCACCGATAACAGCCCTGAAATGGACATGGGATGCCAAGCTGGATTTGGATCTTTAGCTCCTCAATGCTGATGTTCAGTTGCAGTCCCCACTTCTTGAGACAGATTAAATGTATAACTCCAAAATAAAAAAAGAAATCCTTGCTTAAATAAGGATTCTGTGACTTGCAAGGGAAACATTATTTTTCATTTCCTTATGTCTCCTTATTTTGAGATCTCAGGCAGAAAACTGTTGGGAAAACTGGTTTTGACTCAAAAGAAAAAAAATGTCATTTAGCATCAGTCTGTTTAAATCTTGTTACAGGCTGATTTTCAGGATGCAGTTTAGATAGGGAAGGAATATGCATGCCTCACATTACGGATTGTACGCAAACTGAAAGAAGATTGCATCCATCATGAGGTACATGACATGTCACCAGTTCAGAATGGCCTCAGTCCCACAATTGTTCTTCCTATTCATTGATGCATCTATATCAGACCTGTCAAATCATTAAATTCTCATTACAGAAATGTTATAGCTATTAAACACGTGATTCATGCCCTGATTTCTGCCCCTTTTCATTCCAGGAGGTATGTATGACTATCAGGTTCATGGGTTCAGCTATTACCGGTGTAGACAAATTGCAAAAGGAAGTAGCAAAGAAATGTACAGATGTTAAAAGCAGCTTTTATCCTGTTTTTCAGAATCTCTCAAATCTTTCCGTGTGTTTGCAAGACTTTTCTTGGTTAAAGCCGCCTTCCTGGTGACAAGCAACTACTTCAGCAAACAACTGAAGAGCTGCATGGTAAACAGACAAATTGAAAACCAGAACAAAATGCCAACTTCAGAACAAAGCGTGACTGGGGACAGTAAGGAAAAGTCCCAGAGAGGTTCCCAGAAAGGACTGCGTGAACCAGAAGAACGGGCTGATGGGACCAGGAATCAGAAACTGTATTTTGAGGAAAGTCACACAGAGGTTGAGGGGGGGAGCTCGCTTTGCCCGTGGCTGCTGGGGAGCTTACAGCTGCCTGTAAGACCCCTTATGCTTGGGCCATTGATGGCCTTCTGGAAAGCATCAGAATGAAGAGGGAGAGGACAGAAGGGTGCCATGATCTCTTACCATTCCTGCCCAGGGTTGCAGCAGGCAAAGAAAGCAGAGTGGGCACAGGGGGACAGAAGAGTTTGAGGAAAAAACTGCAGGGTGGCTTTCTCCACCGGATAAAGTCCCTTTACAGTTGCACCTCCTCCTGCATCTCCTCTCTGCCCCTGTTCAGGTGGCTCTTTGCCCTGCTCCTACTTGAGTGACTCAGCTCCCAGTGGCCAGGTGAAGGGGCCAGTAGCGAGGGATCAGCGAGTGGCCCTGAGCAATGGTGGGGGCGGTGGGACCCCCCTGGCTGCTGGCCACAGGGCCCTTCTTCTCCTCAGCAAGGGCCTGGTGAAGCAGTTACTTGGTCACTGCCCATATAGCTAACAACGTGGGAAAGAAATATTTGGCAACAGAGGCAAAGGAAAAAAAAAAAAAAATCTAATTATCTGGAGCTGAAAGTGGACATATCCAGAAAGCAAGTATAAAAAACTTCAGAGGACAATTAACCACAGACTCAGATGATAATAGTTCTGTTCTATTGGATAATTCATCATATTTTTAAATAAAGATTTGATGTTAATCCTTTACAGAGTAATGGTCTGCTCGGAGTTTATCATTTTATACGTGAAGCCTGGATTCATTTTTCCCTTCTCCATTACTGTGAATTTGCTAGGTTCAATTTTATTTGCCTTTTTTTTTGTCTCTCCCTAAGGTGCTTGGTCTCAAGGTCTTCCAGCAATTACTTGCAATCAGACCTGGACTTTATTACCCTGTATACATAAATGCCACTAGTAAATTCTGTCACACAGCTATACACCTCTTTGAAAAGCTCATAAACCAAGTTAGAATAGAATATTTAGTCCCACATTTTGGGGAGCTTAAATAAGCTATTTCTCTCACTGTGGAAAAACCAGCCTGGGCATAATTCACTCATGTAAAAAAGAGTTTTTCTCGCTTTCTGATGGGAGTTTAATCCTTGTTTAAGGGTAGGGGAAGGTCTGTTCTGCATCAGAACTGGCAGGGAGGGATCACGACAGACTTTGGTGACCAGCTTCTACTGCCTGACCTATTCCAGTCCCAGTTACAAAAGACAATCCCCTGACAAAAACCTACAAGGCTTTTGGCATCTGCATTTAAGTCACTTCAGTATGTCAGCTTGGAGAGGATATTACACTCACTGTCATAGGATCCTTCACAGCATGCCTGCTAACAAACTAAATTTGCAGTCACATTTGACTTGACTAATGATGTGCTAATGCACTTGCTAAGCCCATCTTGAGTTATACGCAAGAACTGCATTTCAGCTATCAGTTTTGAGGTAACTTCTCACACTGCCTATCAGCTAAAGTTTGCTCTATGAGTGGTCCTGAGCAGACAGGTAAGTTTGACATACCTACATGAGTAAGGCGTTTCTGAAAAGGAAACAGGTATGCAGCCACATCCATAAGCACCTGAAAATCTTTCCTTATCCCTGGGAAGCCAGGTCTGTAGGGATGGACAGGCCTTGTACTAGTAGGGATTTTTTCGCCCGCCTAAGAGTTACCTAACTGTTTTGGAAATTTATCCTCAATACTTAACAAAACTGAACATTAAAGTATTATTTTAATATTAAACTTTTCTTTCAACATGCAGCTCAATAAAAACTATTGACTCTTCAGATTCAGAGAAAATGTTCCCTTGACACATCTTGTGAAGATAAATTGACGTGTTTTTTGGAAATGGGGTGACTATGAGGACAGGTGATAGAAGCCATTTACCATACCTCTGCTGGGAGAGGTCAATAAAACTGGAGGAGGAGAACCATCGATCTAGAAAACCCGTGTTCATGTGAATTATCTTTAACTAACCCAGTGGTAAAAAAAACATTTTAAGTTTCTAAGGGTACTTACTACATTTATTTCTGCTGCAGACATGACTTACCAGCACTATTTCTTTGAGAAAGACAATTGAAGTTAGGCCATACACTAACCTGGCAGGTGAAGCTCCACTCCAGGCTCTGCCTCGCTCCACCTGACCTTGGGCAAATTGCCTGTACATCAATTTCTGTCCATTCTGCAACTAACCAGTGCTTCCTTTCTTCACTTCTCCACTTTGCCTTTTTAACACGTGAGTATTTCAGAGCTAGAATTGTACAGTTCTACACACTCCTCAAGCCTAGAAGATAAATAAGGTACTGTAACTCTGACATGATTCAGCATTGTAGAGGCTCCTGTAATATAAATAATAATTACAGCAAAAATGATTAAAAGAAACTTTAAAACTGACAAATCAAGCCTCTGAACTTAGAATATATAAAAACTGAGATGAAGGCTTTGAGACCATCTCTTTTTTGTAGCAGACGTCAGCCCTGCTCAAAGATGAACGAATAAGGATATGGTAGAGGTTTAATCATCAGGTGCCATGACAGGATACACAAAAATTGTTCAGTGCCTCTTCCAATGCTAGAAATAGGTGGTGCATAGCAGATTCAAAACATACAAAGAAAGGTGCTTCTTCATGCTTTGCATATCTGACTTGTGAAAAACCTTGGCACAAAATGTTAAAAGCTTACGTGGATTCCAAAACCAGTTGGACAAATACATAGAAGAGCAAACAGTGGGGTGGCTCCTGCACTGTTCCCCAGGCATCCACTGTTGGGTACTTTTGGGTACTGTTCAGTTTTTAAGTGAATCACCCGGACAGCCTCACCTCTTGTGCTTTGGTTTGCATTGTGGAGAGGTGTCAGAAAGCATGTATGACATTCCTGTTGTATGAGACTAAACAGGATGGTATGCTCCATGACCATGCATAATACACTGCAATCACACACAGGTGTTCAGTCCATGACCTACAGCTAGTCTGAAGTGGAAAAGGCCCTGAAGTATGTCTAAGGTAGATGTCAGGGCCCTGGCATCAACTGTTTGACTCTGATTGTCCACTCTAGTTTCCTCTCTCACTAATGGCTACTAAGATGCTGCCTCTGGCAGGTCACATCTGAAGGATTAAAGTTTTTAGTCCTCTGACACACCTCTGCTATTGGAGCTAATTGCAGCAGTGACTAGATGTCACTCTCGACAGAAGGTCCATGGCTGTTCACCAGGAAGTTTCACAGATACCGTTTGAGAGCGGACAGTGGTTGACACCCAGGTATTTCTGGTTTCAGGACTGTTCTGAAGGGCTCTTTTCTTTCCTGTTCAGATCCTTCTCTTTCACACAGTCATATATACCCTCTCATCATTTCTTTCACCTCCTGACCCTTGTCTAAATTTGTCTCTGTCCCATTTTCCTTCCTTTCCCAGATTTTCCTGCCTGGCTCCCATTCCCTAGCTATATGCCTCATTTTCCAACAGTCACAGCTGCTACAGCCTCCACTAGAAGGGCCAGAAGCAAATAAATTGCACTTCTACTCCTCTGACCTTTTGCTGCAGCGTATTGACTGCAAATGCTGCATGTAAGAACTCAACTTTCACACCCTACCCAGTGTCACTTGGTAATTTGCCACCTGAGATGCATGTCTAAGCCAAAAATGGCCCAGATGGCATGTTTGTGACAGATACCAGGGAAACCCTCTCCACATCTCTGCCCCCAGAGTTCTCCTTCCAAAGCAGGAAACATGAGAGCTGGCATCCTGGGGAAAAAGGGAGGTAGTGTTATAAGAAATAAATACAAAGAACATTGACAAAGTACCAGTCTTCCTAACCATACAGACTGACACACCCCAAGAAAAAGCCAAACCTTTTTCTTAACTGTTTAAAGAAAGACCATCACACTGAGGTGAAACCTGTGTCTAGAAAATGTCTGCCTAGACAGTTAAAAGTTGATAAGTGAAAACGAAGCCTTACAATGTCAAGTGTCCAAATCCTTAACTCTACTAGCCACAGCTGGTGTTGCCTACAAAAATGTAAAGTATAAGCAATCCTCTGTAAGAGGATAGATCCTGGGGTTTTACTGATGATTTCACGGGCTTGAGATCATTTAAAATGTGTCATACTTCCTCTTTCTCCATTATAACGAAGCTGACTTGATAAACCTGACAGGTACAAGATTATACATAACTATGGCTTAATTTTTAATTTCAATTACATATTTACTTGTGAAGCTTATCGTACCCTTGCCAGGGATACCATTTGTCCAAGCCCACATGACTTACTAGTGCTTAGCTGGAGTCTCGCAGGAGTCAGGGGAATTACAGTGGACCAGAGCAGGAGCCCATTTTCCTGAGGACCACTCTCCCCTGCCCACGCCACAGGCGCTCCCCGCCCCCCATCCCCCTTTGTTCAGTTTACAGTGAGCTCTTAACGAGTAGAAACCGAAGGACCCTTCCCTGTAGCTGGGAAACGGCCATGTTTTACGGATAAGTCAGGTTCTGCTGAGCACCGTATTTAGCCCTGAGGAAGGCTGACTGAATTCTTTGCTGGCAGAAGCAAACCAAATTTACTCAGAAACACCAGATGGGAATGGTGCATATAAGCCAATTCTTTCATATCAGGATAAAGATCACATTTCCCTCAGAATTTTTAAGTCTGATTGAATGCCAGTACATACCTGAGTACAATCAGTTATAGAAGGAAGACTTGGCAAAGTTTGACTGAAATACATATATCTCTGTCCAGAATGAGAGAGCCATTGGTGAACTTTCTTTAAGCCAAAGAAAACTAGGTAGAAGAATAATACAGAACACTGCAGAGGACTTCCTACTGACTTAACTTATTAACTGATAATTTATTCGCAATCAGTGGAGAAGTCCAAAATAGATTAAATGATTATTCATTTTCAACTTATACGCACACATTTGATGGACTTTTTTTTCCTGTGGGTCCTTCGTATCTCAGGTCAGAACTGATTTTCTTTCTGTCTCAAAAGACAGGAGAAAAAGGACACAAAAGTAGAATCACCTTAGATGACAACACCATAGATGACAACAGTGAGCAGGAACTATATAGCTCAGTCGTGGCAGCATTGTGGTGGTGAGTGAAGGAGGGGCATGTGATAATTACATGCAAATACACTGAAGCTGATATTTTCAAATAGCCCAGGAAAGCAGTGTGCACCCAAGCTGAGATGTTATTTGTAGGCTTTCCTTTAACATTCTTTAAATGAAATTGGAGGAATATGGAAAGAATCCAATTCGTCATCACTGTAAATCTCAGTTGTACTTTTTCAGGTATCAGAGCAGGTCAGACAAAAGCATTTTTTGGGTAGCATGGCATAAATGAATAGATGTGACACGCTAGCTTCTTTTTGCTGCCTGGTAACATACAGAGTAGTAAAGTCCCAAAGCAATTTGGGACCTGCAGAAATCACAGAGGACTATATCAAGAAGTCTCAGCTTTCCTTCCATTCTGCAAATGCTAGCAAGTCTCTCAGAAATTCAAGCAGCCCCCAGAAGCCCAGACCACTCAACCCAGTGGAAGAGCAGGTGAGAACCTTCCTTCTCAGGCTGCTCTTTCTTGTCCTGGAGGCATCGCCATCACTCACTTCTGGGCCCACCCCAGACCATCCGCTCTCCCAGTCTGCCCTGAAGGTAGGAAACCCGTATGGAATGTCATTAAAAACCTAACCCCTTAGTCAGATAACAATAGAGATGTGGGACTATGTAGGAGTCCCACTAGGATTATGTCATTGTTTGGGAACTTCTCTGAAACAGAAGGTATTATTAGGTCACATTTTAAGAGGAACACTATAGGCAAAATGTATTTTAATTTTCTAGCCTTAAATTCAAAAATATTGGAAGCTTTCTATCTTCACTCATTAACTCATTTTGCCACCCAACACTCATGTCTATGCTGGGGGATTGTGTGGAAATACGTGTTCGTATGTCAGACTGAAACATGAAAGAAATTAATTTATAATTCATTTATGGCAGGAGACAAGCCAAATAGTATACATATGACAAGTTCCCAGATCACATGGTCATGCTTTCTCCAGTAGACTAGTTATCACCAATTGCTAGAGTTCTCTATTTCTAGATGTAGTGGCACTCAAAAACAAAGGCAAGTATTTTAGAAAACTGAATAGGAGAGAAGCTAAGAACAAGGACTTGAAACAATGCAACACTTACGTAATGTATGCCAGAAACTTTTCCTTTATTAAAAAATGCTTTCCAGATAAATAACAGGCACTCAAGACAGCCATTATTTTCCTCTGCAATCATCCTTTCATGTAATCTATACAAGTATTCTCACAGGAATAATTACAAAGTATTCTGATGACTACTATTAACAATCAACTGAATTGCATTTCAGAATAGTTCCTCTCAGATTGTGACCATTTAAAAAGTATTGTCAGCATATGCCCAGAAGTTTGGAGAGAAAATAGACTGAGTCTGCAAGGGAGGCAGAAAAAAAGGAAAGACTGAGCCAGATAATTAAAGACACAGATGCAGAAGCTACATGTATGAAAAGAGGATGAATATAATTATAGAATTCAGGCTCATGAGGAAGAATTTAATTTTCCAAGCTTCGCAAGAATAATCCTTATGCAATCTTCTTAGAAAGAAAAAATATGGTGCCCTCTTTTGAATTACTTCCAAATTGTAGAAAAAAATAGGATAGAACAATAGTTCAAATGGCCACATTTGAGGTTAACAGAAAAGCTTACTTCAGTTAGCATTAAAAAGCATATAATACCAGATGGTTTTGCTAACCTCTGTCCTAGACTATGAAGAGAGTTGGAACAAGAAATTGCAAAGCCAGCACAATGAATGTTTGGTTTGGTTTGGTTTTTTTTCTGGATCTTTTATTTCAGGATTGTTTTGATACCTGGAGGTAGTAGCGAGTAGAAGTGTGGGAGTGCAGTAAGTGATTCAAGGAAGCAGAGATGTCTTACTTTTACATCAGTACTTTAAAAAATCTTGGAAGAGATTTCAAAGAAAAGCAACAGAGATACAGACATGGAGTCTAATAAGAAGCTGAATACCAAAGATAGAGCTGTTAGTCTGCTCAAATACCTTTTTATTGATAACAGATTTTTCAGACAGGTAATGCAGTGGGTTAATCCATTTGTACTTAAATAAAGTACTTTATCTGATGCTCATAGAAAATCGTTGGTGGCAATAAAATAGAATCCAAGGTTAACAGAGCTGACTAAAGCAGAATTATCAGGATAAAAAAAGAAGACTGTAAAAAAAGTATTCCTTAGGGATCAGACTTGAAATTGTCCCTGCTGCAGATTATAATATTTCACCTCTAGGTAGAACTAGGCAAAAGTTGATAATGAAAAACAAACTTAGAGAGGTATTACAAAATCACAGAACAGTAGGGGTTGGAAGTGACCTCTGGAGATTGTCTAGTCCAACCCCCCTGCCAAAGCAGGTTCACCTAGAGCAGGTTGAATACGAATGCATCCAGGCGGGTTTTGAATATCTCCAGAGAAGGAGACTCCACAAACTCTCTGGGCAGCCTGTTCCAGTGCTCTGCCACCCTCAAAGTAAAGTTTTTCCTCATGTTTAGATGGAATTTCCTGTGTTCCAGTTTGTGCCCAGTGCCCCTTGTCCTGTTGCTGGGCATCACTGAAAAGAGTCTGGCCCCATCCTCATGACACCCATTGATCAGATCCCCTCTCAGCCTTCTCCTCTCCAGGCTAAACAGACCCAGGTCTCTCAGCCTTTCGTCACAAGAGAGGTGCTCCAGTCCCTTGACCATCTTCGTAGCCCCCTACTGGACTGTTTCCAGTAGTTCTTTGTCTTTCTTGAACTGGAGGGCCCAGAACTGGACACAGTACTCCAGATGTGGCCTTACCAGGGCAGAGTAGAGGGGGAGGATGACCTCCCTCGACCTACTGGCCACGTCCTTTTTAATGCACCCCAGCATGCCATTGGCCTTCTTGGCCACAAGGGCACATTGCTGGCTCATGGGCAACTTGTTGTCCACCAGGACTCCCAGGTCTCTCTCTGCAGAGCTGCTTTCCAGCAGGTCAACCCCTAACCTGTAGTGGTGCGTGGGGTTATTCCTCCCCAGGTGCAAGACCCTACACTTGCCCTTGTTGAACTTCATTATTAAAATGAAGCTTGAATAGAAGTACTATTGAAGCTGAAGAGGACCTGATGGTACTATAAGATCATTTTATCACCTGGTCTGACAGAGACCGTACGAATGCTAACGGAACAAAACACAAAGTCACGCACCTGGAGGCCAACAATAGGGATTCAGCTGTAGCCCCGCCCTGACAGCTGCCGGGCCACCTGCTTGCCAGGGAAGTCCCACCCATCTTCTGGTCAGGTGCTCTGCTGACACCACCTCTTTTTGCCCCCGGGGGTATCCACTGGGTGATGTGTCACACCCGACGTGTTCACAGCCAGCCCTGTGATTGGCTGCCAGATGCCCCGCCTACTTTACCCAGAAGGCCATCACAGCAGGAAGGCCTTTCCCGCTGCATAGATGGGAGCCACCATTTTGCTTTGGCCACCATTTTTACAGCAGGAAGACTCCATTTTTGGCAGCGCTGTGTTCCCTGTGCTCACAGGCAGCCCCGTGACGGGCTGGCAGGACCAGCCACCCCTCCCAGTTCATCTGGAAGAGGCAGTCCCCGCCTGCGTACACAGAGGCTGCCATTTCCGGAGGTGTCGTTCCCCACCTGTTTTCACGCTGCTTTGAGATTGGTTTGTTGCTCATTTTGAACACATCATACCCACGTACCCACCCTCTGATTGGCTCCCCATTTCCTTTGGAACAGGAATTAGTCATAGATATGAACATATATGTACACGTCAGAAATCTGCGTGTGACTGGGTGAGGAGGGAGAAGACAGAAGGCTGCTACGATCTCTTCCTGTTCCTGCCCGGGCACACAGAAGGCAAAGGACGCAGAATGGGTATAGGGGGACAGTGGAGTTTGAAGGAAAAATGAAAAAGCCTGGAGAAGCCTGACCAGCAACCAACTCCCTGGTTCAACTGGTTGACCAGTATTTCATTTCTTTGGTGTGAGTAGTAGCAGTGGATCAAATGCAGGCCTTTTCCAGCCACGAGACTGAAATGTATCCCAAGCTCATAGCAGGCTGAGAATATGGGATTCCCAGTGTATTCCTGTGGGCAGAGCCTCTGGCTTCTCTCCAGCACCCACAGTAGGGGAAAGGGGACATAAATAAGCCGTCCACGTCCTGGACCTGGCTCTGGGGGGGGCATTTGGAGGGGTCGCTGGAGGGCAGAGCAAGCAGGTTCCTCATGTGAAACACTGCTGGCAGGAAGAGAATTGTGGTGCTGGAAAAGGTACAGCAGCCTGCCCTTTCAGAGATATGCTCAGGGCCCCCAAAGCCTGCCCGACACCTTCTGGGAGGGGTCAGGCATCTGGGCGCTGCTGGCTCACACCCTGCAGATCCACCTCAGTGCCTAAGGTACCTACTTATGCTGGACCTTCTCTGGAGCTCCTGAGACTTGTGGGACTGTTGCCTGGAGCCAACGGGAAAAGCCGGCATTTCCTTCCCATTTTGGCCCATGAATATCTCGGTCTGTGTCTGACTGGCTGGAGCAATTGCCACAACTACCCAGCATCTCTCTGTGGACTGGGATAGCGTCCTTCCTTCAAGGGTTCACTCTTTCCCTGACTTATGGGCTGAAGCTGGACAGCACATGCAACCACCCTATTCAAATCTCCCTCCCCACACAGCCTTATCTTCACTTCTCATTGATAAGTTAAAAAGTTTCATCTCCATTATTCATCTAGTGAAACTTAGATCTCTACAAAAGTGTTGTCTACAAGTGACCTGTCCATATGGGATTTTTTGCAGTCGATCCACCTTGGCACTCTAAAACATATTTCAATCCTTTGGCCAATCTCATTACTTTTCTTTTTTCTACAATGTTTATGCATTGTCTTGAATTGTGAGCAATAGAATTTCATAGAGAATGTTCAGGTCAAATGGTTGAGTGGTCTCAAGTGAATTTAGAGTGGGTACTGGAAGAAAATATCCAATTAATGGTATTCTGGAACCACCTTCCAACAGTGTAAAGGAAGAAAATATCTAATTTTAAGATGGATTGTGGATGACTTCTGAGGTGGATGAGGATGTCGTGGTTGGTTGTAATAAATTTGGTTATGATCAGGAAGGTCTCTCCCTGTCCTGTGACTTATTCCAGTAAAGACTGTCCTCTGGCACATGTAACACTGCTGTATCTTCTCTACCCATTGCTCCCCTGCTAAGACATGCAACGATTTCTTTAGCTTTTTGATCACATTTCAATAGGTGAGTAGGTAATTTTGATCCCTTAGCCATGAACCACAAACCTTGCAACAGCACTACAGGCAATTAAAGAGAAAGTATGAATGAGGAAATGCATAAAGAGAAGACTGTTCATTAATAAACAGTTTTCATACACTAAGGCTGACATTTCTCAGAACAACTACTTACAGTGTTACTCAAATTTACATCACAATAAATGTTCAGAATTCAGCTTGTCTAAGAAACTGGACTGATATATTTATAGGCGTTTCTTTGGTTTTAATCTCCATGGTATCCAAGCACTTTAGAGGAAGAAGTGCATGTGCTGTGAGATTGTTTGAAGTGTGTCTCAGGATACTTTTATTCATTTTCACACCATACAGAATAGGACATTTTTGTTTAAATGAATGTCAGAGCAAAACCCACGCAGCTTCAGTCTGAAATTCATTTACGTCTAAATAGCTGTCTACCAATTCCCCCATATAAATGGCTTTTTGCAAATAAACGTTATTATGTTCACAGATTGTTTAGGCCTAAAGAAACAGTGCTAGATTTAACTTCTTATTTAAGATTTCGCCCCCTTCTTTTTTTTTGCAATCTGCGGTTAACATGATGAAAGAAATGTGGTGTGATGGTATCAACTTCTTTAGCACCCAGAAGGAACAAAAGCAGGTTTCATCTGTGCTACTTAGAAGAACCTTGTTACCATATTTTCTCACACTTTTTATTGTACTGTTTCTCACAGTGCTTCTGAGTTAAGGAAATAGCATTATTTTCATTTTGCAGATGAAGGGCTAAGGCAGTTTGCTAAATACACGGGTTTGCAACTTGATGGCCCCAGTTCCACAAATAATTAAATAATAAACAAACAGGTCTAAATGTCTGGTTCTGGAAGTACTCTTCACATAGTGACTTGGGTGACAAAGTCCTTATATGATAAATTGGAAAGGATTTTGAGCTGGTCTTCATGGCAGCATGGGCTAGTTCAAGAAAAGCCTATGCTTTAAACTCTGTCCTTCAAGGGCAAAGCTGGGAACACTGCAACTGCAACCCTTTTGTGTGCCCAAATTACAGAGTTCTCTTGCTAGTCTCAGTCAAGTGCCCTAAACAGATGTCTGTCATCAACTTGAGTTCTCTGGGTACTGAATCTAACTCTAGTTGTCTTGATTCCCTTTATATGAAATGAGAGAATAAGGTATTTCTGGGGTACTTCAGTCCAAGGTGAACATCTAGGGCTTGATTCAGTTGCTCATACTTACATATCTAATGTCATTTGAGACTCCCTGGGTTATCTAGGGTTTTCTTGGGTCTGCCAGATATGACACAGGTCCTACTGGAGACCTGTGCCCATCTGGAGGCAGCTGGAGGCAAGGCTGGACATCCCACTGCACCCACATTGGCATGGGGGTGTTTATGTGTGAGCAACAGATTTGTATGATATGCCTGAGCAAAAGAGTAAAACCCCTAAAAGAGGGTTATTCTTACTTAATTTCGTTACTTACAAAGAGAGTGAGATGTCTAGATTAGATTTAGCCAGATAAAACTGACATCAATCCCACCCTGGGTATTACAGAATCACAGAATCACAGAATGGTCAGGGTTGAAAGGGACCTCTGGAGATCATCTAGTCCAACCCAGCTGCCCGAGCATGGTAACCTACAGCAAGTTGCACAGAACAGCATCCAGTGGGTTTTGAATGTCTCCAGAGTGGGAGACTCCACAACCTCTCTGGGCAGCCTGTTCCAGTGCTCTGCCACCCTCACAGGAAAGAAGTTCCTCCTCATGTTAAGATGGAACTTCCTATGTTCAAGTTTGTGCCCGTTACCTCTTGTCCTATCACTGGGCACCACTGAAAAAAGACTGTTCCTATCCCCCTGGCACCCTCCCTTTAAGTATTTGTAAACATTGATAAGATCCCCCCTCATTGTTCTCTTCTCCAGACCAAGTCCCTCAGCCTTTCCTGATAAGAAAGATGTTCCAGTCCCCTAATCATCTTCGTAGCCCTTTCCTGGACCCTCTCCAGCAGTTCCCTGTCCTTCTTGAACTGGGGAGCCCAGAACTGGACACAGTACTCCAGATGTGGCCTTACCAGGGCAGAGTAGAGGGGGAGCATGACCTCCCTCGACCTGCTGGCCACACTCTTCTTGGTGCACCCCAGGAAGCCATTGACCTTCTTGGCCACTAGGGCACAATTCTGGCTCATGGTCATCCTGTTGTCCACCAGGACTCCCAGGTCCCTTTCCACAGAGCTGCTCTCTAGGAAGTCAGCCCCCAACCTGTACTGATGCATGGGGTTATACCTCCCCAGAAGCAGTACTCTACACTTGTCCTTGTTGAATTTCATAAGGTTTCTCTCTGCCCAACTCTCCAGCCTATCCAGGTCACGCTGTATGGCGGCACAGCCTTCTGGCATGTCAGCCACTCCTTCCAGTTTTGTGTCATCAGCAAACTTGCTGATGGTACACTCTATCCCTTCATCCAGGTCATTGATGAATATATTGAACAGGACTGGACCCAATACTGACCCCTGAGGGACACCACTCGTTACTGACCACTCGTTACTGACTCGTGACACCACTCGTTACTGACTGGGGTATGAGAATTTTTTAAGTGTAGAATTAGGTTAACAGTAACATTTTTTTTAAAATACCAGATAACTCCTTCTGCAAGTGCTTCTTGTTCTGGGAATACTGAAGCACAGAGATATTTTATAAGTCAAGCTCAGTATTTAGTGCTATGAAAAAAACAAATGTTTAAAATGAACAAAAGTCTGTTGAGGCTTACCAATAAGCAATATATGTAATATTGCTATATCATTAGCTGTTATGTGCTATTAGATGCAATATGCATCTTTGTTACATGTATTGTTGTCTGTTTATATATTAAAACAACACGAGTATAAAGTATAGGACTAAATCTGTAACAATGTATGTAGCACTAAAAAAGTTAATAATATGCAAAATCATAGAATCATAGAATGGTTTAGGTTGGAAGGGACCTTGAAGATCATCTAGTTACAATCCCCTGCCATTGACAGGGACACTTCCCACTACACCAGGTTGCTCAAAGCCCCATCCAGCCTGGCCTTAAACACCTCCAGGGATGGAGCTTCCACAACTTCTCTGGGCAGTGCCTTACCACCCTCACGGTGAAAAATTTCTTCCCTCTTCCAGTTTAAAACCATTCCCCCTTGTCCTATCACTACATGCCCTTGTAAAAAGTCCCTCCCCAGCTTTTCTGTAGGCCCCTTTTAGGTACTGAAAGATGCTACAAGGTCCCCTCTTCTCTTCTCCAGGCTGAACGACCCCAACTCTCTCAGCCTCTCCTCATAGCAGAGGTGCTCCATCCCTCTGATCATCTTTGTGGCCCTCCTCTGGACCTGCACCAATGGGTCCATGTCCTTTTATGTTTGGGGCTCCAGAGCTGGACACAGTACTCCAGGTGGGGTCTCACCAGAGTAGAGTAGAGGGGAAGAATCACCTCCCTTGACCTGCTGGACATACTTCTGATGCAGTCCTGGATACGGTTGGCTTTCTGAGCTGTGAGCGCACACTGCCGACTCATGTTGAGCTTCTCATCAGTCAGCACCCCCAAGTCTTCCTCCACAGGGCTCCTCTCAATCCATTCTCCGTTGAGCCTGTATTTGTGCTTGGGATTGTCCCGACCCAGATGTAGGACCTTGCACTTGGCCTTGTTGAACTTCATGAGGTTGGCATGGGCCCATCTCTTTAGCCTGTCCAGGTCCCTCTGGATGGCATCCCTCCCCTCCAGCGTGTCTACCTTGCCACACAGCTTGGTATCATTAGCAAACTTGTTGAGGGTGCACTCGATTCCACTGTCCATGTCACCAACAAAGATGTTGAACAGCACTGCTGCCAGTACCGACCCCTGAGGAACACCACTCGTAACTGGTCTCCACTTGTACATCGAGCCGTTGACCGCAACTCTTTGAATGCAACTGTCCAACCAGTTCTTTATCCATTGAGTGGTCCATCTGTCGAATCTGTGTCTCTCCAATTTAGAGAGCAGGATATCGTGCAGGACAGTGTCAAACACTTTGCACAAGTTCAGGAAGATGACATCAGTTGCTCTTCCCTTGTCCACTACCACTGTAACCCTCTCGTAGAAGGCCACCAAATTTGTCAGGCATGACTTGCCCTTGGTGAAGCCATGTTGGCTGCTATCAATCAACTCCTCTTTTTCTGTGTGCCTTAGCAGTGTTTCCAGGAGGATCTGCTCCATGATCTTGCTGAGCACAGAGGTAAGACTGACTGGCCTGTAGTTCCCTGGGTCTTCCTTATTTCCCTTTTCAAAAATAGGGGTTATGTTTCCCCTTTTCCAGTCGGCAGGAACCTTGCCAGACTGCCACGACTTGTCAAATATAATGGATAGTGGTTTAGCAACTTCATCTGCCAGTTCCCTCAGGACCCGCGGATGTATCTCATCAGGTGCCATGGACTTGTGCACCTCCAGGTTCTTCAGGTGGTCTCGTACTTGATCTTCGCCTACATTGGGTGGTTCTTTATTTTCCTAATCCTCGCCTTTGCCTTCTGCATCGTGGGTAGTGTGGCTGCAATCTTTACCAGTGAAGACTGAGGCAAAAAAGTGAATGAGTACCTCAGCTTTCTCTCTATCCCGGGTGGCCAGGTCTTCCATTTCCTTCCAGAGAGGGCCCACATCTTCCCTAGTCTTTCTTTTCTCGCTGACATACTTATAGAAGGATTTGTTGTTTTTCTTGATGTCCCTCACCAGATTTAATTAAATCCAATCTGGGCTTGAGCTTGCCTAACCTGATCCCTGGCTGCTTGAACAATTTCTCTGTATTCCTCCCAGACTACCCACCCCTGTTTCCACCCCCTATAGGCCTCCTTTTTACTTTTTAGCATGTCCAGGAGCTCCTTGTTCATCCATGCAGGCCTCCTGGCTTTTCTGCCTGCCACCTTCTTTGTAGGGGTGCATCACTCCTGAGCTTGGAGGAGGTGATCCTTGAAAATTAACCAGCTTTTTTTGGGCCCTTCTTCCCTCCAGCACTTCATCCCATGACACCACACCAAGCAGATTCTTCAAGAGGCCAAAGTCAGCTCTCCTAGAGCCCAGGGTGGTCAGCTTGCTGCACACCCTCCTTGCTGCCTTGAGGATCTTGAACTCCATCATTTCATGGTCACTGCAGCCCAGGCTACCCTTGAGTTTACATTGCCCACCAGCCCCTCCTTGTTGGTAAGGACAAGGTCCAGCAAAGCTCCTCTCCTCGTTGGCTCCTCTGCCACTTGGAGAAGGAAGTTGTTGCCAATACAATCCAAGAATGTCCTGGATTGCCTATGCCCTGCTGTGTTATCCTTCCAACAGATGTTGGGGTGGTTGAAGTCACCCATGAAGACCAGGGCCTGTGAACGCGATGCCACCCCTATCTGTCTATAGAGGGCCTTATCCACTCAGTCTTCCTGGTCAGGTGGTCTGTAGCAGACCCCCACTGTAGTGTCCCTTGCTCCTTATTTCCCTTTAATCCTGACCCATAAGCTCTCAGTCAGCTCTTCATCCAGCCCTAGGCCAAGCTCCATGCACTCCAGCTGGTCATTGACGGATAGGGCAATACCGCCTCCTTGTTTCCCCTGCCTGTCTCTCCTGAAGAGCCTGTAACCTTCCGCGCCAACATTCCAGTCATAGGAGCCAACCCACCACATTTCCATGATGCCAATGAGATCGTAGCCTTGGAGGCATGCACGCATCTCTAGCTCCTCCTGTTTGTTCCCCGTGCTCCATGCATTTGCATAGAGGCACTTCGTCTGTGTCCTCATTGAGGCTGACTTGGCTGGAGCGGTTGCAATTCATTTGCACTGCTCTCCAGATGGCATTCCTTTGCGGTGTATTAACAGTGCGTCCCCATTGGCTCCTGTTACCCCAGAAGCTCCTGGCTCATCTACGTAAGACTTTGAGTGTGCTGCAGTGTAGCCAGCACATCTCGGAGCAAACGGCAGAAGCCCTCACTAGCACACCGTTCCTCTATCCTTGGTGCATAGTCCCTTGGCTTGTCACAGGCAAGCCTGGTAATACACCCTTACCCCGTAGAGTCTAGTTTAAAGCCCTGTCAATGAGCCCCACTAACTCTTGGGCAAAGACCCTTCTCCCCTTTTGGGTGAGGCAAACCCCATCTGTTGCCAGCAGGCCTGGTGCCGTATAGGCCATTCCATTGCCAAAAAACCCCAAAATTGCGGTGGTGACACCAGCCATGGAGCCACATATTGACAGACTGAGCTGGTCTGTTTCTTTCAACATCATTGCCCCCAGCTGGAAGTAGGGAAGAAAAAATAACCTGTGCTCCGGATTCCCTTACTAGCTGTCCCAAGGCCCTGATATCTCTTTTAATCATCCTTGCTCTCTGATTTGCACTTTCATCGCCCCCCAAATGGAACAGAAGCATAATCCGAGGGCCGCACTAGGCCAGGGAGTTTCTTCATGATGTCCCTAACCCGGGCCCCAGGGAGGCAGCAGACTTCCCTAAGAATGGGGTCTGCCCTACATATTGGACCCTCTGTCCCCCTCAGAACTGAGTCGCCTACAATACTTCAATAATTTAAATGTTCTGTGGGATTAATGACAGGGCTAGAATAATTTTTTCTTGTCTTCATGCGTCATTTAAAAGTCCCATAATCTCAGAACAAGGATGTCACAATAGGAAGGTAAAACACCTTTCAGTATAGCACATCATCTGAAAAATTGGTCCAATACTTTACAGAATAATGAAATTACACTATTGACTGAAAAATCTGAAATTATCAAAGAGAACGCAGAAGCACTCTCAACATGCTCACAACACTTGACTTCCAGGAACATTCTCACTGAAATGCACATGTGTTGCTTTGAAAAATATTCCTAAGTGCTGAAGTACTTAGATTTTTTGTAGGGTTTATGTGGAAAGTACCCATTGTGTCTTTGAGTATGTTCTTTTCAAATTAATTTTATATATTGCTAGAGGTGTTGGATTTATGTTTACTTAACCATTAACAATGTGTGAGCTGAAGAACAACAGTGAAAATAGTTGATATGACTCTAACCACGTGCCTCAAGTTTGACTTGAAGAACCTAAGCTGAAGGGGAGGAGCCCTGCGTGTCTCTGTTGACTCAGCCAAGAAACATGTGATCAGTGCTGCTACCTATCTACCAGCAGGCAGAAATGAGAACTTACACTCCCTCGCCTTTGTCTGTCAGGGTAATTTCATGTAGAGAGTGCACAAATAGTAATGAGAAGAGAAAAGGAGCTCCTTCCCTCCAAGGAAATGCATGAAAACTGTTTTTATTAATCCTTGAGGAGCACTACTTAAACAAGCAGCCCTACTGTTTTCCAAAACAGAGGGACGTAACTCCTGTTCTGTTTACTCCGGAGGACTGTCAAACTATGTGCCGTGTTCTCCTCACATTATGAAAAGGGAGGCCACAAAAGTAGAAACGAGCCCTACTGCAGCTGGAGCGGGGAAGAGTTACACTGGAGCTAGAGAACAGGCACGGCAGGGCCACCCTTTTGGCAGGCGAGCTTTAGCGGGATAAATTAAAGCAGCCGGTGGCCTCTGGTGAGTCACACTGAACCAGCATTTAAACAGCAACGGCCATTGTGTGTCTCATACAATTTCTGAAGCAACTCTGGCCAGACAGAAGTGCAGCCTTACTCCCTGGTATGCCGATAACAATGGCGACATCCCCGTTTGTGAACGGAGGCCAGTCGCTGTCAAAAGGAGTGTTGGACGGTGTGTGAGGGAAGTATGAAAAACCATTCCAGCTAGGATTCACATTCATGCGGCTCTGCCAGCTCCGAGTTGTTCCTCACATTGTGCCAAGTACAGGATGAAATGCAAGTCAGAAAGGGAGGGTAGCTTACCTCTCGCTACAGACCATATGGATGTGAGAATCCTCATGCTCTGTGGCTGTGCATGCTGATCACTTTGCCTCCATACTTCACTGGGAAGTGTTTTTCATATGTGACAGTGTATTCACAACACACAGGCACACCCTGTTATCCATTGGAATGTGCTCCTGGAAAGTGTGATGGTTGGTTATGCAATAGGAGGGGAGTCTCTATGCAGGGATTTGAGAAATACACACAACTGAACCACACAGGGACGGTAAC
>VUYV01000101.1:2389348-2499382 GCA_008711295.1 Anarhynchus alexandrinus | reverse complement strand
TAGGCCTCCTTTTTACTTTTGAGCATGTCCAGGAGCTCCTTGTTCATCCATGCAGGCCTCCTGGCTTTTCTGCCTGCCACCTTCTTTGTAGGGGTGCATCACTCCTGAGCTTGGAGGAGGTGATCCTTGAAAATTAACCAGCTTTTTTTGGGCCCTTCTTCCCTCCAGCACTTCATCCCATGACACCACACCAAGCAGATTCTTCAAGAGGCCAAAGTCAGCTCTCCTAGAGCCCAGGGTGGTCAGCTTGCTGCACACCCTCCTTGCTGCCTTGAGGATCTTGAACTCCATCATTTCATGGTCACTGCAGCCCAGGCTACCCTTGAGTTTACATTGCCCACCAGCCCCTCCTTGTTGGTAAGGACAAGGTCCAGCAAAGCTCCTCTCCTCGTTGGCTCCTCTGCCACTTGGAGAAGGAAGTTGTTGCCAATACAATCCAAGAATGTCCTGGATTGCCTATGCCCTGCTGTGTTATCCTTCCAACAGATGTTGGGGTGGTTGAAGTCACCCATGAAGACCAGGGCCTGTGAACGCGATGCCACCCCTATCTGTCTATAGAGGGCCTTATCCACTCAGTCTTCCTGGTCAGGTGGTCTGTAGCAGACCCCCACTGTAGTGTCCCTTGCTCCTTATTTCCCTTTAATCCTGACCCATAAGCTCTCAGTCAGCTCTTCATCCAGCCCTAGGCCAAGCTCCATGCACTCCAGCTGGTCATTGACGGATAGGGCAATACCGCCTCCTTGTTTCCCCTGCCTGTCTCTCCTGAAGAGCCTGTAACCTTCCGCGCCAACATTCCAGTCATAGGAGCCAACCCACCACATTTCCATGATGCCAATGAGATCGTAGCCTTGGAGGCATGCACGCATCTCTAGCTCCTCCTGTTTGTTCCCCGTGCTCCATGCATTTGCATAGAGGCACTTCATCTGTGTCCTCATTGAGGCTGACTTGGCTGGAGCGGTTGCAATTCATTTGCACTGCTCTCCAGATGGCATTCCTTTGCGGTGTATTAACAGTGCCTCCCCATTGGCTCCTGTTACCCCAGAAGCTCCTGGCTCATCTACGTAAGACTTTGAGTGTGCTGCAGTGTAGCCAGCACATCTCGGAGCAAACGGCAGAAGCCCTCACTAGCACACCGTTCCTCTATCCTTGGTGCATAGTCCCTTGGCTTGTCACAGGCAAGCCTGGTAATACACCCTTACCCCGTAGAGTCTAGTTTAAAGCCCTGTCAATGAGCCCCACTAACTCTTGGGCAAAGACCCTTCTCCCCTTTTGGGTGAGGCAAACCCCATCTGTTGCCAGCAGGCCTGGTGCCGTATAGGCCATTCCATTGCCAAAAAACCCCAAAATTGTGGTGGTGACACCAGCCATGGAGCCACATATTGACAGACTGAGCTGGTCTGTTTCTTTCAACATCATTGCCCCCAGCTGGAAGTAGGGAAGAAAAAATAACCTGTGCTCCGGATTCTCTTACTAGCTGTCCCAAGGCCCTGATATCTCTTTTAATCATCCTTGCTCTCTGATTTGCACTTTCATCGCCCCCCAAATGGAACAGAAGCATAATCCGAGGGCCGCACTAGGCCAGGGAGTTTCTTCATGATGTCCCTAACCCGGGCCCCAGGGAGGCAGCAGACTTCCCTAAGAGTGGGGTCTGCCCTACATATTGGACCCTCTGTCCCCCTCAGAACTGAGTCGCCTACAATACTTCAATAATTTAAATGTTCTGTGGGATTAATGACAGGGCTAGAATAATTTTTTCTTGTCTTCATGCGTCATTTAAAAGTCCCATAATCTCAGAACAAGGATGTCACAATAGGAAGGTAAAACACCTTTCAGTATAGCACATCATCTGAAAAATTGGTCCAATACTTTACAGAATAATGAAATTACACTATTGACTGAAAAATCTGAAATTATCAAAGAGAACACAGAAGCACTCTCAACATGCTCACAACACTTGACTTCCAGGAACATTCTCACTGAAATGCACATGTGTTGCTTTGAAAAATATTCCTAAGTGCTGAAGTACTTAGATTTTTTGTAGGGTTTATGTGGAAAGTACCCATTGTGTCTTTGAGTATGTTCTTTTCAAATTAATTTTATATATTGCTAGAGGTGTTGGATTTATGTTTACTTAACCATTAACAATGTGTGAGCTGAAGAACAACAGTGAAAATAGTTGATATGACTCTAACCACGTGCCTCAAGTTTGACTTGAAGAACCTAAGCTGAAGGGGAGGAGCCCTGCGTGTCTCTGTTGACTCAGCCAAGAAACATGTGATCAGTGCTGCTACCTATCTACCAGCAGGCAGAAATGAGAACTTACACTCCCTCGCCTTTGTCTGTCAGGGTAATTTCATGTAGAGAGTGCACAAATAGTAATGAGAAGAGAAAAGGAGCTCCTTCCCTCCAAGGAAATGCATGAAAACTGTTTTTATTAATCCTTGAGGAGCACTACTTAAACAAGCAGCCCTACTGTTTTCCAAAACAGAGGGACGTAACTCCTGTTCTGTTTACTCCGGAGGACTGTCAAACTATGTGCCGTGTTCTCCTCACATTATGAAAAGGGAGGCCACAAAAGTAGAAACGAGCCCTACTGCAGCTGGAGCGGGGAAGAGTTACACTGGAGCTAGAGAACAGGCACGGCAGGGCCACCCTTTTGGCAGGCGAGCTTTAGCGGGATAAATTAAAGCAGCCGGTGGCCTCTGGTGAGTCACACTGAACCAGCATTTAAACAGCAACGGCCATTGTGTGTCTCATACAATTTCTGAAGCAACTCTGGCCAGACAGAAGTGCAGCCTTACTCCCTGGTATGCCGATAACAATGGCGACATCCCCGTTTGTGAACGGAGGCCAGTCGCTGTCAAAAGGAGTGTTGGACGGTGTGTGAGGGAAGTATGAAAAACCATTCCAGCTAGGATTCACATTCATGCGGCTCTGCCAGCTCCGAGTTGTTCCTCACATTGTGCCAAGTACAGGATGAAATGCAAGTCAAAAACGGAGGGTAGCTTACCTCTCGCTACAGACCATATGGATGTGAGAATCCTCATGCTCTGTGGCTGTGCATGCTGATCACTTTGCCTCCATACTTCACTGGGAAGTGTTTTTCATATGTGACAGTGTATTCACAACACACAGGCACACCCTGTTATCCATTGGAATGTGCTCCTGGAAAGTGTGATGGTTGGTTAGGCAATAGGAGGGGAGTCTCTATGCAGGGATTTGAGAAATACACACAACTGAACCACACAGGGACGGTAACCGACAGGGACAGTATGTCAGCGTGTTGTGGCAATAAGGTCTTTCCAGTAATACTACTCAAGAAAGCAAGTTCTCGATGGCACAAGTGAAGAACAAAGACAAGAAGAATGCTGCTGCATAGCCACACACAAGGTTCTTAGCATATTTTTCTAGTGTGTGTGTAATACAGAAACAATATATTAGTGAAATATTTAAAATACTGCATTGTAGCCTACTGTGTGTATATTCTCAGCAGTTATTTTAACACAAGCGAGTATTTGGCAGGAACACTTCGGTATGACTGTGTGGCTCAGGGTAGTCTTGATGGAAGGAAAAACAGTTATGACAGCATTTAGCAGAGCACAATATGACCTCCAAAATGACAATAGAAAAATGACAGAAACCGTGGAGTTGTTCCCCTGCGGTCTGATATGTACTTGGGTGTGCTGTATAACATGCAGCACCTCACCCTGCTTGAGTAGAAGAGCTCATTTCAAGTCCAGTAGCAGTAACATTAAAAGCACAACGCTGTGCATTTTCTCCAGAATACAGTTATTTCCTGTTCCGCATCATCTTGTTTTCCTACTTGTTATAGTCTTTTGATCCTCATCCTGTGTGGAAAGGCTTGGGATCATTTAGAACCTAACGGGAAAGTGAGTTGGGACACTTGGTTGCTGTGTTACAGAGAGCTGACCGTGACTTTTTGAGACCACTGTGCCATATACTTCTTTATGTAGGTACCTTTGGGTATGAAACTGCTGCATGTTGTGGTGAAACCTAGA
This sequence comes from Anarhynchus alexandrinus, assembly GCA_008711295.1. Taxonomy (NCBI): domain Eukaryota; kingdom Metazoa; phylum Chordata; class Aves; order Charadriiformes; family Charadriidae; genus Anarhynchus; species Anarhynchus alexandrinus. Next base: position 2,495,363 of record VUYV01000101.1, on the reverse strand, counting down.
AATGTTTGAGCTGATTCTCTTCAGATGGCTTGAACTGGAGAAATAGTCCAAACCCTTTAGCCCAGAGCTCCCTGCGCAGTAGCGTGAGTGATGTCAAGCACAGGTCCATGCTGCCAGAGCAAAAACGCTCCTCGTACTTGTGCTAACGCAAGCAGCCTGCGCTGTGATACAGCAGACGCACAATGTGCACAATATAGTTTAGAAGGTACTGTAGACACATTTGTGTTGGTGTTTTCCTTTAATCCTAGAAAGAACAGGGAAATCCCCACTGCCAAAAGCCCTCCACCCTGATATTTCCAATGCCTCTTCCCTGGAATGAGCTATGTAAACCATGCTTTTCCTAGAATCAGATGCTACTGTGATTTGATTGGCACAGATCTGAGGTTGTCTGCATTGGCAGTTTTCTCCATAGATGTATGAAATTAATACCTGTAGTGGAAAGATCTTCATATGGTCATCATTTTCAATCTAGCTTTGTTTCACACATGCAGAACTAATGAGTTCAATGCCTCCATTAAGCAAATGAGTGTACACTCATAACAGATACAGTAGCAAACTTTGGGCCAAAGATAATGGCTAGAAATATGCTCACTAACTCAACCCCTTAACCTTCTTCTGAGCTTTCTGTGATCACCTATCCATACAGTCTGCACTTGTAAATGGTTGTCATCCTACGTGGCCAAAGGGGAGGAAACTTACAAGAAGAACCTTGTAGAGAATATATTTTTTCACCCTTTTGGACATAACTGCACACTGCACATTAGTTGCAAAACACAAGCAGATAGAGTTTGTTTTATTTGTATACGTAACACATAAAAAAGGTTAAAAATATGTATCTGTTGTCCAGCAGTTGCTGAAATGACTGCAGATACGCCTTTGGAAGATCTAGTACACACTACATTACAATAAGGGCTAGAAATGTCATTAATTTGTTATGGGGTTTTGTTTGCTGTTTGTCTGTTTTTTCATACATTGAACTATCTTCCTACATTTACACAGTTGAACCACACCGTAGACCTCTGTAACAGTGAACATGTTACTCAATCACACATTTCAATGTTCAAAGTAAATACTTTTGCCTATTGCAGTCTGGATTTGTGTAGAAATGTAGCATGTAGGTTACTCACTAAAAGCAGCTCGGGGGTTTCATTCATGCAACATAATATGTATATAGCATAATTTACCAATTTGCAAGGGGAAAATAAGATTGGGATGGTATCAGATGCTTCTTTTAAGAAGTTGCGTGATAAACAATTTTGTTTTATTTGACAAGACTGGGGCAGCAATATACATTAAAAAAATTCATCGACATAAATGACATGTTCAAACTGGGACTTTGCATAGTCATAAAAAAATCCATTTCTCCAGATGGCATTGAGAGGTCTCACTAGGAAACCATAATGTGATTCCTGACATGTCTTATGTCCTATATAAAAAGAGAAATTGTTCAGAGACTGAACAATAGCAGCAATGCCAAAGCAGATAGCTTGCATGTTGGTTTTAGTTAGGTCATTGTTCCCTATGTATCTGGTTGAATATTTATGGAAAAGGTAACTGGTGAAAAAAAAAAAATCCTTTTATAGAATCATAGAAATGTTGATTAGAATGTGGGATTTTTTGGAGGTCATGTAGTTCAACCTCGTGCTTGAAGGGGGACTACTGCCAACACTCGGTCAGGCTCTGTCCAGCCAGGTCTCAAAAACCTCTGTGGAGGGAGCTCCCACAGCCCTTCCAGGCAGCCCCTTTCCAGCAGCACTGCATTGTGGAAAAGCTGTTCCTCATCTCCAAGCTGAGCCTCCCAAGGTGAAACCTGTGCCCCCTGCAGTACTGTAGCAATACTGAGAAGAGATTGAGAGTTTGGCTCCAATGTCTTTGTGAGTGCCCTTCAAGTAGTTGTAATCTGTGACTAGAACATCTCTTAGCCTGCTTTTTATCAGTCCAGATGAGCTCAGTTCTCTCAACTTCTCGCAGTCTATCTGCTCTGGGCCCCTGACCATCTTAGCAGCTGCCTAACAGGTCCCCTCTAGTTTCCTAGTATCCCCATTGATGATGTCGGTGGGGAGGACATGCCCAAACCAGTATATTTATTGCTGCCCTGTACTCACCAGTGCTGAGTATAGGGCAGTAATAAATTCCTTTGATCTGCAGGACACAACCATAGCATAGCACATTGCAGAATTGCATGAGCTGTGGTGAGAGCACATTGTTACCTTACATTCAACCTGGCAATTGGAGCGATCTTCACTGGCTTCCCATGCTACTCTGCTAGCTGGTTACCAGCCTGTACTGATGCAGGGGGTTTGTCTGCTCTGGTACACTGTTACACTTTTTCTTACTGAAATCCACGAGGTTTCAGTATGTTTAATCCTCAGCTTAAGGGGCAGGAATAGACGACTGAATCATTTATATATAGTTCACTGGATTTGTAAGATATTCAGAGATGTCTTGTCAATTGCATTGTCAACGTGTACTAATGACAGCGTATATGTGGTACGAATCCTATGAGTCTTTGGGGGATTATGAGTTAGATAAGCTGTATAATCAATTAAGCATTACAGCTTTCATTTATATTTCATCTAGCATGGAAACTAGAAAGTAGGGGAGTCAATGGGAATTTTGCATTTAACTTTTATAGTTGTCATTGTTTTGAGTGAAGAATTCTATCAAAAAATGTTGGTCAAAGCATTTGACCTGACATTTACCAAGTTTTTCTGGTAGCAAATGCATGAGTATCTTTAAAACAACAGTATTTCATAGTCAAAAATATTGGAAACAGAATGTCTGAGCGTTTGGGAGAGGTAAGGTTTTGGCTGAGTATGAACTTTGCCAGTTCAGTTTCTACTGGGTTCTGTAGTGCCCTGGCCAACAGTCAGATGTATTCAAATCTAATATTTTCTGATAAAATCTAATCTTTCCTTAATGTATTAATGGTTGCTTTCACTGAGGATCCCTGATGGATGAGCTGTCACAGCCTCCATTTCTGTGTGCCTTAGGGTCTGCTCCTTCATGTGTTTAGGTGACCATCACACTCAGCTCTGTAGGATTCAATGCTATTTTCCCTCCTGGTCATCACACGTGCAGGACTGTGGTACCTGGGCTTTCGCAGGTACCACCACCCTCACTGCTGGGAAGACAGCAGCAATGCTGTGCTCTGTCTGACTCAAATGGTGCTATTTAGTTGTGGAGGGGAAAAAAATGGATGTCAGAGATGAGAAAACATACAAGATAGCAAGGACTCCCTCCTTTTCCTAGGAAGGGTGAGAGTTTGCTTTTTTCTTGATTTGCCTTATTTTTGTGGTCTGTTGGACCTATGGCTCCTGTTTGACAACTACAAGACCCCAGAAAACTTAGCTGCACCTTATCAAAGGGTACCTTTTCACCTGTGCTATGATCCATGATGCTTTTAGACCAAGACTTGCTCTATAAAAAATAATCCACCTTCCGACAACCTGGAAGTTGAAGCTGCTATAGTGTGCAAAAATGTGTGTCTATGGTGTGCATTGGTTACACAAAACTAGAGGATGGGCTAATGAAACTCCCATTGGCCCAGATTTTACTTACATGAAAAATTCTTCCTTTTAAGGCCAGTCCTGTGGCAGTCTGGAGGAACATATAATAAACGATAATAAAAATAAGCAAACATGCAAATTAATAAATAAAAAAACCCACACTGGAACACATTGCTGTATGTTAAACTTTAGCATATATAAATCATTTTGCACTGCTAATGCAGATGCCTTCCATTTCTAAATGAACTTTAAAAATGCGAGGTTTTTTTTACTATGGCTATTAACTGACAGTGGTCTTCTAATATCAGTCAGTAGGAAAATGTCTATTCCGTTTATTCCTTACTTTCTGGATAGCTCCCTGATGTTCAGCTTTGCTCATTTTCCATTTCACAGACTGAGTTTACTTTAACTGAAACTGCCAAGCAGTAATTCAGTTCTTAACTAGATTTGTGGTGGTGAGACAGAGGGTAACATAAAAAGGCAGAACTTATTGGCACGATTCATCATCATACTTTATTGCACACTCGAGCCTACTGGGCAGGAAATGTTATTAAATTGGAAGATGTACCAGAGCCTTCTGAATCTGGCAGGATGAGCACCTTAAATCTCATGAAGGGCTGATGTGCTCAACTCACATTCAGTCCTCCTGAATGCCTGCAAGAATATAAGTGGTGTTCCAGGTTAACCTCTGCAAGGGACAACATCTGGCATTGTGTTCACACTGTGACAGTGGTATGCGTTAAGGACTAATATGTAGAAGGCAAATAGTCATGGCAGCAATTGTGCTTACCTGTTAGTCTGAGGAGTGGGGCATAACCCCATCTACTTGGCTACTGCATGTCAAACACTGGTATAACAAGTGTCACCTGCTGTTGGGGCAGTCCAGAATCTATGTTTATTTTTGAGTGGACAGGTCAGTACTAGCAACTAGTTGTATCGAAACATAGATGGGGGTAAAACATGAATTGCATGTCAAACTAATAAGTGAAAACAGTGGACTTCCTGAAGGGAAAAGAGATTTCTTGGTGAAAACTTAATGAAAGACTATGGAAGGATTAGGTGTAATTGTTGTTTGTGAAATAAAATGTCTTTTGGGAAAAAATGCTTTAGTGATAGGAACATACAGAAAGTATAAATATAACTCAGATGATAGGGAAGTCCCTATTGCACCATGGGATCATGAGAAATTTTGGAAGTTTCTGCATTATGCGTGGCCCGGCTGTCAGCTCCAGTGTTGCTATGGTCTGAAAAGGAGTAAGGATTTCACAGTTGGAGTGGATTGAGACTGGCAATTCTGTGGTCATGAATGTACAGAGGTGGGAATTAAATTGCATTCAAAGAGGATAAACCAAGAAGACGCTACTTAACAATAAGTGGCTGCCAAAGAAATTGTACTTGTGAAAATGCAGAGTGTAGTTTTACCAGTAAATTTCATTGTCCAAGCAGATCCAAAGAAACGGCTGTCAGTGTACTGAAAAAACTGGGATTGGGAAAGTTTTGAAACCAAATTTGATTGCAATTTTTAAATTATGAAGTCTTTACATTCAAGCAGTTTGTCCAAAAGGCAGCTTATTTCAGGACTTCTCTTTGAACTTTGTAGGATATTCTTCCCACTGTATGTTAGCCCCATGGATAAACCTCAGTCTCAAATCTTTTAGTTTACTCGCTGCTCATGCTGACTATTGAAAATATTTTAAAGACTTTTCTGAAATTCCTTTCAAGAACACCCTGTCAGAAGGGTAACACACTATTCCTCTTCTCTTAGGCAGATTTGCAGATGTCTGTTCCTATTTTTTTAAGCTTCCAGCTTTCGTAAGAAAATACAATCACCAATATATGCACACAATACTTGCATTTTCTGATAATGTGTATTTATTTGTATCCAGAAATACAAATGTTGGGATCAAAATACGAATATAAATAGTATTCTAGACACACAGCCCTACTCCTTAACACAAAGTAAAGTGGAGTGGATGTGGTCGATAAGGGAAGGTCGTTGTATGAGAACTTGAGGAGATGAAGCACACAGGTGTTTGACTTTTCTGGTTAGGTCAGTCTGGGGAATCACTAGGATGGCTATCTAACTTAGAATGACATACTGGTACTAGTGCTACCTGTATTATTCAAGGCACATTGGGCACATAATTGTACTTTCATTTCACTATGACATCACAAGCTGCACTGCTAGCAAAGAAATCACACACCCCTAAGAAAAACTTAGGAAGGAAGGAAAATCAGAAATCTAAAATTTTATTTGTGTTCTATAAGAAAGTTCAATTTGGCACACAGTTGTCAGTTTTTATGTGATTCCTAAAATTGCACTCACTTAAAATTATAAGAAATATTCATATGTTGTCATTTTGGGAAAAAATTATTTGAGAGGAATATACTGAGAGTTTAAAATAGGATTATATAAGGCAGTTGATGACTGTCTGTGATAGCCACAGACTGCGCTCAGATTCCCTCCAGCCTAGTGTTCCTATTTGTGATGGCCACATGTTGGCCCATGTTTTGTGGTTGGTATTGCATATGAGCGTGGATGACAATAAAGTCACAAGACTCCTCAATGACTACAAAAGAGAATATGGGGGACTGATACTGTAATCTCTCCGCACAAAGTTTCCCACTGTTGTTCAGAGGAACATTATTTTGTGGAAGGTTATTCTGAAATTTTGTTTCCTTTGGAGTGCTCTAGCAGTGATTTTCTTTCCTGTTCTGCCTGTGTAATACTGTCAGATGCAATTATTTTACCAGCTTTCTGTGAGTTCAACAGCAGCTCATTTTTTGAGGATCCCATGTGGTCTGTAAGTATGAAATGGACTCTGCAACATGCTCTGTTCCACATTTGTCAGCAGTTTTTTTCAAATATATCATCAATATTGTTCTCTTCGTCCATTTTCTATTAATATGCAATTTAGAAATTTTGGCATTTATCTGTTTTAGGCCTCACTGTAAGTACATAAAGTACAAATCTCACTTTAAGTACTTGTTACAAATCTGCTCTTCACGAGCTTTGAAGCCAGTCAATGGATAGTCAACCCTGCCAGAATATGATCCAAAGCTCTTTCTGTTTGCTAGTAAGAATATTTTAATTTAAACCCCTCTTCTGGTCAATGATCTTGATTGATAAGGAAGTTTTTGACTCAGACCTGGAGGCCTTATCTTTAAAGCTTGTAATCATAACACAGTCTCAATAACAAGCAGTCACCAGCTTCACAGGGGATATTTCATTCTTTGCATTTTATAATATATTGTGTCGGTACAGCTTCCTCTCTCCCAAGCAGTGCCATAGGCTGCAAGAAGGTAAAGAGACATTAGGAGAGTATTAAGCACTGTATTAAGCACTAAAGGGAGCACCCGGGTTCCTGTATAAGAAGCTCTGCAGGCTGGCTTAGCCCTCCAAGCAAAGCTGAGTTTTGTGAATGCTTCCATGACACCAAAGAGGCTGTTTTGGCTCCTCTGGCTAGTGTCAGTCATTACCTAGATAAAAGAATACCTGGCAAATAACTGACTGTATCACTGCTTGGTTTGCCTGGTTCAGTCCTTGGGAAAGCCTACCCCAGACATATGAATAATCATAACCACATGTCTTCTGCTGCCTTACTTTGTCCTTCATAAATAGCAAATGATTAGAAGATCAAAATGCACATTTTGATAGAAAGTAGAGAATTCTCAGGTGTCCAACTCTGAGGCACTGAACTTCATGATGAATTTTATTGTCTAATTTCACATATATTCTAGGAAAACCCTTGAGGACTCCAGATGCATACAAACACTGACTTGAGAACCCACAACAAAAGAGAAAAAATAAAAGAAAGTAAAGTTTGTAGAAAGGAATGCATCATCACAGATCTTGGATATCTCCCTTGAGGAATATCACTAACTAAATGTTCGAAGACTGTCACGGTCCAAAGTCATAGGTAAATTGGATGATTAGAATGATATTTTACCCTAATTCAGGACTAAGTACTAGACAGGGCTATAGGGTAGCATATCTCTTTGAGTTATCCACCATATGTACAGTGTATAAAAATTTCCTGTTTATCTTCTCAAAGCAATGCAGTTCAAGTGAAGACAATTTTTTTCTATTAAAATATTTCACTTTAGATATAAAACACAGATTTGTTTTTAGTATCTAAAATGGTGACCTAAATGATGAGGAAAGCAGATTCTCTGTTTGTTTCTTGTCCAGACAAACCATGGTTCCCAGGGGAAAAGGCAAAACTATTAAGGCCGCTGAGTCTTGAAGGAAGGCCTTCATTTTTTGTGTATATCCTAGAACCCTTCAAGAAGAGAATGTGATGAACCATAAGAAGCTTGTAGGCATATCAACATAGTATAAGGTTAATGACACTATGCTTATTTTCAGTATGCAAGTGTAAGTCTCAATGTAAGTTTGCAGTATGTAAGTCTAAGTTGAGCTGATTTTGCACTTGCCAATTGTATAGGTGAAGAGAAAGAGGGAGGGAGACAGAATCTAAAATTAACTCAGAAAAAAAAAAGCTCTGAAAGAGAAAGAACCTCACCTCCCAGCTGTGGAAATGTATTCCCAATGCATAGTTTGTTTTTTGCCTATTTTAAACAGTCTTCTGGGAAGTGACCTGGGTGAGGTAAACAGCAGCCTTGAGTTTATGCTCTGCATATCTTGGTGGAATTAAGTCGCTGAGTGAAGAAGGAAGGATTCCACTAAACCACTGAAATCCCACTGGAGTTTTCTTGCTACTTAGGAACTGAGAAAACTACAGACTGCTTAAAAAAAGAAAACATTAGACAAATGCTCAATGCGTAGGTTGAAGACATCTAGAATATTGGTCACACACTGTGGTGCTCAGGAAGATCTCCAGCAAGGTCATTGTCCCTCTTTCTAGTTCTCACGCCAGGAATAGTATATCCTTCAATATCAAGAAATGCTAAAGGCACTAATGTAAGAGGCACAAAGATTTCACTGCAAGCAAGAAGAAGAATATACCTTGAAAAAAATCATCTAATTTTGCAGGCAGCTAAGATTATGGGATATGGCTTGCCTTTTCTTAGTGCTTTATGGAAACACAGCAAGAGCAGCCAATGGGAAAAGTACAGACTGTACTTATGGAAGCCTTTACAAGTTGCAGTGGGCGCTTTGTTTTACAGATTAGAAGGTAAGACCAACCCTCCAGATTGTGAGGCTAATGAAATCTGTCTTAAAAATATTGAGTCTCCCTTCCCACAAAGTCAACAGTACAGCAACTATGGTCTTTCCAGAGCTGTCTTGCACCTGGTCGCTTGGAGCATGGGCACAGCAGAGCCATTTTTCTAGATGTATGGTGAAATTTGGTGTAAAAAGAAGGTAAGCATCCTTCCCTTCATGAGTCAGGTGAGTTGTGATAAATGCACGCAGCAACATGACGTGATAGACTCTGAGACACATTAGCGCTGCAAAAGTGTTTGAAATAGCTATCTATCCAAGCTATTTGGCAGGATGCCTCCAGTTCCAGAAATATCATTTCTTATCAGATAAAGGCTCATGTGTCACTGCTGTTCCAGCTGATGAATGTGCAAACCACCAGGTGGATGATTTGGAATTAGCTGTGGGTAGGTGGTGGGAAGAACTGAATAAGAGGAGTGGGACAGATAAGAACAGCACAGCAATAAAAAAGAATTTCTTCCTCCCCTTTTATCTTCACTACTCATTGTTGTCTTTGTGAAGATGGTTCTGGGTTTTTTCATTTTTCCTGCTGTAAGTCTTATAATTTTTATTGGTATGTACAATATACCAATATACAGCTGAGAGTTGAAGGAGAAAAGGAGGATCTAAAAGAGAAGAAAAGTTACCAAAGTGCCTGAGGTGTTTTAATCTACAGCTGTACTTCTCGATTAGAAAGTTACGTTAAAATTGTCTGGCATACTTAAGTTCCACATTACTGCTGGATGTGGAGACATCATAAACTGGCTGCAAGTTTTTATACACTTATTCTTGGAAGAACGGCTGTAAAAGAAGGAGCTGTCAGTATGTTAGGCATCAGGGCCAGAAGAATTGAGAAAATGGAATTAAGCAGAATGGTATTTTTATACATTCTTAATTGCCTTGAAAATCCTGCCCTCAATGCAGGAAAGCACTGTCCATAGACTTTTAATTGAAGAGGGACGATAAGAAGTTTGACTTTAGATCCTCCTGGAGGAAGTTGGTTATCTAAACAAACCCTCGCAATCTTTTCTGTAACTTCACAAAAGAAGGAATGTAATGTGAAGATACTAGATTTTGTGGTTTTACGTATATATCTAATGTTTGTGTTTCACTAGTCATTTGTTTTTGCCTTCCTCCATTCCCTTCCCTTCCTTGGAAGGGTAAAAAGAAGTACCAAATAACAAAAAGAAGCAGCTGAATAAATGCAAGTCTTGAATGTGAAATTATATGATAAGAGAATGTTCTAAAATGCTAAAAGGTTGTTCTTACGTTTCTCATGGGAGAGTGAACAGAAGTGTTAATTTTTTTCAATTTGCGAAAGAAGCAAAAGTATCTGGAGGTTAATGAGGATATTCTTACTACTGCAGAAGGATATGGCACATAGATATATGCAGGCCACATTATCTAGGTGTCTAGAGTAATTGCATTTTGAATGATGCAGAGACTAGAAAGCTTATCTTCCCTGATCTCTATGGTTTCTCTGTGGCTGCCAAAGCACAGAGCAGTGAAGCAGAGGGAGTAAAGCAAGCAACTAGGAATAAGCAGAGGAATGCGTCCTGGAACCTGCCAGCCTGCGGCCTCTCTCCTTGCATGTAAATCAATTTTTTGCAAATAACCCCAGAGTAGAATATATTACACAGTAGAATATGTCCTCCGCTGTCAGTGTAAGAGCGGAAGCCAGTAGTGTCTGCAGATTCTTTCTTGGTTAGGACCGTGGAAAAAAGTGGAATTAAATGCTTCCAACTTCTGTTTATGAAAGCTCTCAGAAAACAGAGGCAATATCAATGGACTTGGCAAAACCAGTCTTCCAGGAAGGATCCGATGGGATTGAGTGCTTTTAGCAGGAATGGGTAGCCATGAGCAGAAGTGTAAGAAAAGTATATGCTCATCATCTAAAATGGGAATGTTCCGCTTCCACACTTACTCCCAGGACATTCACTCAAGTATGCAATTGCTAAATAAACCTCACTTTAACTGTTCAAGATCTAATAGTGGAAGGCACCTTCTTGTGCCTCATCTGTCTCAATACTCTCACCAAAATCAATTGATTGTGCAGAGGTTTTGCAGGATCAGACCCCTAAAGGATAACTGTTTCCATTCTTTTATTTAGGCTTGAAATATTTCTAGTATTCTTGCAAACTATGGCTGAAGGTGGCTGTTAGAGTAGATTAATTCATAATTAGAGACCAGGATATTCAACTTCAATTCAATCACCTTCTTGCACTGCTCAAAATATAACTCTCATCCTTAAATAAAATCCATACTTCCAAGTGCAGGGCACAGAGATTTTACAGAGTAATAGATTTTACAGAGTAATTTGCTGTTGAGGGTTAGCAAAAACTTCAACATGTATTTTGAAATCAGAATCACACAGAATCACAGAATCACAGAATGGTCAGGGTTGGAAGGGACCTCTGGAGATCATCTAGTCCAATCCCCCCGCCAGAGCAGGGTCACCTACAGCAAGTTGCACAGGACAGCATCCAGGCAGGTTTTGAATGTCTCCAGAGTGGGAGACTCCACAGCCTCTCTGGGCAGCCTGTTCCAGTGCTCTGCCACCCTCAAAGTAAAGAAGTTCCTCCTCATGTTAAGATGGAACTTCCTATGTTCAAGTTTGTGCCCGTTACCTCTTGTCCTACCACTGGGCACCACTGAAAAAAAGACTGTTCCCATCCCCCTGGCACCCTCCCTTTATTATCATTGGTTTAGAAGGTTATCATTGGTTTAGAAGACATCAGATTGGGCAGATTTTGCTAAAAATAAGGTTTTGATCCCGCTCCAAAATATTTCTCCTCTGTGCTTGTAATTTGAATTTTGTCAGTCCTTAGAGAAGTAATTCCCCTCCCCCACCTAAACCCAGGTCTGTCTCTGATATTTTAGGCAAGTGAAAAACAGAAGAAAGTATTTTGAATAACTACAGTTAACTTTTGTGTTGGTATTTTTTTTCGATTAAAAACTCACTGGAAGCACAGAGCAACAGCAATGACAGACAATGATGTTTCAAAGAACATGACAGAGTTTCTGTTCCTTTAGAATTACCATTGCATTAGTTTTTGCTTGTTTGCAGGATTTTCTTTCTGAGCAGAAAAGGAACATCTACTACTCATTTTTTATCAAATACTGTGTGGAAGATATACACACATTTTTTGAGATGATAAAAAAATTATCAGGTCCTCCAGAAAAGAAAAAAAATAGAATTTTGGTTTTAGGTATGTTTTAACTTTAATCCTTTGTAACCATTTGTCATCCAAAGGGTAGTGAAAAACCATTGCTATTTAGTTTTGAATCTGTTTTGTTTGCTTAATAACCATTATTGAGACAATCTGTAAAAGATGTGATCTAGTTTAACAGTGTAAAAATAGTTTTTGAAAAAATGGGTATTTTAAGAATTTAATGGTCAAAAGCTTGAAAATTACAAAATAGCTTTTTAGGGTAAAATACAGGTGGTAGTTTAGGAAAAAATTGAAAACAACATTTTTATACATGTGGCCACTATTCCATGTTTAATTCAAGTGTGACAATTGTGTTCCCATAATGTACTATTCAAGTCAAAAGTGTTCAGTCTTCAGCTCACGCCCGGGGAACAACTGCCATGAGTAAGGACTGCAATATTTAACTTTATGGAAGGAACAAAAAATGTCCTTTGGCACACGTTTTTCAATTTTGTAAAATGTCTTTGAGAGAAAGAATAAGAATAAGAATAAGAGAGAGCACTTTTTAGTAAACTGCAATTTGAAGGAAGTCACATATTCCTAGTGCTATTATATAGTGATTTTTACTCATGGCCTATCAACTATGATCTGCTACAATGACACAAACAAGCAGGAATCTTGTCCTGCTTCAAGTAGAGTACTTTAGAAATCAATGACCATCCTGTGTTTAGCCAGTCATAAAAAAAGACAGTTAAAAGCTTGAAAAACTGTAGAAGTTATGCCTACAGCTGCCTCAGAGATAGGCAAGTCTTTTATTTATATCAAAATAATAGCTTTCTTATAACCCTGCCTTTTCACCTTAAGTCAAAACCAATATGTGTAGGTAATTGGCTAATTCCATGAATCCCAGACCTTTGCAGAAAGTAATGTCCATGTTTTGATCCCACCAACGACATTTCTTACTGTCTTTTGGTGGTTTCTCTATAGCAAGGAGGTCACCAATGAAATATTTCCCAAAACCTATGGGATGTAGCTCAAGCAAGTTTAAATACAAAGGAGTGGTTTCGTTGGCTTTGGCTTCTTTGCCAGTGCCAGTGTATGTTGCTCTGAGCCTCAGGAATATGGCAGCATTTTGAAGAAGGTATGGGAATGAAGAACAAAAATGACATATTTAACCTTTGCCTGAATTGTGTATAGCTTCTATGCCAAGGGAGAATAGTAGAGATTCTAATATACAATAATTATTCATAAACATCACTTACACTACAAATTCAGCTGAATTTTGTAAGAATCTTTTCCTTAAAATGAATAGCAGTAAGGAGATAATTCCTCCACGATTTTCTTTTTCAGGCAATTATATATTAAAATTCTTCATCAGGCTCTGTGATGGTGAAGATTAATGTGGCCTCTATAATTTGAGATGAAACTGACCGTGTCCTTCACTTTTTCTGCACTTTCACCATCCCTCCGCAGTGTGAAAACACAGCAGTCTTCACCGCTACAGGCAACATTTAAAGATAGAGGTATCCAACCCAGTAGACCAGGTTAAACAGCAGGAAGGATGTAGGAAAAAAGACCCTAGAGTAAGAGTCCAGTTCTAAGATGTCTATGTGAATACGTCCTCTCCTCCAGGAGCCTGATTTACACTCTTCGTAACAACAGAAAAAGCTCTGGCAGTCTTTCCCATCCAGACATTCATAGACGCACGCATCTTCAAAATCTTGCCAATACATGGCATTGTTCAATGTGATGACTGTAGTTGGTGGTCTCATATCAAGTACAGAGTAATTCTGAGGAGAGAAAAAGAAACCAACAGTTTGATAAGCTTCCATGGATGATGCAGATCACAATTAATAATCATGGGGAAAAATTGCAGGAGCTGGGGATAAGAGGTCGATACTATAAGAATCCTAGGTTTGGGGAGCATCTTTCTTTCCCTCAAAAGATGCCTTTTCAGATGAATTTGCACTGAGAGATTTTGAAGTGGCAAGTTAAATAATTCTAGGTGTATTTTCTACTTAGTTAACTCAAAGCATATATTTCCTTGTAACCATTTTTTCACACTTAGGAGTTCACTTGCCTGTGCAAATATTATTTGCAAGTTACTTTAAACACTTGCAGCTACTACATTTAAGAATGTATTCCAAAAAATAAGGAAGTTGTCCCCCCTCCCCAATTAATTACAGAACAATGTCCACTTAGTATGGCTGCATTCACTGCCTCTTATCTTTACCATGGTTTATAAAAACAGATACGATCAGCAACAGACAGTGATGATTTCAGTGCAGGATTTCAAAATGCCATCCCTAGGCACATCTCTTTAGTCCTTATCACACTAACCATGCTCAGAAATAGGGCACTTTGATGTCACACATCCTCACAGTACCACTCGTGCTTACAGACCTCTCCTTCTTCAATGTACTCCTATTTACACTTTGTCAGCTTTTCTGTCACACCATTTCCTTTTCATGAAAGGTGCTTTCTCACAATAGTCTCCTCTCTCATCAAGCCACCCATTCCATCCTCACAAATGTCACCTCCTCCGCTGGCATCACTAGGAAGGGCCCCATCAGCTTTGCTGCCTGTCTGCACCGCCCTGACAAAGCAGATTCCAGCCCTGTCAGGGCGGTTTTCTCCACCTCGGGGGCCCTTCCTCTCCCTGTGATTGCGCTGAGCATCGCCTTTGCCTGCAGGAGCATGCCGGGTGTGCACTAACAAGGTAGGCACGCCTCTGTATGGTGCCTGCTTGCATTCTGGAGGGTGCTCTGGGCACCTGCTTCCACGCTTGCGATACAAAATAGGTGACATTTCCCGTTGAAGGTGTTGGGGCATACCTGAAAGCTCTCGCTGTGTCTGTGAAACACATCAGTGATATGCGTGATGTGCCTCAGTGGAAATTTTCCTTTTTCTATTGACTTCATTTTCTTTCTACAAATCCTTTGGTTTGACACACGATAATATTACCTATCTCATTAAAAATGCCGGTCCCTGAGATAAGAACTTGACGTGGCATCCCTCTGCTTAGATGTTGGCACCTCCAACATAGATAACTACATCTGAACAACTGCCCTATGGTATCCAGCCAATTACTTCTAGGGCACAAGTCTTCTCGTCATAAGTAGATGGCTAAAATCTCTCAGGTGCATTGCGCTGTGGACTGTAAAGAGATTCCAATTCAGAAGTAGATTATTGCAAATCTATTTGTTGCAAATGACTTTATCTCTGAGATTACATGACACAAATTATGCCCTTATGGTCTTCTCTGTCATTTATAAAGTTTCAGGTGGCTGGTATCAGAGCTTTACAATGTGCTGCCACGTGGAAAAAGTCTAAGATTATTGCACAAGCAATCACTTTTTGACTGTAGCACTTTGGAGAGAAAAAAGCTGTAACTAAACTAACTCTTCTATACCACTCTTTCACATATTGTTCATTTCTTACAGGCCTTTATGAAAAATTCCTACTCAGTGACTTCAATTTTCTATGCCAGGCTATAATATTTATGTTAAAAAGAAGAAAGGTTGATTTCCA
The DNA here is from genome assembly GCA_008711295.1 of Anarhynchus alexandrinus. Classification (NCBI taxonomy): domain Eukaryota; kingdom Metazoa; phylum Chordata; class Aves; order Charadriiformes; family Charadriidae; genus Anarhynchus; species Anarhynchus alexandrinus. The sequence goes on along the minus strand of VUYV01000101.1, from coordinate 2,480,007 downwards.
TCTCTCCAGACAATTTTGGTAAGTGAAGACAAATAGGTGCCCTGGTTCTGCAAAGGAAACTCATCTATCAATAGCCTGGGGTTTTTTTTGTTTTTGTTTTGTCATATCAACTATCTGCTTGGGACAGAAGATAAAATAAATGCTGCGATAATACAGACAGACTAATCTGGTTGCTTTAGTCTCTGTCAGCTAGGAGGGGTCCTGAAGTGACTAGATACCAGGTGAAGGTGGATGGTACCCACTGTGTCCTGAGTCCTACTGAGCCGGGGTTGGGAGGCGAGTGCTGCCTGCATGGTGGGAGTCAGCCCAGTACCACCTGAGAGGCCTGGCAAAGCAAGGCACTTCTCAGGTGCCTTGGACAAGGCGGTTCAGATGCAGTGTTAAACATGCTTAATAAAATTAGTTCAGACAAGATATAAGTGTGTTCTCTAGGAAGAAAAACAAGGGGTGGGATTACCTGAACACAGATTTACTGAGATTAATAAATTTCACCTTTTAGGTGGCATCACTACAAGGTTGGAAAAGACAAGATGATAGCTTGAGAATCAGATACACTGCTTATTTTCTGCAGGTTTTGCTACAATTTGAACATGGAAGTTGTTTATGTATAGAACAAGGCCCTGCTCAATATCTGTCTTATAGTAAAAAAAGAAAACAGTGAGTAAAAGACTTGAAAAGCCTGCAGATACTTCCCAAGCAGGTCGGACTGACTAGATCTAGACAAAGACTAAGTGTTAAACTCTATTGTCATTTTAATTGTGTTTCTCTTTCCCTTTTTTTTTTTTGATTGGAAAAAGGAAAGTGCCGCCACCCATTCAATTTTAACTTCATCTTTCAGAAAAGTCTGTCCAGGGAGTGACAGCAAGAGCAAGCGTATAATTGCAATGTTTGCTGTAAACCATTCATTGTCAATGAGCAGACTTTCAATNGTGTGTAATATTTTTGTAAAAGGTAAGCTAGTAACATGGAGCTAGCAGTTCTAAATTATGAACTTCAACATATCGAAACCAAGAAGTGCAAAAGCACTCTTTTAGTTCTGTCCCTGTTTTTATTTGGGTCTGATAGCTGGGAAGCAGGCCATCCAACCAGCTGATAAACTGTCCCTCTGCATGCTTTATATTTATATATATTATAGTATGTGTTCCAGTTTCAGTTTTTGTATGAGTTAGAGACACAATTTTATGCTCAGTTTCAACTTTATTATCGCTGTACATATATATATAGTTATCTAGAGCTTTGGGGAATAGAATTTATTCGATTTTTAGATATAGTACAACTAACTGTGTTAAACTTGTCTGCCTAAATTACTCAAAAATCCACCTGAAAGTTTGCTGAAGGCTTTACAGATATGCATAAATTAATTATTTTCTATGAAACTCAGTTAAATCTTCATATAAGTCTATGACATAACTTGTGCTTATTACTTTTTAATAAAATGTAATGAGCAACTGCAATATTATGTAAAGAAGACACACAAAATTTCTGAGTTAAAAATAACACACAGTATTCTACACTTGACCGTTCTCCCTCCCAAATCATTTGATAAGTCCTTATAGAAAGAGGCAGCTATGTTCCTCTGCCACAACCAAAACCAAACTGACCTTTTAACAAAAAAGCAAAACAATATTTATAGTGAAGCCAGGGTAAAACAATATAGTGTTACAGCTTTCTTGAGAATTATTGCAAGTAAATGTCAGCCATGCATTCATGCCTCCATTTCTGTGACTGAATAAAATAGTTTACTTACCATCACATGACCAAAACTGACATCAGGTAGCTTAAATTAAGATAACAAAAGAATTATTCAGAAGAAAACTTACTTATTGCTTCATATGCATATAATGTTCAATAGCATTCCTTAAACCAAGCCTTTAAATGTATTTGTCCATAAAACACTTCATGCTGAGTATTCTATATATTCAGAATAATATTCTTACACTTTAAAACTGCATGAAACCTCAGCAGAATGAACGCCTAGTTCCCATCCACTTTAAATCTTTATTCAACCTATTATATTTATTTATTTAGCAAACAAGAGCTAAGTGAGCATTTGTTCTTGTGTTAATTTAAATCTCATAGATGTTTCATGCTTTCCCTCATCTTCATTCTCATGTCTGGAAATACATCCCACTCATAAAGATACTCGTGACTTTTTCATTCAGTCTTTCTATAGGATGGAATTTTAGTTTGATCATTAGCAAGCTCATTTTGATTGTCTCATACTTTTCGTTTGGTAACACTCTTTTGCCTTTTGTGTGCAATGCATTTTTACAAGAAGCTATTAGAGGTTTAATGGAGTTTTCATTGACTAAGTCTATGGCTTTCTAGGCTTTCTCCAATTCCATATTCATTTCAGCTTTTCCTTCATTAGTTCTTCATTCAATATTTTTCTATAGCTCTTCATTCAATCCCTTTTTATTTTGTGACCTATTATTCCCTGAATTTAGCCTTCTGTCTCTTCAATTTCCTCCTTCACATTTCTCATATTTGTCTTTGTATTTCTGATTTCAAATGTCCTTATTCCCTCCATTATGCAAAATGGCATCCAACATCTCCAATTACTGATCTCAAACCCATAAGCTTTTCCACTGTTCTTCAGTGGACAGCCCACTTCCCCTTTCCTATGTTTACACTGAGATTTTATTCTCCATTATACTGCCCCCTCTCATTCTCACAGTCAATTGTGATGTACACCAGGCAATTCTTCCTGCATGATTGTTTTAATTGTTTCTAAATAAGCAGCTTCTGTGTGTGTCTGGGTGTTACTCTCGGAAGTGTCTTTTTGGCCAAAAATGCTCCTTTGCAATGACCCACTCTGTTTTTGCACTTCGGAATAAGCCCCTTTGTGCACAGGGCTAAAAACAAGTGCTGATTCCCAGTAGAGACATTGAAATCCCATTTGTAAAGTTCACAAATATTTCTAGACCTTTTAAGTCATGAAATAGCAGATGCATTTGAATATACATCGATGTGCATATATTTGTATAACAAGCTATGCAATCTGTTTCAGTGGGAGTCCTTTATGACTACCAGCACAGTAATTGGAGGACAAAAGACACGTAGGCAGGGTTGCTGCCTCATGGTCAGCAGGCTGCTTCTGTTAGGAACAGACCTCACTCAACACGCGCGTAACTGCTTCTGCTGTTACTGCGGGTAACTATTTTCCGTCAGCTTTCAGGGCAGATCACACCACAGACTGGGAAGAGCTCAGAGGAGCGGAGTATCATGGAATTACATGCTGTCATTGAATGATTCTCTGCTCTCTGAGCCAGACACGTGCTGGAAAACAAATTTAAATGCTCCCATCTTACCGACTTTTTCTTCTTAGTACAGTTTGGTTTCCTGCAACTTGAGTAGTAGTTGAGGGTTGCATACTCCATCAGAGCAGCAAAGACAAATAGAAAGCATACAGTCACAAACAAATCCATAGCGGTGACATAGGAGACACGGGGTAATGACTTCCTTGCAATGGTACTCAAAGTTGTCATGGTCAATACTGTGGTGATGCCTGCAGAGAGAAACTTGATTTAATTGTATGCAACGTCATTTCTCCATGTTGTGGAAGAGTCTTTGGAAACAAACATAGAAAACAGAAATCCAAATAATTCATTAATTTCATTTGGTAGTATAAAAAATAATGAAAAATAACATCAGTAGAGCCAGTGGTATTTTGTAAACAACGATTTCCCAGCTGTTTATATTCATCTTTGCGAAAATGACATTCCTATGCCTCTCAATACGCTTTTCCTCATCTCCTCCTTTTTCTGGCCCCAGTTAGGTTGGAGATGGCACTGAGGGAGAAGGAGAGAATGAAGAAATTTTCCAAGAAAAATATAAAGCAGAAAAAACCCAGAATAAAAAATAAGAAATATAGAAAACAATGAAGGAAACATGGTCTTTTTCACAGCAGTACCACTCTCATGAAAAATTTTGTACTCAAAAAAGAAAAAGGGGGAGGGGGGGAGAAAAAATTTTGCTGCAAAGTTCTGGCCATGATTTTTGAAAATATGTTTTCACACCATTGCTTACTTGGGAGTCCTCCACTGCTATTTTCCTTCTTAGTAAGGGAAAACATACTCTCATACAAACTTCAGATGTAACCTTTATGGAAATGGCCTTTTTAATTCATACAAAGCATCACATCTTAGATTGATTTAGTAATAATGAATATAATGGGAATTACTTAGTGGGAAATATCCTGAAACAATAAAACCAGTCCTAGAATTAAATCTATGGGGTGTCAGTTATTTGGCTGCTGGTAATTCATATAATTTCTCTTCATTCCTGAGGAACAGAAGTCTTCATTCCCACTTTGGACTGATGCTTTTAATCATTTTTTATAAACTGCAAGCCTTCTGAAAGAAAAAATAAAACTCCTCAATGGCTTGGGAAGAAAAATAAAGCTCTCACTTAAATAAGCCTCAAGAGAGAACCTGCTCTAAAAACAACATAACCATAAGGTAATCTTTCTTTTTATAGTTAAAGTGATATTTTTCAATGGTACACAGTGTTTGAAATGGCAGGGGATGACTGAAATTATGCCTTATAGTAAAATTACTTCCCAGAAATGGCACTCTGGAGAAAAAGAAGTATCTGTGGATTACTTTTGACTACTTTCTGTTTATGAAAGAATGCCCACCTCTGATTTGTAGCATTTGATAGAAACTGCCTTGGCCTCAACCTTCTTCTACAATGAATAATAACGAATTGTATTCCTTAAAGAACTACTACCCAGAAACAAAACAAAAAAAAAAAAAGAAGAAGAAAAAAATAGTTGCTGAAAAAACACAACCCAATAATCAAGATGAAAGCAATGCTGATAGGAAGTGGGAAATGTGGACTTCCTACGTACCTTGGACATCTAAAAGCTATTGGGAAAATGCTTCTGTTTCCTGCCAACTGTGCCACCCCCCAGTGTAACCACATGTGACTGCAATGATCCAGTAACCTCTCTAGACCCTTCAACAACAGTTCTGTAGCTATCTGGTGCTTTGAAAAAGCTCCAGACATGAAGTACATGCTTAGCCATTCATCCCAGTAGTCAACTGCAAAGATTTCCAACTGCAAAAGGTGTTGGCTCGCTAGCCTTGATTTGGCCCTTGCTAACTATAGGTTAATTAGTCTTTCTGTATGACCATGACTCAGGCCTTGGGAGTGACTCACTTCAGAAGAACTGCATCCAGACTATGCCATACTCGACATATGAAATGAAGTTCTTTAACACTTTCTAACCCACATTTAGATTTCTAACATAAATCTGTCCTTTTCAGAGCCACGTGTGCATGCACCAGCTCTCAGGTATTTTACTACCTTTAAAAAATTCCTCAAAACCAATAGTCTTCGTCCAGCACAATATACAGTATCCTTTTTACCTGGACTCAAGGGAAAGATTTTATTTCCCACTCATCCTGTGAAAGGATCTCAGATTACTTTAGGACACTTTTTTTTTTATTAAAAGGCAAAAAAGAAATAAAAGGGAAAAAAAAGCTTGCAATGCTCAAAACCTGGTTGGTTTTTTTTTTTTGCAAAGGTCTGCAATTTTGCTACTGAATGCTGTATTGACAATGTAATATTTTTCCTCTATTTTTACGGAAGTGGAGGTATAGCTTTGTATTATTTGTGACAAGAAGTATTGTGCAGGTATCTGTAATGATGACCAGCTGCCAAAGCGACTATGGACAAGAAGGCAGAGGCGTGAAAGAAAAATTACCATTAGCCTCTGCGCTTAAGTGCAGAAGTCCTGAACTCAGCGCAAGTCCTATATCCATGCCTTAAGCCTGAATGTGAAATGCCTACCCAAATCATGCTTGAGACTGTGAAAACCTAGAAGCTCTAGGTGAGAATTGAGCAAAACCAGCCTCATGTTGTAAATGTCTCAGTGATACAGATTCTGGGAGTTTTGGGTGGCTCCGGACTTAATTTTAGCTGATTGAAACAAAGTAGGTTCCACTAAATTTATAGACACAGCAATTAAAGGTGTAGGATTTATTTTCGTTTTAAGGTATTAATAGTGTCCATCCTCAGTCTCTTTGACAACAAATCACATTTTGCTACCAGAATATAAAACCTTGGGGAAAGGAAAGTTTAGCGTTATCACAAGCCATCATATTTTCTGGATTATATGTCACATTTCAAATTACGGCAAAGCATGAAACAAGATTGCTGAGCAAATAGACAGAAACATCCAAAGGTAAAACAAACAAATTTTTACTTTTATTATTTATACAAAATATTTTTATTATATGAAATCCAATAGAAAACCGTCATTCTTCATTTAAACTGAGGCTTGGGCTTGGATTCCAGCTCACACCATAAACAAGCAATGAGTTTTTGAAATAATAAAAATTCTACCTAGTATATCAATTTTACATCTGACACATCAGCACAAGTTTTAAAATATTAAAATGAGTCATATGGTGATACATACAGAGAGCAAACAGAAAGAAGGTGCACCAGATGATACAGTTATATATTCCTATACATTTACACATTGGAATATACAGATACGCACATATGAATAAAAGGCAGCACCCATTATTTCCAAAGAGAATATCTAGTTTCCCTACCCATAGCTCATTTTATCTCTCATGCTAAGAAAATTCAGTTTGTTGAGTGGTTTCAAATGCAATAAACCTTGCCAGATGAAATTGTTAAGTCTCTCACTTTGGGGAGGCCCGTATGGCAAAGTGAGCTTTGCATCTGTTATTGAAATTCACAGTGCTCTCGAACCATCTCTTTCAACAGAATTTTAATATCAGCCAAGGACAGCTTTGAAGTAACCTAGCTTCACGATTTTCAGGTCGACAGGTGTAAGTGGGAGCTTACAAGTTTGTGTATAAATACCGTTTTGTGACATTTATATTCTCTGAGTAAATTCCATACCAAAGATGCTATTTGATAAATCAAAAAGGACTGTCTGGGAGATCAAATGATGGAGGGATACATAATGCATGAGAACACTTTAACCTTTAGATCATTGGCCTAAACAGTTATATAAAATTATTACTGTTTGAAAGCTGCTTACTGGACAACAGTATGCAAAGTGAGGAAGCAGGAGCTTCAGTGTAAGAAACTCTTTGGTCAGTGAGGCACATTTTTTATTTTTCTAAGGGTACGTTGATGAGACACTGGGGGAAAGGTGTACTGTTTTTACCAGTGCCATCACTTGTTTATAAACTTTATTTCTCTACCTTTCCAGTGTGGCACCTGTTTTGATCACTTGCTTGTTTTTCTAGTGGATGAGCTTAAGATGGAATGACAAGGAGAGCAATGTTCATTTTTTATTAGACATCTTCTGTATCTTTTACATCAACACACTGCTGGTCTTGATACCTACTGCATTTTTTTAAAACTGCAGTTTGAAGTTGTTCTGTAGTAACTGCCTAGTCACATTACATGTTATACCCGTGTTGAAAAAGCAGGGGGAAACTGGGATAAAAGATTCAGTTCAACTTAATTCCCTTCATCTTCAAGGAATACAACCTGTTCTTTTACAGATCATAACTTTTCTTCAGACACTTGCTGGCTGCTCTTGGCTGTGAACATTGGGAGAAGATCTTTTTGATTACTAGAGACAAGCAGAAACAGCAGAGAGCCACTTTTTTTTTCTCTTTGAATGGAGGGCAGAATAACCTGGAATCACAAACCACAGAGTTCTCATGCAACACTCAAATTCTTCTCCCGGTTTCCCACTGTCTCTTCAGGTGGCCTGTGGTGAGTCATGTTGCCCCTCTGGGCCCCAGCCCCTCATAGAGCATGTGGAAAAGGGACTACGATGCCAAGTTTTTAAAGAGCACTTTGATGCCTCTGGACAGTTCTGCTGAAAGGACACTTATGGTCTCATTTTTTCCCTCACAGATAAATACCCCAATTTATTTTTTCCAGCACAGAAACAGCTTATTACTGAAAGGGGTAAAGCCCATCCTTCATGTAACTGTGAGTAGTTGCCAATAGCTTAGGAAGTTACTCATTAATTTCAGAAAGTGAAACATTTCCTGATGCTCGCCCTTTACATTAATGCAGCTATACTCGGAGAAGGTTTCGTGCACTGAGTCTACAATTAATTTCAACCAATTAGTAGGACAGTTTCAGCAGTTTGCCTTCGGCTGCATTACTCACAATTTTGCCATGTGCCACTGTCCAAATGTGGAAGTGTGCTGTTGCTCAGACAGATTCATAGATTGTGTTGTACAAGCAGACATACAGTACACTGGGAACATCTGCTTACTGCATCCCGAGAGTCAACAAGCCATTGTCCTTTTGGGAGCAACAGGACTCTGTGCACAAAAAGAGGTGACTCATGTATATGTTATTTTCTTGTTATTTGACTTTATTTATAAAAAAATATATTTTAGCCCAGTAATTGAATTCTTCATCAGAGTTTTAGGAGTTAGTCATGATAGCCATTGAATATAGCCTTGGAACATCTTATTTTTATGTTCTTACTTCAAATCCATGACCTCATTATTTGAATACATTTTTTGTCTGAAGTCCCCACTGGCTGAGGGGGTGAGGCAGGGAGAGTCACACTGTTATGACTAGTGATCTAACCTACTTCTGTCTCTAATTAATTGGAAGACGAAGCTGTGTGGTGTGGGGAACTTCCCTCTGGGACAACATATGAACACTGCCTCCAGAAAATTAGTAATGCAAGCTGTTAGGTGCCTTTTCTCCCTTTTCTCTTAAGCATTAGGAAGGTTCTAATCATAGCATCATAGAATCCTCTAGGCTGGAAGGGACCTTGAAGATCATCGAGCCCAACCATCAACCTAACGCTGTCAAAACCACCACTAAACCATGTCTCTAAGCTCCACGTCTACCCATCTTTTAAATACCACCAGGGATGGTGATTCCACCACTTCCCTTGGCAGCCTGTTCCAATGCTTGACAACCCTTTCTGTGAATAAATTTTTCCTAATATCCAGTCTAAACCTCCCCTGGCATAACTTGAGGCCACTTGCTCTTGTCCTATCGCTTGTAACCCAAATGGATGGTGTGTGATTCTGTGCACACACATGGCGCTTCAGACTCCTAGTTAAAAAAGATGCAGCATGGTCAATCTTTTCTTATCTCCGCTGAGTCACCCGAATTAAGAAGAAAGGAGTTCAGCAGAGAAATACGCTAAAGGTCTATTGCTCAATTTTCTGGCCATCAGAGGGAAGTCTACACAGCCAGGAACAGGCAGTCATACACCTGCTCTGTCCTCACCTTTGTATCGTCTTTGTGCTGTCCTGGAGTTGGAGAGGGTCACAGAATAACTGTAAGTCTTAGGGTCCATCATGTTGCTGGAGCCACAGTGTAAAGGCACTTTGGCACTCACATGAAAGGAATGAGGGCTGAATATTCCTTTCTTGGAAAATAACCTCAGAAAACTGGACCCACATGATGCCACATGACTTATAATGGTCAGAAGTGCTACGTTTATTAATTTGACAAACTCTGGGAGCAGATCCAGCAGGTTATGGTCTTGTGCTGACCTCACGCAAAATGGGTTTTAAAACAGGATGATCTGTAAAGTGTGAACCAGTGATGGCTGCTTGCGCTTGTCTTATTGCAGGTTCTCTGATACGTTTCTTTCTATTGATCCTGTTGCATGGCTCAAGTCACTGAGCTGCTCTTGGTTTGGGAGGGTGCTTCTTGTCACTCACTAAGAATTAAAGCTGACACAACGTCCCCCTAGGAAGATGCCTAAGGATTGATAGCAGGAAAGGCTGGCATGTAGCTTCATTGCTTAAATAAAGCTGTGACTAGTGAGGGAGTAACACTTGAAGGATATTTTTGGTAACGTATTTCTTCTATCATTCAGCTGAAGGTTACTATAAAGCTATTGAAGCATTAAAAGTTTTTGGAGGAAAAATGTTTGTAACCCGGGCCTTGTGCACCCTGAATAGATGACCATATGTTTTTTGTATGAGTGAAGGATTTAGAAAGTGGGATCAGACTTCTGGACACATTCAAAAGGCTTAGCAGCTAAAATCTCATTCAGAGCAAATGGGCTTCAAAGTCTCTTTAGCACTTCATTCTTATTTTCCCCTTCAGGGTCTTCAGGGGGTTTATGCTAGAAACCACAGCACCCTCAAAATTGGTGGTTGCTTAGATTTATTAGTGCAGGAGAGAGACAGTCAGAAACAGGACAAGTAATTTTAAACAACTGTATAAAGGCTGCATTGCTAAACAAGAAGTCTTCTTCCTGAGATCAAGTAGAGGACCTCTACATGGTGTTTGAAAGAGAGCTAGTAGAAATGGATTCACATATTCCTTTCTGGTAAACGCTTAGTTATTTAGATGAAAAAGGTTGAGGAGTACTGATGACCCTTGATCAACCGCTTAGGGGAGTGGGAGGCAGAGGTGGTTTGTACAAATGCCCTCTCCTATACTGTGGTTGAACGAAGGCTTGCCAACATAGATCAGCACTCAAGAACACCGCGCCTGCTGCAGGCTGACTTCACGTGTCCTCCAAGGAGGCGCAGCCTGTTCACAGCCCTGGTTCTCCACTCTTTCCTCGCAGCAGTATCACCCTTTCAAGCCTGGGGACTCAGTTGCTCCTATGAATGCTTTCCATTTCATTTCAGTGCAAAAAGTCGGGCAGGTCAGTTTTTAATAATTTGTTCTTTCAAGTTGAAATGATTTAGAGGGTCCAGCCAGTTGACTGGAGATGGTGACAAACTCCAGCAGGAAGAAGCAATGAATGACTGGGGATGGTAACCTCTACGCTTGAAAACAGACATGTAAACCTTGACACGGCCTCCCCTTTTTGCTAAACTGGTAGATTTCTGAATCAGTTAGTATTTGCAGCCCTGGCAACCACAGTCTGGACTAAAATGTTTTTCCTTCAGTTCTGACATACACCTATAATTGGCTATTATATAGCCCTATGCCCTTGATGCTGGCAAAACCTGCAGATTTTCCCATAGACATAAGAATAAATGGTCAACATTTCTAAGTGTATCCTGAAGCACAATGCCAAAATGCAAATGCTGGTCCTGACATGAATTAGCTGCTGGAAAACCTATGCCAGCATAAATCTCCACAGTCTGGGAAAAATATCTATAAACCTAGTGTGGCTCTTAACTTCGAGCACGCAAACTAAAGCACTTCGAAGGAGTTAATATTATTATATCCCACAGTTCTCAGTATATATAAGACATAATGCCCCGTGGGGGAGAGTTTCTGAAGGGAAGGAAGCCAGCAGTGCAATTAATTTCTTCTTCAAAAATGTCACTAAAATATCATAGTGAGAACAAGGAGACAGACATTAATTCTAGAATACTATGCAAAATAGGTGGCAGTGTCATTCCAAAGGGTCAGGGTAGTTTACTTTTAATTACCCTGTTAAAGACAGAAAACCAGAGGCTTCAGTGATAAGTAGACCTCGGTCTGCAAGATTTATTAGCAATAATCCAAAGCATATAGCTAGTGGTGTCTTTGAAAAGAAGATGACATTTTCCAATGATAGTGTAGGAACTACACAAAGAGAGGAGAAAAGGGAATTATTAACAACTTACCTAATGCTGTTCTTGCTGGTGTGGCATCTTTTTTAATCCAAAAGGATACCCAGGAAAGAACAACTGTTAATATACAGGGAATGTATGTTTGAATAGTAAAGTATCCCATTCTTCTACTTAAGTCAAAGTATATAGTCATGACGACATAATCACCTGCAATAATAGCATAGAAAATAAATTGACATTGTGGTGAGATACAGACGATTGTTCATTAAGCTGCTAATTTTTTGAGCTTCATAAAAATACTGCATATGAAATATTTCTTAGTGTTTCAAGAGCATCTGTGCAGCAATGTTCATGTGAATTAGAACTGAAACAAACCTTTCCATTCTAATTTCCTTTAGTTGTAGGTCTCAGTGGAAATGTTGACCTATTTGCACAGGAAAAGGCTCTTAGTAATCATTCTGGATGAGTAAATTTTTGAAAGGCATCTTGGCTTTCCAGACTTGATATTTCTGAATGGCTCCATGGCCACAAACATGAAGCTACTATCATTCACCAGCTTCTGTAACCAAGCCACAAAAAATCCCTCCTTCTGCAGGCTGTACCTTCCCTGCCCTAATTTCAGACTTGAATGACTTCTGTTATATTCTCTTGAGATGTGAATCAGGGTCTTTATGGCAAGTGTAGCATGCACAGGAGTATGTCTTTACATAAGAAGGCATTTATAGGCACTAGAGCCTCAATGGTGGTGAGAGAGGTCAGACTGCATGCTTTTAAAGGGCTCACCATTAAAAATGAAGAGTCTGTTTTTGTCAGCATTCTTCCATTTCAAAGCAGTTGTGGTCATTTGTAATATCTGTAAACCTTCAGAAGGTGAGTCTGGATATAAAGTTTGTTATTCTGCTGGATACTAAAAATCATAAAATCAAAAGCTCAGTAAGAAGGCTAGTTTACCTCACATTACATGATTTTCTTCACTGTATCTCTTCCGCTAACCCTTGTGACTCCACAGGGGTTAATAATCTGTCCCTCTCTCTCTACTCAGTAGAGGCTACCAACCTGTCTCCTTACTAACAGCTCCCTCAGCTTCATAGATGTTAACTATCCTTTTCTCTCAGACCGTCACAGTGATTAACAATAATGAAACTGAACTGAGACCAATTTCTGTACTTCGCTTGAAGTATGTTGCTTCCATTTCAGATGTGAAGAAGAGTTTATGTTCCTGAGAACTTTTATGGGGTTTTGTCTGACTACATCAGACTTGACCTAATAAATTGTATTGCTTCTTGTTACAAACCTTGACTTTATAGAATACGATATTTGGTGAAGGTGTCATTTGCAAGTATGTCCTGTTACAGCAAACCATCAGAAGACTGAGGAAATTATCACAGGGGGACTAATCCCCCAAGGAATGTACATACAACTCACACAAGTAGAGGCACAATGAGTTCATTAGGAGTTCAGACAAATTAAAGCTTAATCTTCTAGTAACAGAGAGCTTATGAACAAAAGCATCTAATACACTGGATATTTTGACTATAGCTAAATATTACATAGAAAATTAATTAATTCAGTAAGAATAACTTCCGCCTAAAGAATCTCTGAAGGCCACTGTAAAATGAATGAACTACCATAAGCTACAAAGTCAAAGATAAATAAGAGTCTGAGGGTGGGATTTGGGGAGAGAAATTTAGAACAATGAGTCAAAAGGAAAACTTTCTATGTGTTAAGTACATTGGTTTGAGATAGATATATTTGGAAGAGATTGATAAGCCTGTGTGTGCTTCCCTCATGCCTCTGTTAGATGAATGTGTACGTTTTCACGAGTACTGTGCCAGCAAAAAGCAAGTGACCCCAAGAAGCTGGACACTCATTTCAGAAGCCGAATGTATTTGGCATTATGGGACAGAGGTTTAATGAAAGAGCTCACTGCAGCTACAAGTAGGAAGTATTGCAGTACATCATGACATAGTGAGCTCTGTGGGTTGTTCACAGGCTAAGGGTTATTTTCATTCCACTATTCGCCAGGACATTTCTCTGTGCAAGGAATGGCACCGGGAAACTGATGTGGGTTAGTAACCATTGGTTCTACTGGCTTATTGTTAGGCTACATCAGCTCCCTAATTTAGTTCGCAGCATCAACGAAAGATTTACAACACAGCAACTGAGATCATTTCACAGAAATAGGTGTAAGGAGTCAGAGGCTGTGTAAACCAGTGCTTCTACTGACAGCAACCAACCCAAGAACCATGGGAAAAAAGTTATGATAATGTTTCAAACATTGTCAAGGCAGAAGGATGAGAAAAAAGGAAATCAAAGGCTCTATAGGAAATGTGCCGTCTTTACATTTCCTTTACTCAGTTATTGTATCTAGAACTGCACATCTATGGATAAGTTGCTACTGAATGATATAGAGCAAAGCAATCTGCAGACCTCTCGTGTACGATGATATACGATGCACACAATTCAAGTACACACACAGGTCACTGCTCCTCTGAATAGCAAGATTGCAATACCCAGCACAGCAAATGAGAGTGGGGCTAGATACCGGACAGTAAGATACTGGGAAAGTAAGGCTGAGTCCCTGCTTTCAAGGTCTTCGACTAAAATAAACCTGATAAATTGAGAGTGGGAGAAAATTATGGCACGTTTCAACTGTTTTGCAGGCAGGAACTGAGGCAGAGATTAAATGACGTAGAGAGTCCATCATCACATTTAGTCATGAACTGATTCAGTATCTTTCAGGCAGGATTCATTTGCCTTGATTTTAGACATCTAGAAGGTAAATTCTAAAGATGGCCTGCACACTGCAGCCTCCTTTCTATACTTAATGAAGAGAAATTGGCACTTTTAGTATATGGTTTGTCTCATATGTTTTAGAGGTATAATTTAGAAGGACGTGAATGTGCCCAAAACTTTTCCATTTCTCTCCTGTGATTAAAAAGGGAGAGTGATTGCCTCAGATGTGGACAAATACATTGTAGACACTTGCAGATGATCCAAGGAGTCAATCACACCCCTTGGTGGTCGCTAAATCCCATGGTGAAAGCTAAACTGGGCTACTTCTGTGAGGGTGCTAAGGTTATTTTACCTAAATATAATAAACTTCTTAACCTTTCAAAGGGCATTTTAGTTATTTTCCTCCTTTGTTTCGTAGTTAAACTTGATGCCTTCATCCTTAAGGACATGCACAACTTCTCTGCTTACTCCTTTACCTTTCCCACTCCCTTCCTTCCTTCCTTCCTTCCTTCCTCCTTCCTTCCCTCCCTCCCTCCCTCCCTTCCCCCTCCTGCTCTTTATTACAACAGAACTTTTCATCTTCTCTGCAGAACATCCTTCCAGCAAGTTAAATAAAGGAACTGTGACTTGGTCAAATTTTACAAGGAGCTGCAAATTACCAAGTATCCAACAAAGACCCACAGATGTCTAACAAGCACCCAGTGAAGATGAAGTCCTAGGATAGTGAGTGGCTGTGTTCATTTAGCCACTGACCTATTTTCTTGTCTGAGATCCGTACAAAAATTCTCACTGTGAAGAAGGCAGACCCAGTCATACAAGTCACAGTTGTACATACAGACTTATATAGTGCACCCTCTGTGCTGTACTCTAACTTACGTGAACACATAATGTTCCAAGAGATTGGGAGAACAATTTGGTTCAATGGAATTACTAATGCAAAGTGGAAGTAAGAGGAGAGTTTGCTGGTTCTCCTACAGTACTCTAACCATGCTTGGAGAGGATGCAGCTCAGAGATGATGAATGCTGATGACAATGCTTAGGAGGAGGAGGAAATCACCACTGCTGAAATGCAGAGCCCCAACTGGAAGCACCAATGTTGTGACTGCTGTCAAAGGCAAGCATGTTTCTGTACAACATGTACTGAATGCATTTTTTAATAGCTACAGTAAATTACAATTTTCAACTCAATTACCACTTCAGTTCTGCTATCCTCAGCCAAGTCAACTTCTGCTGAGATTCCTGAATTGTCTCTTTGCATACAGAAGAGCCAGCATGTATATGCTATGGCTACTTTCCTCATTGCACTACTCCAAACTGCATTATTATTAGTAGTAGTATTAGTATTTTATCTAAATTACTGCGTCCAGAAGTAATTATTCTCTATGTACCTAAAAGCACTTGTCTGCAGCTTAACGGAAAGTAACGATAGTACATATGTTTCTGACTTTCTCTATACACACAAAATAATTTGTACAAAGAAACTCCCCTTTCTTCTAAAAGACCTGACCTACAATTCATTCTGTATGTCCTGCAGACATGAGCAACCCAAAGGAAAGAAAAGCTTTCAAGAACTCTGCTTGGTGCCTCCTTGCTCCTTCCCCAGCCTTCAGAGCTCCACCTGCCATTATTGCCACTGCTAGAAGAGGAGCTGGGGCTGATTGTGCGACCAAGCCCTGCAGTGCAGGCAAGATGGGAAAAACCTCCTTCCAAACTGCATATCATTAAATCAGCATACTTGGTTTAAAAGTAATCACACGGTGATTGCCTAGCTAGGGACCGCTGGAATAGCTAATGCCAAAAAAAACTTCATTTTGAAACCCAGAGAAGAATTCTACTTTTTAACAGATTAAAGACTTTCCCAGGAAGGCAAACTAACTTTTAACTGAACCATCAGACCATCAATTCACTGAAATAATGAAAATTACCTTGAGGAGAAATAGTGCTCCACCAGTTTTCTATAAGGAGAGAAAAAGATGCTTCTTGAGGCAGCAAATTGCGAGTAATAGGAATAATGTACCAATGTTTCCCATGGAACCAACCCATGACTGCTGTCTGTGACCCACAGGAATTATATTAGCTAAGTTTCTAGTTTGAAAGTAGGACACTATTTAGAACAATAATGATTTTTAAAGGAATAACTGCTATGTATTTTAATGAACAATGCAAATTTATAGCCTATTTCCTTTGTCTTTTGAAGACTAAGGGCATGGTTGACTGAATTGTCAGAATTTTGCCTACATTGCACCAAGAACAGCTCCCTTAGAGGTGAAATGTTTGAGCAAAATGCAATTGTTTTTTTGTTAAGAAAATGTTTTAAAAATATAAAATGTTATACTGTAATTCATTTATTTACTCAAGCCACACTATACTGTCTTATTACATATTTTCATTTATTCTCTCATTATACTCTGAGGTTAATAAGTGTTACAATTCCAATTATCTTAGAAAAAAAGTTAAACAAAGAATGACTTTACAAAGACTGCAATATGAAACCACAACGCACGTGCGCAGCAATTTCAGCATATGAGTGAAGGTTACACAGTAATTGTCCATCATTAGAACTGCAGAATAATGAGGAGTGGCAGAGTTTATCCATATTGTTATGAGAGTTTGATTACAGAAAAAAGTCCTAGTCATTAGAATGAGGACTCACACAGTGTGTCATGAGTATTTCTTTGTTGATCAGCAAGACCATAGACATTGAGGCATCTTCCTTATTATCTTAATAAATCAAATTTACTTAATAGTGAGCAAACGAAGTTTCTAATCTTCAGTGTTGTTTTTTTTTAATTTTATTTTTAATTGGAAGCCAAGAGAAGACCCTATTTAATCCTGCCATTCACTCTTAATTTCCCCCCAACCTGTTTTCTGATCTTTGCTTCCCAAAGCTCCATATTTTCTTTCCTGAATTAGGTTTCTCTGCTTTCTTAGTAACCTGAAAATTTTCTACTGGTTTGGCCACTGCCTACCAGTCATCCAGGATGGTGTCCTTGCATCACAAATGCCTTCATTTACAGACATTTAGCAGGGTGGAACTGTAATGTTTGAAAACAATTAGCTCAAGCAGGAGACCACTCCTGTTGTTGAACACATTGGTCAGACAGCTGACAAATAAAACCATTGTAAAAACAAATTTTCATGAAAGTCAGTATGTACAGTTTTTGCAAAACGTTCACAAGAGAGGTTTTTTGGAAGTGATGTGTGCTATCATGGCAGTGCTGTTGTCAACTAAGGATGTGCAAGTTTCAGGTTCAAGAGATGTTTTCAGGTTCCAAATTTTGCGCTATCTGGAAAGAATATCTCAGCTCAGAATAAGGCAGAAACAGTGACTGTAGTACGAAACCCAACCGTGCCTAATTCAGAGTAGAAATTGTCTTCAAAATCAGACAGAAGAGTCATGTGAACTAGGCCTTTTCACATCCCAGGCCATCATCCCAACCCCTCAGAGACATGCCCGGTGGAAGGTCAAGCTATCTTCTTACTAGCATTACTAAAATGAAAATAGATGGAATGGGATATCTTGAAGAACATTGCCTATAATAATGCTTCAGCAGCTGGTCTGTCTACAGAGCTGGTATCCCATCCTAACATGATTTGGTCTCCACCTAGTCCAGGTATGAAGGAGGTTTGAACTTCAGAAGATCCAAAACCTAAGCAAAATGGTAGAAGAAATAGCTAAATGCTCTCACAGGTCCTTATGACTCCAAAAAGAGCTATTATTAAACCAGAAACGACAAGGGTGAAAACAGGATTTTGCAGTTCTCTCAAAGAGAAATGTAGAAGGAATGAGAGTCATGAAAGTATCATTAAAGTGCCTTTATCTTCTTCAGCATCTTTATAAACAATGAAGAAATGCTGAGGACTTATTGAAAGCTTATTCTGACTCCTCCACAATATGTCAATCAGCATGCAGCAACAGTTTTCATTTCCAGGAAAAATCTTTGCTCCATAGCACTCTAGGACAAATGTTTCCAAGCCAAAAGGAAGAACAGAATGATCGAGGTCATGCTGTTGTGCTGTTGTGCTGTCACATGGCCCTGTCTTAGATTCCCCTGTGCTGCTCTGGCATTTAGGTATCTTGATGGCGATAGGCTAGATAACCAAGAGACCATGCTTGGATGGGAGCATGTGCACAGCAGAGAAACATGTTTGCACCTCACCCCAAATAAATTGAGTGTTCTTGGAGTGGTAACATGCACTCATTACATATGTAATCTCTGCATAAGCTGCATGTTTAATCACGCAAGAAATGCATACAGGTCTTCAGAGGTGTCATTTTTATACGTATTGCTGTAGTAGCTATGAGACGCCCAGTCACAGGCAAGGACCTTCTATAATAGATATTGAACAAACAAAAAAGCTCTGGGTTTGAATTCATAATTGCCTTTGGCATTATCAGGGAGTGTCTGTGTGTGTGTGTGCGCGTGCATGCACAAGTGCAGTGTAGCCCAGGTTTGGCTTTCAGCATTTACACTTGAAAAGCAAATTTTCCAGAAATGCACTCACACCATGAGTGCTGAATCATTGCTTACGTTTCCCGTTATGGTAGACAAATTACTATACCAGTATATAGTGAAAAGAAGAAACTCAATGCCAACAGCATTGTTTCTGCTTGTAGAAATCATGTTCAATTATAAGTATATACATATTCATAAGCATGGGTAATAAAAATCAAATATTGACAGATTAGAGTGTGAAAAGCAAAGACCAGATCCCAGGCTGTCTGAAAGTAACAGATTTTTTAAAGTCAAGTAAGACCAAGACTTTGTCCTAACTTATCAGAACCAAAAGCCATTAAATTTGTTTTTTTTTTTCTTGTTTAATAACAAGAGGAATATAATATTGAGGAATATATTTTTACTTGAAGCTATAAATTTTTTTCATCACCCTCAAAAAATTTGCATTTATTCTGCTTGTTCTTCCTTAGATAGTGAACTTTCATTTTCTTTGGTGCAAGCGGCATTTTCAAAAGATTTTTATAAAATGACAGGTTTGTTAAATGAGCTGTTACCTGCTTCTGAAAGTTAATGACTATGTTTCCAGCACATAAAGTTATTTCATCCTCTGATTTTGGCATTTAGTATCAAATCTGGAAAACCTATGAATTTGTTCAAAGATGTAATTTCTTTGAATTTTTTTTTTTCCTAGAATTGTTGGCATACATAGATTGTGTACTGGAAGTCTTGATGAAGAACTGGAATTAAATAAATAAAAGACCCATTTTTTCAACATTTAAATTCTTTGTGTCCCTTAGCAATTTGAAACCTACTAGACAATATTTCTTTTACCCTAACCAATTCATTATATGCCATACTAACACTTTCAAAAATAATTACTTTTGATTCAGCTGTAATAATTTCAGTGTCTGTAGCTATAGCCCATATCTTCTGTGAAGGATCTGGAGTGCTTTGAATGTACTCGGGAGATGGATGAATGCCCATGAACACACTTGACCTACAAAATTAATTCTAAAAATACAAGCTTGGCAAAAAACCCAAACAAACAAACAAAAAAAAAGACTTTAATATTTGATGGCATGATCAAGAATATTTTACTTATTTGTATACTTACGTATTTATATACTTATACAGGCTGTCCTGCCAAATACACCTATTCTTTCTTCCCAGCCCTACTACTCTATATAATACTCTCCTCCCAAAAAAATCTATGTGATGTTGCAGCCTCTTTCTCATCTATGTGGTATTATGAGCATCAGAATTGCTCTCAGGCTGTTCAGGCCTATTATCTTGAGGCATAATGACATTTTTGTTTTACAACATGAAGTATCATTTTGTATGTTCTTTCAAATGGAGTACTAATGAAAACGATGGATTTTTAATTTGGCTGTTGTAAGGTACAAGTAATATTGGAAAATCCTCCAAAAAATGCAGTTTCATCAAGCCACATAATGGGTATAAAAATGTATAATGCCATAAGCAAGACTTCGATCAATGAATACCAGTCCTGTTCGATTTCTGCCCTAGCAGTAGAAAAGTTGCCCGCATAATCTCCATTTGCATTCATGCATCAATCTGAGAGAAAATCAATATACAAACATGGTGTAGCATGCATGATGCATTACTCACTATTCCTAAAAAATGTTGCTATTTACCATATATAGGTTTTATTTTGTGCTTGAAGAATAAAAGTGAACAATAGCAGATGAAGTAAAAACAATAATAAATTACCATATCTGCCTATGTCAGTGAAAGTAGATGCAGGATTGGAGTGAAGGTGTGTGTCATTTATGCAGGAATCTTTTTTTGAAAGGGTTTATTGACGGGGACCTGTGCAATGCTTTTTTAACACAACATTATTCATGCTCCACAGAGCACCAAATACTGTAGAAGGTCTGAGAATATACAACACTAATGACTCTTGCATTCATTTTGCTCTTAATAAGCACCAAATCATGCCAGTGAACCCCCAGGTTTATGTCATCTGTCAGCGCTGATCACTTCTCATTTATTTCTGGAACTGAATTTCTTACAAGAGCTCTTGTTTGTCAGAGGAGGCCCCTTTGTACTGAAGTTTGTTGTGAAGTCCCACAGGACTGGGTTTGGTGAGCCTATAATTTGAAAACCAGTTGAAATAGCTTTCAATTAGCTATCAAAAAATCCCATGTAAACATTTTCAAATAAAATGTTCTTTTTTCCTTCCTCAGAATTTAATTTTACACATTTTTAATAAAATAATATTAAAACCGCAACGTTTTGCTTGACCTGATATTCTTTTGTTCAATTAAAATGTTCACAGCTGTGGCCTCACCATTGTGACTGTACTGTGACATCTTTATATAATAATGGAATGGGGTAACCTGTTTCTTCCTGTTCATACTGACATCTAGTCCACCTCAACTGTCCCTAACATATGCTCTTGTGGCCCAGTTTCCCTTATAATCTTTTGAAAGCTTTAAATAGCATATCACTGTTGGAAGCCCATTGCCATTGATCGTGTTCCATTCTGGAAGAGACTATGGTGATTATCTGGTCTCACTTTCTGCGTGGTATGAGATTGTCCTGAACTAATCACTGCTGCAAACCCAAAAGTTATGGATAAATTAGAACATCTTTTAGAAAGGCATCCTATCTTCATTTAAAAATTTCCAGCAATAGAGTTGCACTGTAACCCTTGAAGTTCTTTCAATGCTTAGTTACTCTGACTGTGAAAAACAGGTGTTTTTTCTTAGTCTGCAGTCATCTAGCATCAACTCAGACATTGAGTCTTAATGCAACTTTGCTAGACTGAAGAACCCTTTTTAACCAGTTTTATTCTTCTCATGCAGGTATTTAGAGATGGTAATCAACTACCCTTTATCCTTCAAGATAATCACTTATGGTCTCTTAACACAAGGAATTATTTCCAGTCTCTAATAAATCTTTTGTCTTTTTCCTGCACTGCACAACTTTTCAAAATTACTCTTGAAGTGCAGCCATGATAATTAGGTCTTATTTTAATAGCAGCTGCATAAGCATAACATACAGAGACAATATAAATGCCCTTCTTCCAGAGAATAATCTTTCTTTGAATACGTATCCAAAATCTGTGCTTGGTATTTTGGCCACACCTTCAAATGAGGAGTATATTTAAAAATAACTATTAATTGACAAGAAATATGCCAGAACCTATACACCTGCAGCACCCAGAATGGCAGGTCTCCAATTCTGGGAAAGCAAAATCCATAGGCTTCAATCCGAAATACATGCTTCAATCCTGAATACTTGTTCTGAAGTACAGAAATGCCTATTGGCACTTGAATCCAAGCTACCAAGCTCTCTGAACTGCTTTCTACCCTGATTTGCATTCATCATTGACTGCTCCCTCAGCCTTTGTGTCACCTATAAACAATGACTCTTAATGTTATGATTGCTTCTCCATCATTAACAAAAAGTATTAAATAGCATCAAGCCAGAAGACATAGCACGTCAACAGAAGGCCCTGACAAATAACAGTTTTTCTAGCTATGTTTTGAATCTTACCAGATAGTCAAAATTTAATAATTTGATATGTGACACAATGATTTTCTTATCACTGTAGCTTCTTAATCAAAATGTCATACTGCATCAAGTGAGATGTCTTACAAATGTACATTATATCACCACAAATATATAAGCTTGGAAGATTATATTGAGCTAGTTTGACAGGATTTAGTTTCTATGAATGAATGTTTATTGGTGTTAATTATATTATCCTCTACGTTTGTATTAATCTATTCCAGGATCAGCTGTTCCCTAACTTTGCTCAAGACTGATGCCAGGATGAAAAGCCTGTAATAACTTTGGTCATTTTATTTACAGTTTTTTGAAAATGATGGGAGAAAAAAAAAGAAAAAAAACCCTGCTTGATTTCCCCTCAACCTTCCTTGAGGACTTGTGGCAAATGGGCAGTAGTGATCCCTGGTCAGCTCTTTAAACTATTGTTATCAAATTATCAAAGGGTATGTTAAGTAAAGAAGGACTTAATGAAGGGGTTGTGCTGGAGAAGTGGCTGGTAACATTAGAATAGAATAGAATAGAATAGAATAGAATAGAATAGAATAGAATAGAATAGAATAGTTCCGTTGGAAAGGACCTACAACAATCACTTAGTCCAACTGCTGACCACTTCACAGCTGACCAAAAGTTAAAGCACGTTATTAAGGGCATTGTCCCAATGCCTCTCAAACACTGACAGGCATGGGGTACCAACCACCTCACTAGGAAGCCTGTTCCAGTGTTTGACCACCCTCTCAGTAAAGAAATGCTCCTAATGTCCAGTCTAAACCACCCTTGGTGCAGCTTTGAACTGTCCCCACATGTGCTATCACTGGAACCCAGGGAGAAGAGCTCAGCACCTCCCTCTCCACTTCTCCTCCTCAGGAACCCGTAGAAAGCAATGAGGTTACCCCTCAGCCTCCTTCTCTCCAGACTAGGCAAACCCAGAGTCCTTAGCTGCTCCTCACAGGACATTCCTTCCAGTCCCTTCACCAGCTTTGTTGCCCTCCTCTGGACACGTTCAAGGACCTTCACATCCTTCTTAAATGGTGTTTTCTATTTTCCACACATAAAACCAGTAAGTTATTACTTGCATTCAAAAAAAAAACTGTAATAGTTTATCTTTTACACTTAACTTTCTATCTCACACCAAATTCCTGCATGCCGCAAACAACACTTTTTAAGCTAAGAAATTTTAAGGGGTAAGGTCAATAAATTCCAAGGAATACTAGTATTTGCAGAAGGAGTTTTCTAGCATAGTCCTTCAGATTAAGGCACAACTATTTCTCACTTCACATTATAGTTAGATGTCTCTTGTTTTTCTACAGAGCTATTTGGTAATTTGTAACAGACGCAAGCTTGCATTCTATTTGCTGTTTTATCTGGTAGAATAAAGAAAAGTATTGATCCATATGCACTCACTCTGATTTACTTCCAAGACATTTGACAACTGGAAAAAGGTAACCCCACTTCCGATTGTTATTTTAGCTCCTTCTTTGCCTACATTAATTTCCCGAGCTTGTATCTCTGGTATTCATGCAATGTTTTTTCCTTCACATCTCCCAATGCCTTCATTGCAATGTGCTATTAATAAATTAATTTTGTGCTAAATAAATGGTCCTTTTTTTTTTCCTGTTCCTACTAGCCCTTTTTCTTTAGTGTACTGCCCTCCTGGATTACCTAGTGCTTCCCCATTCCTTTGTGATGAATGAAAAAGCCAGTCTAAATCGCATCCAAATCCATCTACTTCTCATCTGTTCATCTTTATTTATGAGGAATATTTTTCATTTCTTAATGCCATAATCAGACTTTCACTAGTTTTCATGAGAAGTATTTCCTTCTTTTAGTTCAACTGGCAATAAACTTGGCTTTAACCTGCCAATAGTGTTCGCTTGATTGAAGACATTAAATCAGAGATTTAGCTCAAGTCTATTGATATTGCTCTCCTTTCTGTCTCTAAGGAATTGTTTTTGTTTATTGATGAATTCTCTTTATCTGATATACTGCAGTGTGAAATATTTAAATTACAGGAGAATAACATGCATTGAATTTTTAAAGGGCTTCTGTTAAATTACACACTGTCAGAAAAAGGACTAATGCTATCCCTGGTGCAAATGAAGAAATAGAACTGAGTGCCTTTCAGTACTACCTTTTGATCATTCTCTTCAGTCCTGGGCAAGAGCCTACATGTCTTTCTACGTCTTCCCTGCGTGATCCAGAAGAAGAATAGTGACCACAAAGAACTGCAGAGAGAAGAAAGGACTCCTGCAAAATTCTGAAGAAAGGGATGAGCAAGGTAGGTGGTTCAGTGACACAAAGCTGATGTTTCCTTCAAAATTCACAGTTAATTGTAGAGTGGAGCAACTATAGTGCAGGAAGATATCGACATCCATTGATGCCAGAAGTTAATTAGTTCTTGGCAAATACAAAAGCAATTCTGTGTAATCAAGCCAGACCAAACTATGGATTTATTTTTCAACTATGCTACCTTTTCGAAGAGTATATGGTAATATTTTTGATTATTACTTTATAGGTTCCAGTTTTCCTCAACTACAAATATCCATGCAATTACCTAAAAATGTATGAGTTTTGGGGGGAGTGGAGTGGCCTGTTGCACTTCAACCCATGAATCATCATTAACCACCTATTCAAATGGCACTGTGTGAAGAGGATTGTATGTCAGATATGTGCAAATTAAAAGGGAACATGAGATGAATTCTAACTGACTGTAACAGTACAAAGACTTTGAAAATTCAGCAACTTCAACCAACTATTTATAAGAGGAGAACAATTTGGGAATGGCTAAAAAGGACAGAATCTATTTGTGTTTTAACTATTTAATGACTTCACTGCTGTGGTGGCTGAAGCTGTAGTGTGCACATAGAAGTAAACAGCAGAGTGTGTGTTTTAAAGTTATTTTTTCCCAAATATTTGTAAAACATTAGGTTTTTGTACAACTTCTGTGGATGTCCTTTACCTGGATTTGAGTAAAGTTTTTGACACTGTTTGCCATAGCATTCTCCTGGAGAAACTGGCTGCTCATGGCTTAGATGAGCGTACAATTCACTGGGTAAAAAAATGGCTGAATGGATGGGCCCAGAGAGTTGTGGTGAATGGAGTTAAATCCAGTTGGTGGCTGGTCACAAGTGGTGTTCCCCCAGGGCTCAGTACTGGGGCCAGTTCTGCTTAATATATTGATCAATCACCTGGATGAGGGGATCAAGTGCACCCTCAGTAAGTTTGCAGATGACACCAGGTTGGGTGGGAGTCATGATCTGCGTGAGGGTAGGAAGGCTCTACAGAGGGATCTGGACAGGCTGGACTGATTGGCAGAGGCCAATGGTGTGAGGTTCAACACGGCTCAGTGCCGGGTCCTGCACTTGGGTCACAACAACACCATGCAGCGCTACAGGCTTGGGGAAGAGTGGCTGGAAAGCCAGAGAAGGACTTGGGGGTGTTGGTCAACAGCTGGCTGAATATGAGCTAGCAGTGTGCCCAGGTGGCCAAGAAGGCCAACAGCATCCTGGCCTGTATCAGGAATAGTGTGGCCAGCAGGACTAGGGATGTGATTGTTCCACTGTACTCGGCACTGGTGAGACTGCACCTCAAATACTGTGTTAATTTTTGGGCCCCTCACTACAAGAAAGACATTGAGGTGCTGGAGGATGTCCAGAGAAGGGCAAGAAAGCTGGTGAGAACAAGNTCTTATGAGGAACAACTGAGGGAACTGGGGTTGTTTAGTCTGGGAAAAAGGAGGCTGAGGGGAGACCTTATTGCTCTCTACAGCTACCTGAAAGGAGGTTGTAGCGAGTTGAGTGTTGGCGTCTTCTCCCAAGTAACAAGTGATAGGACAAGAGGAAATGGCCTCAAGTTGTGCCAGGGGAGGTTGAGATTGGATTACTAGGAAAAATTTCTTCACAGAAAGGGTTATTAAATATTGCAACAGGCTGCCCAGGGAAGTGGTGGAGTCGCCATTCCTGGAGGTATTTAAAAGATGGGTAGACTTAGTGGTTAAACAACATGGTTTAGTGGTGGTTTTGGCCATGTTAGGTTGATGGTTGGACTCAATGATCTTAAAGATCCCTTCCAACCTAGATGATCCTATGATTCTATGAAAGGGCCAAGTCAGTTTCATTCATATAACTCAGTTAAAAATTTGAATAGCTACACCAGTGGAACAGAATAACTACGTAAAGGCTGGAGGCTGGCAGTTCATCATTCCTGTGTACGTATGATAGCACCGATTGTTTCTGCATGAACTGCCTTCATTGCTGGGCCTTGCAGGCCTGCGACTTGTAACCATGCCCTGCTTTCATTAAACAACTAAGTGTGAACTCTAGCCCAGTGGATGTCTTCTGCTGACTGCCACCTAAAAATATTAGTCATAGCACTTTCAAAAGCAGTTCACTCTATTGGAAATCAACGAGGTACAGGTTTCTAAGTCACTTGTGCCATATATTTACAAGGTAATTGGATGAGCACAGCATGCTCTGGCACCAGCCAATGTTGCAACACTATGAATGCCTTGCTAAAACTGATGGATTGCCAGTCTTAGTGGGATCACTTTGGGACCACTGCTACCGGGCATCCACAACATGCAAGGTCCCTCATGACTCTGTGTGCTCCACAGATTGACCAACAGGCACTTTTGAGAGTTTTCTCCAATGTACGTAGGTTTTACATATGCAAACAGAATCTGTCTGTGCTCATCTAATGAAACAAATATGGGACCTACTTGTGTAGGAATGTTTCCATTTCTGAAGGTCTTAGGACTGCAAAAATGTTTAATGAGGTACCCAAGGGGTGGTCAAAAAACTTCACTGGCAGTCTTAAATTAAGCCTTTGATTTATTTTTATTTTTTACAGCTAGCAATCTCTTTGCCCTGTGCTTTGCTTCCACAGATGAATCTGAATGCAAAATGGGGAGAAAATACCACATGCACAAACTGGTAACATGTTAGAAATAACCAGCTGGGGAAATACGATTCAGCCCCATGAGAAGGAAATTCATAAATAGTTAGGGTCCCATTTAAATAGCATACACACCTTTGCAACCTGACCACATACAGAATAACCATCACATTTGAGACCTACTTTGCCTAAGAGCTACCTGAGCAACAGTCTACTTTGGGAAAGAAGTATAAACAGGTTTTTCATATTTCTCCCCAATAACTTTACTGATTTTTGAAACCACCAGACAGACTGGAAAATGAAGTACCTTATTTACACAGGTTGGTCTCAGCAAGACAATATTCACAATGCTCAGTAAGCATCAACCTGAGGGGAAGAGTCGGCTCGAGGAATAAGTCTTAGGTTTCTCTCCATGAAGGGTACAGTAATCAAGTGCTATGGCTGAATCTGTGCTGACAGCACCTGCTTACTGAACACTAGCTTTTGACAGTTCAGGGATTTGCAATTTATACAACATTTAAGAAGGGCATTAGATTAGCCCAGGGTAGAAGTTGGCACTGTGTAAATAGGGTCTTGAGGAGTTTATGTTAGCAAGGAGTATAGTTTGCTGTGTACATTTGATCCAATAAAAAATGCTTTCAAAATCAAAAACAAAAAACAAACTGGGGAAGGACTAAAATATTGTGCCTATCCCTTTTTCTCCTTTTTTTTTTTTTTCTTCTGTTACTGCTCTTTACAAAGAGAGCCTATTCCTGTGTGCAGATTATACCTTATAGAATGAGAAGTGCCTTCTGGAACTGAGTTACCACTAATCAATTACTGTTGCATTTATTGATGAGCCTGACTAGGACAAGATGCTCCACGTGAGACTTAATACTTCAGGCAAACAGCTTGAGTATTTTGATATTAAGATTAGTTTTCCCTTAGTGTGTTCTTTCTTTGACTACATAATCTAAGCCTTGACTACTGGTAATTTTATTCTACATCTAGACTTCTGCTGTGTGTTATCTCCAATTTGTACCAGGCTGTGCAGTGTTTGCAATAGGAATGATGCGAATAAACACGCTTGTGCCCTGCTTGGGTAAAAGGCTATTGTGCTAAACCCCTTCATGCTTTAGCCCCTGGAATTAGGTTTCTATGGCACTGCCAACCAGTTATGGCAAACTTTGGGTCTTTGTATGTAAAAAAGACATTAATGAGATGCTAATGGCAGGTGTAACCTCCTTGAACTGTCAGACAATGAATAGGAGACTGTTAAAACTGAAGTGCTTGGAAGAGCCTGAAGAATCACTTGTGATGCAAGTAGGTTGCTTTTCCATTAATATTTAAATGTATTTTTAGCACAAGGTCAACACATACTGATATATACCAAAATACCAAATTGAAAATGACAGATCACCTGTGAGCACTGCCTTGAGTTTTTATTTTTTTATGCATAGCTGCATTTGGTCAGCATTTCCCAGAGTTTTTAGGGATGCATGGGTCATCTGTGAAAATGCATTCAGAACTGAATTTTAGTCAACAATACTTCAGCCTTGGAGCTTTTTACTTTTAGAGCTTTCAGAAAGTTTAACCTTAAGAAAAGAAGAAAGTTGTTTCACTGGTTAAAGATTTCTTAGCACCATTCGTAACCTGGTTTGCCTCAAATTGTTATTTTTGGCAAGTGCTGTAATTAATTATTGACGTAAACTAATTGCTTTGGCTATTTTGGAAACAGCACATTTAAGTAACCACAATACTGAAAAAAACCCAAGCCAAATCCCTTCTTATTCTATCTTCAAATTAATTCAATTATGAAACCTCTAACTACTTCCTCCTTGCTTTTCTCCTTGAATCAACCTTCTTCTGCCTGGTTTGTTTCATCTGGAGCTACCTATCCTCAGGCAGTCTTCATTTCTGTTTCATTATTTCTGTATTATTATTCTTTTCCTACTTTAAGTAAAGAGATATATGCAATTTTGTTCCATCTCAACCTATCACACACTTTTTTTCCTATAGCATACTCCCTCTTGGTCTACAAATTGCTTTGGAAATTATCACTCCAAGAGTTTTCTAGACGTTGAATTTTAATGTCAGAAAATGCAATTTGTTCTTTAAAATAATCATTAAACACAGCTTCTTGATGAAGCCAATGGGACCGATGAATAATGCTGTCTTCTAAATACCAACCAGAGTGACCTATACTCTTGCAAGATAACATGCATGTCTCCATCAGAAATGGCAAACATAATTAGTTCCCATGAGCAGTCAGAAATATCTTCCTAGTCTTGTGATATCTTTTATGATACTATCCATGAATTATTAATTTTAAGTGGTTTTAATCAAGGCCTGGATGATTTAATGTAGTAGACGGTATTACAAAAACATTTCTGATACAGTTCTATAGATGTGAAAATACATAAACATAAAAGATGACTCTTAGGACTGAAGCAATATATAAAGTTAGCAGCTCGAGATTCTAAGTTTATGATTTGATTAAACTTGGTATATATGTTGTTCCTTGCCATCCCACCCTCTCAACCTCGCAGTAATGAACTTCAGTAGTAACTGATATTCTTACATCTACTCCATCCTTGAATGGATTTCTATACAACCCCATAATAATTCAGATTTAAAAAGAAAAAAGATGAAATGAAGGCCAAGACAGTCAGTATTATTTCATACTACAGACAGGCAGTCCAGGATCTGAAGCTTCTAATCTACCTATGATATTTCTAATGTAATAAAAGACTTGGATGGATATAAGCAAGAACAGCTCTAAATCTAACTCTAAAACTAAATCTAAAGCTCTACGTCTGGCATGTTCTCTTTTCAGTTGTTGGTTGTACATCTTTTCCCTTGTAAGACTTTTCTTGAAGATAAGTGCCATTGTCTTATGTTAGCCTGTCCTGCTAAATGAGGCTCCTCAGGTCCTCTCTTGCAGTGATTGTATAGGGTAATTCTTTAAATAGGTTTATGCGAAAACCATCAGACTACAATGTGAAGAGCTGAAGCCTTCTTTTTTGTTCCCCGTGTTCTGCAAAGGTCTTTCAGTACAGAGCAGTGCATTCTTAACACAGATTGCCTTGATTTTCCCTGCAGGAGCCTATCAAGTCTCACAAAGCCTGAAGCCCTGCCAACAGGGAATATTACATTTTTGGCAGTTTCTTCCAGATATCAATGAATGACAAAAGCCAAAATGGTCAAAGCTTTGTGGTTCTTGCATTTAGGAGGTTGTTTTGTTTGTTTGTTTGTTTGTTTGTTTGTGAAAAAATAAGCAGCCTTGTTTCTTGATTTTCCTCCAAAGTTTTGCTGGATTCAAGGGCCTCAATTGAATCTATCTACTTCTTGATTGAAAAAAGGTTGCCCTGAACATTGTCCTTACTTATTCTATTTGCAGGCCATCCTGCAGCTGTATGGGTACCTGAGCTCAGTCACTGATACTGTCTGTGATCATTTAGCACCCAGTTTCAGAAAAGGACGAAACACAGACATTTTGCCATGGGTTAATAAGCATTTTGTTGACAGCAGAGAATTAGTGAGATCTGAGGGTCTTGGACTCTTTTCCAGGCTCTGAACAGCAATGTAGTCTTTCCACCGATCTGAATGCATTTTGCCTCTGTCCAAAGCCTTTTCTCATTCACAGCTCTGACTTTCTAGCTGTTTTACGCAATCAGCTCCAGCATGAGTTTACCAGCTTCTCATCCCAGTCCCAGTCTCCTCATCCCTGCCATCTCCCT
This sequence comes from Anarhynchus alexandrinus, assembly GCA_008711295.1. NCBI lineage: Eukaryota > Metazoa > Chordata > Aves > Charadriiformes > Charadriidae > Anarhynchus > Anarhynchus alexandrinus. Next base: position 2,449,218 of record VUYV01000101.1, on the reverse strand, counting down.
TTCTGCCATGCCCCAGTCTTTCCTACGCTGCATGGTTCCAAATCCTACGACAGAAGTTTTCTTGTCCAGCCTTCCCCAACTTCCTTCTCTGTTTTTCATTTTCCTCCTCTCATGGGCTTCTAGTCCCGTCTTTCCCACTTCGCCTCTCCCTGGGTATTAGTGCCCCTGTCCCACCAGTCCCAGCCCCTAATCCAAGCTTCCAGATTCTCATCGCTTCCCGGCCCTGTCTTCTCTTGGAAATCTTTAAGATTTTTTAATGAGTTTATTAATGAATTGTGAACAGTAATGTGGCAAAATCACCAAATGAGGCATGCTTTTAGATTAAGTTTGGAGAAAAATATGACCTGGAAGAGCGCATTTCTTTTCTCCTGGACCTACAGGGCATTTTTATGATTCTCCTTCAGTGGGATCTCCTGACCAGAGGAAGCCTGGACTGGGCTCACAAACTTTTCAAACACAGAATGAGGCAAGGTATTTTCCCTGGAAAGCTGTCATGCTGGATTTATTAACTCTAAGGTACAAGCTCTTCCTTGCATGCCTTAGCTCACAGGGTGACCTCACACAGGTTGGAGTGAGGACATTTTAAACTTAACTAGCCCTGTTCCTCAACATTATTTATTTCAATATAAATGTATTTCTGCAATTTTGTATTATTTCAACTCTTTCTTGTTTTTCTTATGGGGTGAAATCTTTTGGAAGCATAAACCATAGCATTAAACAGAATATTTAGGCAACCAAAACTGCTTAGAATTTAGCTACTTAAACAGACAGGCAGGAGACTGGACCGTAGTCTTATCAATGTCAGGGCAGGTGTGCTTATGATTTACATTGTTGGATTACATATTTAAAGAAAAAGGGAGCAGAGGGCTAGACATCTTCTCGACACTTCACTTACTATTAAATCAATATTTCATGAAAATATTTCCAGGTGCACTGTAAGATTATATCAAGTTTTAATCATGTTTGGGTGGCTGAACATGTTTGATTAATAAAACTCCCACTTTTCATTATTAATGATACGGTTGTCAACTTAGTAAAAACTCCGAATTGGAAAATCAAAGTTGGAAGTCATCAGAGATCCTGTAATGCTAACGCTTGAGGCTGCATTTATGTGGAATTGCAGAGGGAGAAAACTGTTTTATCATCAATAAAAACAGTATATGTTTAATTCCACAGACACTGTTATAAAGAGGTTTTTCTGGGTTTGGGGGTTTTTTGTTTGTTTGTTTTTCTCTTTTCTTTAAGCATATTTAACTGGAACTAAATGCAAATCTATACTTTTATATATTACAGCTGAACAAGTAAATCTTTCCTCTCCCTGGTTCTTTCTTCAGTCTCCAATTACGTAGATCATTTCATGTTCAGGTTTTGCAGTAAAAAAAATGGCACAAATGCATCTATGGTAGGAAATCAATACATTTAAATTCTATATAGTAAGAATGCTCTCTTGATTTTTCATGAAGTCATGTAAACATTGGTAAAATAATTTAAATATTACATACCAATTGGCTGTTATTTTTACATCCCCTTTAAACTGATGTAAGTTACCACACTAGATGCTACATGAGAGCCATGCGCATTCTGGTTTTATCAGCCACCCTCCAAACTGGACGTGGACACAGGCAATGGGATTAATAGGGATCTGGATTGTTCAGTATCCCTCACTGGCAACACATCAAAAAAAAGGAAAAGGTTCAAATACTGAACTGGGGACAGGTAAGGTAATTAAGAAGAAGAGAATTTCTACTTTGGAAGAGGGAAAGCGTGATGCATAATACCACATTGAATCTTAACTCCTCACTAGGATGTCTTCTGATTGCTCTCAGAAGAAACCTGGTACATGAATAGGGATTACTAAAGCTAGAGTCAATATCTGGCTTTGTTGAATACTTATATTTATGGGCAGCTCATTTCACCTTTGCTTCTCACTTTGATGAACATTTCATGATCTTGTGGAAAATTTACTTTGTTCTGCTTTTGTCTATCTTTTCCTTCTACAGTAGAAACTCTCAGTAAGGTAGAGGGAATCAGGCTTATTGAATTTCTTTGTCCATGTTCATAAATCCTTTCAGAGTTAACACAATCTTGTAATTTTGCATTGTCAGGTGCAAAAGCCACTGAGCTGTTTTTCTTAAGATAAAAATTCCCTACGAATCAAAAATGTGTCTGCGACATTCTGTGTGCTGTGGTTTGCTAAAGCATTACGATAACAGCTTTGTGCACTGTGGAATCAACCCAAGGTGGAGGGAGAGAAGCAGAAGAGACACAGCCTTGAGGCTGTGATTTCAAACCAGAGACAGTCTCATAGCCATGCTGCTACCAGATGAAGATGCCACTGCGGGAGTAGCACCCTGTATTTCCTGCACTGCATGTACATGTCATGCAACCATACAGCAACATTCTTCACGCTTGCAGTTGAAGTGCTGACAAAAATGTTTCAAGTTGCTGTATGGCCCATATGTGGCCCAAGAGAGCAAGTGAGCGCATGATGCTCTAACGCACCGTGGATGTTGCACAGAGCAGGCAGTCCAGTGGAGATGAGTGTCAGTCTAGAGGGAAAGGAAGTGAACTTCTATGCTGCTGTCGTGGTTTGGGCTGGATTGGCCACTCAGGTGGAATGACAGACACTCTCCCCTGCCTCTCTTCAGAGAGAGGCAGGAGAGAGAGAGAGAGAGAGACTTATGAGTTTAGAAGGAACTAAATTACTGCAGTGAAATATTAATAATAAAATGAAAAGAAAATAATGAAATATATACAAAACCATATCAAGCTCCCAGGATGACAATCATGACACCAGCTGGCACTGGGGAAGTCCCAGACTGGACTCAGTGATGGACGGTAACTGGATTCCTGATCTGCATTCAGGATCGGGATCAAAGGCAGACAAACAGACAGAGTCCTCATAAGATCCAGACCATTGAAGAAAGAGAGCTGACCCTTTGATCCCTCAGCTTTTATACTGAGCATGAGGCAGATGGGATGGAATACGCTGTGGGTCAGTTTTGGGTCACCTGTCCTGTCCACTCCTCCCCACAGATGGGACCCCTCTACGCTTTTCTGCTTCTGACCCTCCAATGGGGCAAATACCAAAGTTAGCTGCCTTGGGTGTTAGAGCAATAAGTATAAGCAAGAGCCTCTCCACATACTGTTCCTTGGCATAAACTATAAACATAGGTCTTATCACTCTGAGAATGAACAGTTTCTGCACAATATGCTGTTAATTTCAGTAGTTAGAAGAGGCTTAGCTAAAAAATGAAGTTACTGGACAGAAAATTGATTCTGTTTTACCTCAAACCAGGACAGCTGCAATATGTGGCAAGAACAACCATCAGAGCAGGAGGAAATTCAAGCAGGAGAAGGCAACATACATGAAGATCCACGCTGACCTTAACCCTTATTTGATGTAGCAGATGGCCACCGGGAATATACTACCAAGTATGGAAATAGATCTGCATTGATGAGTTTGAAGCTGGCAATACTTGACTACCATCACTGCTGACTACAGAGTGCAAGCAGATTGTATCTGGAAAGACAGCAGCCACCTATGTGATTCGAAAGGTGACATTTGTTATTTCTGAGGTTCTTGGTTGGCATCATCAGGTGGGTAAGGGCCATAAAGGAGAGGGGAGTCTATTGATCCTGTTGTTTCTGATACACTGCAAAGAATTGATCTTTACAGGGACCTGATTCCTGGGAAGTTAATCTCTGCAATTGTCCCTGTTGTCACAAAGAGCTGCTATTGATCCGTGAATCCCTATTTCTCCTTAGAGCAGTAGAAATAGGTTTCTACAAAAGGGAAACCTAGATGCTTTGTTGATGTATTTCTGTTGCATTCCAGAACTATTTTCTCATCCTCATATGACTCCTCATTACAAACACTAATGTTCGGAATCTTTCATTAATAGTTTGTTAATGAGCTTTCTTGGAGACCTTCCTCAGAGCCCTCATCCTGCATTTCTCCAGTTCCCTGGATCTCCATGTTGGATTATTTGTGTAGAAAATTGCAATAAGCCATACTGATGTATTGCCAGTGAAGGATACTGAACACTCCAGATCCTTATTAAACCCATTGCCTGTGTCCACGTCCAGTTTGGAGGGTGGCTGATAAAACCAGAATGCGCATGGCTCTCATGTGGCATGACCCTTGTTAGGTGATGGTGTCATGCCTCTGGATAGGGAAAGAATGACAAGGCCCGAGCTAAAAAAAAACAATAGCCAAGAACATGGCAAGAGGTCTGTGGCAAATGGACAAAGAAGAATTAAGGTCTTATTCCATCATGTGTTCAAATGAAAGCAAAAGCAAAGCCCCAAACCCGCATTAAAGGAAAGACAGTAGTATTGAGAGAAGATGGTCCTTGGGACATAGAAGTGCGATGGCAAAAAAAAGAAAGAAGCAAAGAGGCCTGGAGGCTAGGTGTGGAAAGCCAAGCCAGCTTTGACATGTTGGAGTCAAATTGGCATAAAACTGGCCAAAGCAGAGATAACCCAACATTTTTGACCACATCTAATAGCATAGTGAGATTGTAAGTGATCACTACTATTTACAGGGTGTCTGTGCTGGTTTTGATCCAACACCAGGAACCATAAATGGTACTTTTGTTGAACCCCATCCCATGATTAAAATTTTAAGATTGTAATTAAGAAATGTGATGGGCTAAAGAAGACTTAATCCCCTTTTTGATTAATGTATTATTCTCAAACTGACCTTAAGTATTACCAAATGGATTAGTCGTTATTTGTTTAGTATTTTTTGAATAGCTTCAATAAATAATTTATCAATACAATTATTAGAAAGCCCTTTACGATATATTGAGTGAAACTGCATTATCTGTGCTTAACTGGATGACAGCTTTCCTAAATGGAAGAATAACAAATGACTTTAAGAACAAAGCAAAACCAAAGTAACAAAAATGACAAAACCTGGTGTTAATGTACTCAAAGATTTATGAACTACATGAATCAAAAAATCATGAATGCCATGAAAAAATCTTCAACATTATTCTTTTCATTTTCTTACTCAATTCTACACTAGAATGACTTATGGCCTTCTTTACTTAACAGAAATTCAGATGACATAATATGAGATGAAGGCATTTCTGAAATACATAATGCTAAAGTTACTTCATTGTCACTGCCTTTCAGAGTAGCTTTCTGAAGAAAAGCTGAAAATGGTAACAGCATCTTGCATTTACTTTATGGGATCAGCTTGAAGCTTACAATAAGCAGACAATAAATTCATTTTTGGTCTTTTTTTTCTGAGACAGTATCAGTACTATAAAAAACACTTCCACATACTAATTATAGGGCTGTACAAAAATCTTATAGTCAAAGAGAGATTACCTCAAGAAAATGCTTGACTGCAGTCCTCAAAATTCGTTTTTTTTTTTTTCAGCAGTAGAAACACTGATTGTCCTTAAGTATGCAAAGTTATGTTTACAATATTCTTCAAGAAATTATTACTTCCAGAAGTTGCAGTGCTTGAGATCTGATTTTTTTTCTTGTCAATTTGTTAAACACTTTGGGAAGCAGTGGAGGAAAATGGGCATTTATGTATGAATTTGGGAACTGCAGAAAAATGTTCGCAAGTCCTTATAATGTAATGCTTAATACAGTATTAGTAGGACTGAAACTGTTTCAGGATGTTATTGTTGGTTCAGTCTTAGAAAAAACTACAAGAATAAATATTTCTTTCCTCAGGATGACTGAGACCAGATGTAGAATAACTGCCAGCAGTGCTAATATTTTCGAAATGGTTTTGAGTATAGGCCAAAAATGGGGCATATTCACAGTTCAACATCAAAGACAATCAAAAGCTAACAAAAAGAGGAGCAATGAAAAATGTATTGTTTGCTATAATTTGTGAACATCTCCAGAGTTGCCCTGTCCTGAGAAGTTTTTTTTTGTCACAAAATTGTCAAGTTTTGCACAAAGAAATTAAATTCAATTAAGGTGCAGTTTTATTTTAAGGTTGTGACAATGGCAAAACTTTGTATTATGTTTTAAGAAATCCTCCATTCCTAGATGATAGAGTAGTTATTAACATCCTGTAATCCTGTTCTCTATGCATCTCACCATGGATCTGATTTTTAAACATATGATGTTAGAGGATGAGATTAAGCACTATTTGCAATGGGCCTTGGCCTGAAATGAGTCATGAGCCTACCACTGGGCTAAAGGAGCTTCTGTTGTCTCAGATGACATGGCTAAAACCAAAATTTCAGAGAGTCACAGAATCACAGTATGGTAGGAGTTGGAAGGGACCTTTGGAGATCATCCAGTCCAACCCCTCTGCCAAAGCAGTTTGACCTAGAGCAGGTTGGACAGGAACGCATCCAGACGGGTTTTGAATATCTCCAGAGAAGAAACTTCCTACAGCTGTAAGTCACAGTGTAGAATGTCAAGACCAAAACAGCTTCCAGCTACTTTATTTACTGCTTAGAGGAAGCTAAAGGTCAGCTCTGCACCCTTGCTAGTGTTCCCTGAGGGTGACGGGAGGCAGCTTTTGTCAGCCCAGTACTGAGAGCGCTCTTCAAGGATGCACCTTCTTTCAAAGGGGATGGTCCCACCACACCATGCAGCTTTCCTGCTTCAATGTTTCTGATGACTTCAAGCAGAAAAGACACCCTAGGATTGCTCCTTGAAGGTTTCTGATGATGCCTGTCCCAAAAGCAGACAAAGCCTGGAGGCAGCTTGTGTTAAAAAAAATAATAATTAATTCCAGGTGTGTAAGCCAGCAGTGACCTGAAGTTCAGAGTTTGCTGAGGAGATCCTTGTAGTCACTGTGGAAACCTATTCAAGGACTCAGTTTTTTCAGATGTGCTGCTCAGGATGTGTCCTTAGAAATTAATCCCTCTATTCATACAAATAAGAATAAGCTGCAACAAGGTTTTCTTCACGTTTGAATGTGCTTCTGTCTTTATCTATTGTGTTAACACAGGCAACATTTACCAAGTTTTCCTCCTTTCAAAGGAAGCATTTAGAAAACAAACAGACATGCTCTCTCTCAGTGGAGAAACGGAAGAGTAAGGATAAAATAGAGTTTGGAAAGAGAGTGTGTAAGTTGGTATTAGTCCAACAGATATTTTAACAAATGTTTTATTTTAATAGACATTTGTTTAACACCAATTTTTTTCTGGGAGGTATCCTTATAAAAAAATTGACTAGATGGAGAGAAATTCAAACCAAAGTGGACAAAGACACAGACTAAAATTATGATCTGCATGTTTATGGCTTCATGTTTGCCTAAAGATTTGCATTATTTTGACAAGTGTCCAACTACAGTAGGAAGATGTATGGGAATTTCAATATGCTTTTGGTATCTTTATGTGCTTCATAGTAACCTGCATCTAGTGAGCAATGTATAAGATGCATATTCTTTTTTCTTTTCAAGCTGCTTTATAACTCTTCTATGATTCTCCTACTTCATTATTCTAAGAAAATTTCTGTTTTGAACCAATAGTACTGAAGGAATAATTTGGCACACTGCTTATAGTATGCAAAAGACACGCCTGAAGCTGTGGACATGAAGAGCAGAAAACTCTTCAGATGTTTTTTTCACTCTAACTGCTCCTACTTGTAGGAGGTCTGCAATTAACTTTGATACTGACATGAATTAGAATGTGGGTGGTCGTTCTGTACTTCTCAGATTAAAATCTGTATTTTATACTTATCTANACAAACTTTAGACATTTGTACAAGCTAAAGAGAACTTACTGCAGCTGCAGACACTTAAAACAACTAAAACAGGAGTAGCTGTGGATTGTTTCTGTTAAAGAAAGATAACACAGATAGTATTGTGAAACCCTTGCATTGGGGAGCAACCTAGATCTTCAACATAGCTAAATGTAGTCTTCCATATTCCAGTCTTGAGGGGTCATGTCAGAATAACAATTTTAATTTTCCTCTCCACTGAGGATAAATACAAGGTCGTAAATTCTGAGAAACAGCGAAAGGTTTTGAAAGAGAGGCTGACAAGAAAGCACCCAGCAATCATGCAGAATTATCCTACATAAGGATATTGTCTACTATTATAGTTCTACCACTGTTTTATATAACAAGGTCTAAAAGGCTAAACAGGCTCACTCGCAAGGCTCATACAAGAAGGCGATGTATTCAAGAGGATTCCTCTGTTCCGAAGTATAAGGATATTGGTAGAACTTAGTAAAAGTCACGTAAGTGTTTTGAGATCCCTGTCCTAATACTACCACTTCCCTGTACTATTGCGGTCATATATTTTACTTCTATGAAGCAATGAAACTCTAGTCCATTCCTTCAGTTTGTCTCAGGTTGACCACAATTAACTTTCTCTCATGTAATGAGTGACAGTCTATTTGGTGTCTTCTGCCAAAATTATTTTGTAAACACCGCAATGCATCATGACTGATGCCAGCCCAGATTTCTGACACAGCCAAACTGCCACACCCGACTGCCAAGGGTCCACCTCTCGTTCTCTATGGGATGCTGTGGTAGCCCTGGTCATGGCAGGCTTCCTTATATTTCAGGAGCATTCTCTCGTGTTATCCCATATCATTACTTTGGTTGCATTTGCCGGAAGGTTTGGAAACTTGCTAAACACTTACTCTTGTATGGTATCTTTTCCTTAGCTACCTCACAGCATAGCTCATATTTGACAGACTCTCTGGCAGGTAATGATGGTAAGACAAGTATTGGCTTCAGTAGGTAATGGAAAAATCCAGCATCAGGCAACTAATCATAGAAGAGATTTTGGTTATGGCCACTGCAACTAGGAAGCAGGTGTTGACTGAAACTGAGTTGTTGTTATTGTTAATAAAACCTGGATGTTGTGAATATTCGTTGCAGAAAAGGGTCCGAGAGGCAAAGAGCCTCTGTGACCGCATGGAAGAAATCTGGAAACATGACCCCAATATGAAAGAGTAAAGGCTAAATTTAGAGGGATCTTGCTAGCACATAACTAATCTGTGCTGCACATTTTTAAGGTATGGCAAATTAAAATCTAAAAAGACACTTAGCACCTTTCTGCAGCATGTAAATAGCCATCCCATTCTGTATCTTAAAATTCTCATTAAGATTGTAGATTCAGCAGTGAATAAAATACCAAATATCCTGTGCAATACTGTGAGTTTTAAATTAAGTACAATTGCTGCTTGTGAAAGAATTTTAGATAACATTGTAGGAACCCTGGGCAAAGGCCAAACCTTCACCATTTACATTAATATAAAACTTTTGATTGAGTCAACTATAAATCACCAGTACAGTGGTGTAATGACACCGAAGTAGGAACAAAAGCCAGAGGTGCTGGAATAGCAAGAGCCTTGAAAGTTGTTCTCAGCTGTATAAATGCAGATGCTCAAAGTTCTTATATAATATGTCTTTCCACCCCCACTACGGTGATATTAATACCAGAAATTCTATCATCAATCTGCATTGTAGGTCAGAAAATCTCAAGGTATCTTTTGCAATTTGAGTAAAAAAATTCTGTCTACATTGTTTACCTTTTTAGAAGTAAATACAATTTATCAATCTGATTCTGCTTTCTATCTTGTGTATTAAAGACACTTGTAAAGCCCTTCTGACTGCAGTTAGGGTGTCTCTTCTAGGGAAATGCTTCCCGCTCTCCCTACTGCTTTTGCCACCACAGACAGCTTGCTACTTACTGCCTTTATAAATGTAGTCCCATAGACCAAGGGTTGTACCTCTAAGGACCTGGCTATCATGCACACAACAGTGCAACTTCTCACTTGGCAATCCCTGGCCACACAATCTCCCTCACAGACCCAATTTTGCCATGGGTCTCTGCTGCAAGCCGGGGAGCTGGGCATCTCAGAATGAATCCATGAAAGCCAGCAGCTTACTATGGTGTCATCTAAGCTGGGCACAAAAAAGCATAGATGAGGAGATGTTGCTGCTAGGAAGGCCTCTGTTGCTAAGAGGAATTCAGAACTGTGTTCTTTTGAAGTAGGGAACCTAGCAAAACATGGAAGCAACAGCAGCCTTCGGCTTTTTACCTTGTGGCCTACTGTTTAAAGCACCAGGACATGTGAGACCCAAGTCCCTACCTCTCAAGTGAGTGATTTGGCTAGCCTTCAGGCTAAATTCTGAGATGGGTTCACCTAGTTCTTGGTATTTCTAGTAAATATTCAATCACTCTTTTAAGCTCAGAGGACAGCTTAGGTCAACAACCCCAAGTTCTGGGGTATGCCTACCGGAGAACAGTCAAACCTGTCATCCTCCTGTCCCAGTGAATTATTCTGGAAAGGAAAGTGATGCAGCTCCAGCAGAAGGGAGCAGGAGATCAGGACTCTATGTACAGAGAAGCAAAAAATACAACATTGCCAATGGATGAGTGAATGAGGACATTGATTCAAGAACCTCTTAAAGTTAGACACATACAAAACTATCAGGTAAAAACCTCCGCTGAAGAAAAACCTAATGGAAAAGGAGTGTGTGGTTTTTTCCATACAATATGAAAATCTTTAAAAAGGAAAACTTGAGGTACTTTAATGAGGACAACTGGGTATTTTTTTAGGGAGAAATAGCTTCCTACTGAAATTTTCCCTTAAAAAAAAAACCAACAAACAGGCAAAGACCTGCCTCCAATACTGTCATTTTTTTAAAAACTTTTTATTTTACCATAAAGTAAAGTTACTTTATTTCTAATCTCTCTTGCATTTGCAGCAGTAAGGGCCTATACAAAGGACACTAAGCATTTATCTCCACAAGGGAAAGCGTAAGAATGGAAACCAGTTATATATGCAGTTCTGCCAAACTATCCTCTCCACTCCTCTTGTTCTAATCATCTTTTGTACTATTTGTAAACAGAAGAAAAAAGGTGGTTTTAGAGCATGCTATTCTTAGCCCACTGGTATATTCATAAGCTGAGCTTCCTCTAGTTTCTAGTGACTGAAGAGTTACCCATATTAAATAGCCAGTTTCAGGCCAGACCAGCATCAGGGGAAAACTTCCATTAACTGCAGTAGGCTGTTGATCAAGTTATAAATCACTCTCTTCAGAAGCTGTCTTACTATGAGCTTTGTGAGATATTTTTGTAACAAGTGCTGGATTTACAGGGCAATATAAAAGTTTTGGTTCCCATAAGTGTCGGTCAAACTTGTAACCAACAGAGGAAAACAGTTTAACAGAAGTATTATTAGTAATCGTCTGTTCAATTATTACATTTCTAACCTGAGTGGCTAATGAAAAATGTATCAATCTATTATATGAGGTTTACAATATCAGTGCAAGATGAATTGCTGTTAAAAATAAAAATTGAAATCTCTTTTAAAAAAACCTATGGCTTATTCAAAATATTCATTCTGATCGATTATAGTTTGACATGTGCATATCTCTTAAAAGTGAATACAGCCACTGCTGATTATCTTTGCTAAACTGGGATTTGATTTATTGCAAATACTGTATCAGAGATAAAAACTCTGTCAACAAAAAGATTATTGCTAAATCTTCTTATAATCGGGCTAGTTTTCTGTTTACACATAAATTGGTGTTTACTGTCAGAAAAGAAGTGCTACGATATTGCCTTATTCCAGAGATGATTGCAGTGGCAAGGACTTTCATTATTATTCTGTTCCTCTGAAAGGAGCCAAAGAATGATAGCCAATTCATATCCAGGCTGCGCATTTGGTGCTGCACACAAAGTAATTTTAAGCTGTATAAACATCCCGGATTTAAAGGTGTTATTGGAGTTGTATCTCACAATGAACTATGAAAAATGAACAGGGAAAAAGTAAGAGAGCGAATTCGTTATATATGCCACAGATCAGTTCCGTGGGTCAGTACTAGGCATTATCTTCAAGTACTAAGTAGTGTTTTCAACCTATTTGAAGTCCTAAATGGGATTTTATGTTCTTGCACCAGGTCTGATGGATTTCATTAAGACAAAAGTTGTGGAGACAGCTGCATATAAGAAAGAAAAGATGAGTGAAAACTAGGCTGCAAGTGCCAGTACAGTGTGCCCGTCTGCCTGTGTGAAGGCAGCAAGCAGATGTATCTTCAGCACTGGAGCTGGAGAGTTGGGCAGGAAGGGCTGCAAAGGGTGTATTCCTGGTACCTGCTAGTTTGGCGATGCTGGAGCTGCTGGCAATGAGGGCCCATGGGGGCAGAAGATGCACAAGGACTCTGAGAAGTTGTATGTGTATGTTTGTGTAGGTAAGGTGGGAAAGCAGAAAAGAGCGTGATGGAGGCAGCAGATTCCGGTGGCACCTCAGGCATCAGCTGTCCCTGTATGGTTCTGTCTACCACCTGCAAAAATAAACTTATACTCGGCTTTAGACTCAACACAGGATTTTAGCTTGACTCCTAACTTCTTAGGATTTTCTTCTGAATGACAGAAATAAATTTTTGAAAGCCCAAACCTGACTTAATGAACCTTGGGAACAAATGCAAACAAAGTTTGTAGGTTTGCAGGGTCTAAAATTCAGACCACAAATTTTAAGAACCCAAGGACAGCTATGAGGATAATTACATCTACCTGATACAAAGGAAGACGCAACAACTGTGAGAATGGATTGTGTTTGGAAGTGGAAACAGAGGAGCCGGAGAGCAGAACAATGGAGAAATATCCCATCAAACACATTTTCTGTTTTCCCTCTTTGGGGAGTGTTAGACTTTTTCAACACACAAATGCCGGAAACACACAAAAGATACTGTCTGGCATCAGGGGAAAGCAGGTTCTGAGGTGCTGGAATCCAGCTGGCACTCCAGTTGTGACAGGTTAAAAACAAACAAACAAACAAACAAACAAAAAAACAAACAAACCTGCAAATTCTCTTTCTCCCCTTCTGCACTCACAGGAGGGGATAGTATTTGGAAGAGAAGGGGACACTGTCTGGAATCGTGGGAACCCCAAGTAGATGTCTGCTGAGAGCTGTAAATCCAAGCCTAACCGTTAAAACATTTGAGATTATTTGATACCCTGGTGAAAGAGGCAAAGCTCCTGCAATGCCACATAGGTAAAAATAGGCACTTTTTTCAAACAATGCAGTGCATTTATCTGAGTCTCCACTCGTCTGCTTCAGGATGCCATCTGTGAAAGACAGGCTGTGCAGCACAGCCAGCTGAGGTAGGGTGTGCTGGATCCCACTGAATTTGGTATTTGAGGAAAAAAACCCACAAAAATCATATTTGTCCTGGGACGAACACACTGGGAAGATGAAAAGCACTCTCTGATGTGCTGTCAGGACTCAGTGGGACATTAAAAAATGCCAGTGACTTTAAAAACCAAAAGAGCTTCATGAATATTCATTAAATAAATGTCTTCAGATCAGTTAGCTGGTACAGAAGAAGATGTGACTGAATCAGATCATTAAAAACAAACATGCATAGACACAAACACATTCTGCAACTATGGCATCTCGTGCACTTTTTTCCACTCACTTTCCGGGCCATGAGTGCACCAACAGGCTCCAGTTGCCCTGATCAGCCTGTGACCATCCTTCTCTGCTACCACCCTTGCAACCCCTTCCCCAAGCTGAGTGGCTTAGCTGCCTGCTGCCAACCCTGGCCTTGCCTTGCCACCCTGATCTCTGGGCTGGGTGGTGGTCCTGCCCCATCAACACGGACCTGTGGGGCGATGGCTGGACTGCTGGCTGAACCCCCTGCTGCCACTGGGCAGCTTGGCTCATCTTGTGTGGGTACTGGTCATGGGCCGTCCATGCCTACATCTAAGTGACCTGGAAGCATTTAACAGCCAAAAGTAAGCAGAAGTGCCGATTTTGAAATGGTTTCTCAAGCCAGCTGTTCTTTGCTCACCTAGTAGTAGAGCTAGGCACATGAACATCTTTTCCTCTGGATAAATCTCTGGGAGTGTGTCGGTCTTCTGACAAAGTCAAGGAGCATCTGCTAATGCCTGTCTCCGCCTGATCCATCACTTGACTTGATGGGGGCTCCCCCAGCAAAATTTGTCCTCCCTATAAAAATATGTCTAGTCCTCCCTTCTTCTGCCAATAGCTATTTATGTAGGTCTTTGCACCTTCTTAAAAGACGAGGATTCTTATTTTTGTTCTAGGATAGTTTTTTACATGCCGTTTACTGAGTCCCCTGCAACAGATTATGTACTTTAAATTGTGTTGTTATTGGCATTGTCCCAAAGGGCTTTATCTGAATCTGTGAACAGATATTACCCTTGCTTTGCAGCCCTGCGTTATAATGCTGAGAGCAACACGTAAGCTGAGGTACTTGATGAAACAGCAATATCAAAATATGAAACACAATTTAGAAGTTGTATGACAGGCAGACTCCACTAGTTGTCACCCATTTGCTGTATGTATGCAAAGGTGTACCTTTTTATGACGATAGTTATGGCTATTTATTAGGTTCGCGCACTGATGCATTCAGAATGTATGAAACGGTACTTTCCGTCCAGTTCTGTATAATCCATTTGTAATGATCAGCTATTAAAGTTTTTAAATATGGCACTTTAATGGTGTTTTCTATTTCTGATGAATTATCTTGAGCTTATTTATGCAAAGGCTCCTTTGGACTGCAAAAATCTCTCAGGCTAAAGGCATCTGAGGAAGAACACATAAAGGACTTGTATGATGCAAAGAAGTTTTCAAGTAAATGAAAATTAGATTCAGTAGCTACAAGGTCTTTGTGTTTATCTAGGGGTGTAAAAAATTGAGTGGTTTAAAAAGAATGAATAGACTCTCCCTGGGGGAGATGTCAGCAGAAAAGTGCAGTCAATGCTACAGCTCACTCTGTGAGCTTTACTTGTGGATTCCTTCATGATTCTCTTTTGGGTTTTTTGTTGTTTTGGGGTTGTTGTTTTTTTTCTCTGCCACCTGTGCCCCCCGTGCCCTCCCAAGTGTACTTGGAAAGACTGGGACTCAGAAACCTGAAGTTTACTGCAAACACACACAGAGTGCTTTTAAGGATGATGTTCTCCCTCTTTCTCTCTCCTGTTTTCCTGACCACCCTTCTGTTGGCTGATTTGCAGTTTTAAAAATTGAGAATTTTCTCTTTATATGCAGTTCTTCCTTTTTTCACAGCTCCGTGCCAGGTGGCTTAGTATTCCCTCTACTTTAATTATCTTTGTCAGCTTTATTTGACATTGTAGCAAGAGAAATGCTCTTGCTATAGTATCTCAACATCTTGCCAGCTGGCAGCAGGGGAATTCTTCAGTACTTGTGAATTAGTTTGATATCACCCGACAGTGAAAGCTTACTTAGGGTGTAAGATAAAGGTTCATGACCACAGCACCAGCACAGTGATTTCTGCTGTGTATTCCATGTAATCACCATATGCAGTAGATATTTATCTGGTTGTATTTGTATCTTAGCATGAAATTGAGAAAAATCCTCAAGAAAAAGCTGAACACCTCTTCCAGATGGCAATGAAAATTTTCTCTGGCTGCCAGCTTACTGTAAAACAGGGTAGTCTTCTTGCAGAAGTAAAGCACATCACTGTGGCAATGCTTTAAGCCACTGCTGGTTCACGGCAAGCGATGACAACATTTCTCATCTCACTTAGATTTCAGAAATACAGTCTTTTTGACAGCTGGCTTCCTACTTGTGTACCACTGAAATTGCCCTAGATTAGCATAAAGGTCATTTAGATGTCTGAAAAAGGTTTGGAAAGACTGAAAGCATATGAAATAGCAGAACTCTGTTGAGTACTAAATCTAGTCATTTTGTGGTGAAAATGACTACCAAGAAAGGGCTTACACAGATGCTGGAAGAACAGCAGCGTGTTGCCACGTGGTCAGTGTGACTTCTCTTCATTATAGCCAGAACTCTGCTGAAAAGGAGCTAAAAGAGGCACCCCTGAATCGGTCACAGGTAGGTAACACAGCAGCAGCTCTCACATTATAGATGAACACACAATTTAGTGAGAAGTAATAGTGCCGTAAACCAGCGGAAAGGTGGGTTGTGTCCTGCCTTTCTCCCTCCATTTTGGCAATCCTTCCTCTATAGCATAGGGCATGCTCACGGTGTTCCAATGTACCAGTTAGTTTTCCTGAGTCCTGGCCCTGGGTTTGCTCCTGACAGTAAATACTGTTGGTGTTCAGTAAATCTGGCCTTGAAAGTACCTTAAATTATAGTGTAAATAGAGCCAGAGAGTCTATGCTATGCAAATTCGGGTGCAAACTCAGGGTTTTACTTTTCAGACCTTTCACGTATTTGTTGAATGAAGTGTCTAATTTCACTAACCCTACCATTGCGGTCAAAATCTTCCTCTTTAATTTATGGTGAAAACGTGTTTCAATGCAGGAATGGCTTAATAAACTTAGCTGAGGAATGAGAACCATATCGTAACTTCAGGTATATAACAAATAGCTATGTCAAGTTAGCACTTATTCCTCGGTTTGTGAAATTACAAAAAGAGTAGAGAAAAAGAAAAGGAAGTTGTCAAAATCTAGACAAAGTCAACAGTTTTGAAGCCTGCACTTTGGAGGTTTTAATCTGAACATTGGTACACATTGAAATAAAATTACACTTGAATGAAAGTAAACTTGGAACAAATGTTTTGAAATAATTTGTTTTCCAAAACAAGCACCGCCATTTGTATCATTCTCACCTGCAGAGGTTTTCACAATTTCTGAAGTATTTCTCAGACCCATAAAATCAAACTGATAAAGTCTCCAAGATTTCTGGTCAGCAGCCTCCACTGAGTTTTTTCTCCATCTGTAAATCATTTCCTCTTTAGGGTAGCCATCTAGAAATTAAAAAAAAAATAAATATATATTGCATTTCATAAAAATGTACTGCAAAACAGTATCTGTTCACTGATTTAGAGCTATTTAGGAATATCAAAATTTCTGATCTGATGCTTTCCCAGTGGGTTTGGTGGTATAATTCAGATAAAGAGTTGTATGGCACACAAAAACAGAGTCATAATACTGGTAAAATTATGATTTTTCAGAATCATTATTCTTTTCCAATGGAGAAAAATTCTGATTGGTTCTATCAGAAGCAGATCTCTTCAGAGATGCAGTTGATTGTACTAAGTGGAGGTCCATACACAGGAGTATTCTGCTTTACGTATGCCCTGAATAAGCTGTGCAAACCAATAGAATGCAAAACAAATCAGGCTGTTAGTGTAAGATGTAAGCAATTGAAAAGGACAGATTGTTTTAAAAGTGACAATAGTTCCAATGTGGTGTGTGCTACTGTACTTCTGAAATGAGCTCAATACAGTGCAAAAAAAGCAAATTTTTAATTACTATGGGATTTTTAAAGTGATTATACCATCATATTACTTCTAAAGGTTGTGGTATTTAATGAGACATCATGTGATCTCTACAGCTGAAACAGCTTCTGAAAGTCTTCCTTTATCAATTTAGCACTTAGTAGTCATAATTAATCCTCATGCCAATATTTAATTTCCTTTTTGTTAGAAAATGGCATTTTCCTGTAGAAGTCCAACAACAAATCTTCAACCAGCCTAATCCATAATAATAGACCATCTAGAAAACAACAGCACGCCCATGCTAGTTAAAACTAGATTGTTCTCTAATGCATAATACAATAAATGCCTATTCATCTAATAATTAATATAGTAGATGTAGATTGCAAGGCAAATTAAAAGCCTAACAACAATAGCCAGTTAATATAACTGTCTCAGCTGTAATGTTTTTTTCCCATTGGATACTGATAAATTTTGATATTTGCATTACAAAACAACTTCTCTGGTCATGGTGCTATTTCCTTGATGTTTTCCTCCTATGAGTGTCTTCTTCATCTTGTTTAAGGTTCCGCCCTGCTGTGGCACCGCTGTAAGGTGTGCGTGGCCTCATTTATCCCTCTCACTAACACAGCATGAAAAGTACCCACCAGTCCCTCCGTTCTAATCCGGAGAAAATGACTATGTGTTAATTCAAAATGCCACATTCATATATTTCCTATCAATGTAAATAAAGAAGTAACCCATGAAGGACCCGACTGAGTAACGAACACAAGCCCTGCCGTTCTCCACAAGAGCTCTTGCTGCCAAGCAGATTTCACTGCCAATTCTGCTGTGCCAATCTGCGAGACTGATCTAAAGGTTAATTTTTTTTGGCTGGCAGATTATGTCAGAGGATGCAGAGGTACAGTGAAAGAAGTCAAGCTGTGCAGGGCCTCCGAGCCTTAGCCCTGCATCCTCTGAAGTCTTCTCAAGCCTGGGTCCTATTTGACTGAGCCCTCTGGCCACATTTCTGACCAAATAATGTCTCCCTCTGATGGAAAGCCCTATATTTTACCTCAGGAAACTTCTCAAATCATCTTCATTTGTGAAGACTCTGATATCTTTTCCCCGCAGTTCCAGAGGGAAGAAGCATCAGATGTCCTCCTCGCCATGCTGTGGCTGCTGTGCCCTGATGCCGGCTGGCGGTGGCAGAGCCACCCCATCCCCACAAAGCAGTATCAGGACCACAAGCAGGGCTGCCGTGTGGTCTGGGTCCTGATCCTACCTCCTGATTTGCCTCCTGATGGGGAGGAAAGGAAGCCCTTGCCCTGTTGCACTCCCTGCACCAGCTCCTGCTGTAGAACTTGTGGCTCCAAGAGCCAATTTGCAGATTTTGTAGCAGGCAGTAGATGGGGCCCCTTTTCTCAAGTAAATTTCACCATAATCATTGCAAGTAAAAATGTTTCAAATATCCTGGAAGTAACAAAGATTTCTTTTTTTCATATATTAAATTGATCCAAAATAAAATTTTTACATGTTTTTTTCCAAATTTTACTGTAAAAATTATGTCAATTAGTTTTGAATTCAATTTTTTCACGATTTTTTGGCTTTTTTTTTTTCATCCCATGGCTACTCTACCAAAAATCCATTACAAGCTTGAAAGCTTGCTATCATATTTATCCAGGGCATAACTGTTTATCCTGGCAGGAGCAGCATGCAGTCAGGAACAAGATCATGAGACTCTCATCCTTTTTCCTGTATTTTTGACTAAGGAGAGACAAATTCAATTTCAGAATAACTATTTTGAGTATTATTCATCGTCATTAAATAGTAAGCAACTGACTTCAGGAGACCATCATGCCCTTTCAATAGTAGTCTCCGTAATCCACAGTCGCTGACATCTGCACTTACGATGGTTGGGTTACTTACATCAAAGGAAATAAGTACTAGTGATTCAATGGGAGTTGTTTCAACCTCTTAAATAACTGCTATTATGTTCTGTTCTGGTGCCAGGTGACTTCACTTTTCAATTCATTTAAAAGATATAAGATATTCTTGTGGAATAATGACACTTCTACTTGGACAGTAGATCACTCCTTGGATTCATTTAACTTACAGAATGGACTATTCATGACGGTCTTTCTATCCAATATTTCTTGTATACAGCCTAATTGCTTCTAGCCCTCTAAACGCTTTATTTTAGAACTGGAGACTGCAGTACTTCCATGAGAAAATAAAACCTCTGCTGTTCAGCCTGAAACACAACTACAAGTGTATTATCTATAGCAATGTCTGTTTCCTTTCACTTCCCCAGCATGGGAAATGGCAGTAGATTACCTTAAATCTTGACCTTGTGGCTTCAAGCCATCCATGTTGAACAAATTGCTATCAATCCAGTGTATTTACCCTGTCAGGTTGCTTTAGGTTATGTGAGAATATCCATGCTGCAGCCAGGCAAGACTCCAGGAGGTCCTGGAGGCTTTCCAGCAGATTCCAGTAAGGCAGCAAGGGGGACAGCATGGGAAGAAGACAACCACGACAACCAAGTGTGTGTTCTGTGTTAGAGCCATCCAAGTTCTGGCAATCTGCAGCTCAGGAGCTTCTCAACCAAAGTCTTCGTCAACACCTTCATTTTTCCTCCCATGAATTTATTTGATTGCCTTTAAATTCTCCTATTTTTCAGCCTGGTGGTTATTTTGTAGGCTGTGCTGTAGCTATTTGCATCTTCTGCAGGTTTTAGATTTATATACTAACATGTCAAAGACTTAGAGAGCACCTTGACCATTTGGCTTTTTGTAAGACTGGTGCTACGTGCCTTTGTAAAATCAAGTCAAGAAAGACTTTGGTTAAGTTATTTCTTTAAGAGCCCAGTAGAAAGTATCTATGTAATACCTCCTGTTTACTTTCACCAAACCTACTAACAGTTTAAACAGTTAAAACAAGCGATTGGTACCTTTGTTGCTTTACTTACAGGCTTAAACATATACATTTTCAAAGTGTACCACTGACTTTAACTCCAATAATGCAAACATGGGTAAATAATACACGCACTTTTTGCTGTTTTGGAGGTGAACCTATTACAACAGAAAGCCATATTGTCATGACAACCCGTGAGATTCTGTGGATTTTATATCCTCTTTGTTACTGGAATAATTGAACTCAACTTACCACATCTTCTCACAGCATCACCATATAATTTATAACTGACAGGTTAAAAATATTTAAACTTCATCTTCATACTGCTTCACTTTCTATGGAGACTGATTTGTGCAGAAGCCTCCAACAAAATGCTGGGAAAATTGTCAAGGCCAGAAACATCTCCAGGCTGGATGAGATGCATATGCAATCACAAGATAGCTGCAAGAATTGATGTCAAGTGGCCCTGAAGCACATCTGCTACTGGAGTCAACACTGATGGAAAATAAGCAACTTCCATAATACAACTGTTGACATATCCATGCCTGTCAGTGCATACTGCCTCTAACCTTGATTTCCCCAACGCTGTTCTTGGTCTGGGCATCTTAGATCAATGCTTGAGTCTTTGTTCACCTTCTTTTCTGGGATAACGGGTCTATTTTAGGAAGAGAGTAGAGATGGGAAGAAGATGGCAGCATGGGGGTCATATCAAAAAAGACACAGACCACTGGAAGAACTAGTTTCTGTCTAAAAAACTTTCTTTAGAAATTTATCCAAGACATGGAAAGACAGAGAGGCGTGGAAAAAAACACCCAACATCTTTCATCTCTTCAGACATATTTTCCCTGCTCTGTGAAATGAGTTTATTTTACTGCTGGTTCCCCACACTGTATTCAAACATAACACAGGCAGACCCAGCTCGTAGCAGAAGGAATAATGCAATAAGGCTCCTTCTAGCCTTGGAAAAATCTGTATGCTGAGAGCATGCAATGAGGAGTTAATGAAAGCAGCAGCAAAGCTGAAAATGTGGGGGAAGTAGGCAAGAAAGGATCAGTTCAGTTAAGTATCTGCCAGGAGGCTGATGCTTATGATGGGAGTATATATTTGAAAGATACAGCTGGATTCTGGGAAGCTGGATTCCAGGGGTGTTAGATATACAATGTCAGAAGAAAGCATGTTATGAAAGACAAGCTGTCACCATCAGCTCATGATCAGAGTTTACACCACAAGAATGGAGGGAGTGAGGTAGATTTGACTGCTGCTGCTGAAGGTGGTCAGGAGAAGGTGGATACCCTGACGTGATTAGAGGCAGGCGATGATCAGCCCTTCACACCTTACAGACAGCTGCTTCCAGACATGCTTTGCTTCCTCAAATGCTACCTAGTAAACCTCTCTTCAGACTAATTGTGAAACTCCCGTCAACACAGCCCCAGTCAGATGAAGAGGGAAACTCCTGTCAACACAGCCCCAGCGATACGAGGATAATGAAGTACAGAAATGCACCTTTCTCTGGTGCGGTGTTGTGGATGACAAATCATATGCTTCCACAGAAGCTGCCTGGGCTCTTTTTCTTGTTAGCAGTCTTAATAAATGCTTCTTTTTCAGCAAGCAAACTGCATTTTTAATCCAAATTTCTCAACATTTCAGAGGAAGAGGTTTCTCCATGATCTATTCCTGTATCTGTCTGGTGTTTGTTCTCAGAAGGTGTGTGCACTTTTATCTGGGAGAATCCTGGAAGTTCCCCTATTAAAAATGATACTACATTGGACTTCATGATTGTATGAACTTATTAAGCACAATTGGATGGCAGAAAGAGCAAAGTTTCAGTTCAGCATGTTTAAAATAAAACAAAAAAATTAGGGGATATGGAAACTTCATTATGTCTTTTCAGGAGGAATCCATGGGGTTAGACGAAAGCAGAATTAGGGAAAGAGAATGGAGACAATTATTTACTTAAGACCTATTGAAAAAATACTTATAATTTCATGAGTTCTTTCTGTCAATAAATGAAGGTGAATAGCATTTTTCTCACTCACTGATTTAAAAAAAAGTACTTTAAACGGCATCTATAATAAAAAAAAGATAAATGTGAATGCTGCAAAGATAGCTTTAAAACCTGAAGTGAGTTATTTCAGCAGTTGTAGATAATTGCACTTAGATGATAACTACAGCAATTATAAACGTTATTCTTTGCCCTGTTTGCTTGCATTGGTAATTGACACCTTATTAACAGTACATTAGCTCATGAAAAAAAAATCAACCAACATACCCATGACTGCAGAATAATGGATCTAATACGGCCCTAAAGTTAAAGGATACATCTCCCATTGAAGAGGACAAAGTTTTTCTACCTAAAAATGTGCTTTAATATGATTGTGTTATCGCTTTGGCTAAGAACTGGAGGATCCAGTCACCATCATCAACAGTAATGTTTAATTACCCTTTTACCCAGGACTAATTCTGGTTTTTGAGAGAAGTGTTAGAATGCTAATACAATTTACTGATACATTATCAGGTAGCTTAACTTTTGGGAGGAACTTGTGGCATCAATGCATCTTTTGGGCCTTCAGAATAGAAAGGAGGAAAAGACAAGTGGTGGTGTCAGAGAAGTCAGTCACAAGAGAAGGATCTCCTGTTAACCAGCTCTTGTAGGAGGTAAACTTTTTCCTCATTTTTTGCTACTCATAGACAAATTGTAATCTTAGTTTGGTGAAAACATAGAAGAGAATAAATCAGAGAAAATGAGAAGGGAAAGAAGGAAGGCAGAGAAGAACAAATGGGATCGGACAGAAATAAGAGACAGAAGTTTTCCATTGAAGATGTTTTGAGAAGTGGTATTTCCCACGTGCTCACTTTATGAGAAAAATCATAGTTATATTTTAAAATCTAACAGATACTTCTCATATATAGGTGCTATGATTTTTTAACACACAGCCCTAGTAGTGAAAAAACCCTGTTCTGAGTATAAGATTCTAAAGGATAGGCAGAATAGCTTGAAATTGTACTAAGAAACTAAGGCAATTCTTTGGGTCATCATACCTTTGTACTCTGTCTTTAAGCTCACTAAACAATTTTCCCTTTGATTCATTTGAAATTGGTACCAAGAGTGATTTGGTTTTGGAAACTGTTTGGTTTTTTTTTAATCATATATTGTCCCTATAATTACACTTTTCTATTGTCTTGCAAATATCTTCACCTTTTCTGAAAAAGAAAAAAAGACAAAAAACCCCCAACAGTCTCATCTTATAGCCTGTCTTAATATTTTGCTATGCATTTTTATTTATATACTTATTTTTAGGGCTTGCTAACTTGCTATTTGGAAGGCAATTTTCAGAGCCTCGTGTGCAACAATTGCTTTTGCCTATCTGCTTGCATTGCTCTGGCCAGCAGATTATCTGACAAATTATTCCACTGACAATTAGAACATCTGATAAATGTTCATATTCCTCTGATTTAGCTGTATGGCGTCCCCATTCCTAACATCATTAATGGTTGATGAGCTCATCTCGCTCCTAGCTTACTGGTTGTAAATTGTATCTTATCTGAGGAGAGAGTTCTTTCTGAGGACATATATGGAACCCTTGCCTAGCCATATGCAGTCTTGTTCATGCTTTTTATGGAATGGATACTTCACCCCAACCTCCTGTTCTGTTGTGTATGGAACAACGTGAAGATTTCACCCTCGGTTTTCTGCAATACCAGCCTTGCAGAGAAAAATGAAAGTCCTGAAATTGGTTTTCCTAGTTCAGGTTCTCAGGTTCTCTCCTCATCTGAATGATTCTGGAATATGTACTCGTTCTATTCTCCATATATTTAGAACTTTTCTTCTTATAAAAAAAGATGCCAGTAGGAGACAGAATTTCATTTTCTAGCTCCTTGTACTGATTTTTCCTTGCTAACATAGCTGTTTCATAATGATCTTGCAATGCCTCACATTCGGGTGTCATTACAAAGAATAGTCCAAGATTTTATTAATATTGTGATTGAGACATTTTTTGATAATATAGACCAAGTCTCAATTTTTTCATTGGCTGTGAGACTGCAGATGATAATTCTAGATAAGAGGAAACTTTCAGATACGTATGGCAAAGAGATGGCCTTCCAGAGTCTGCTGCAATCCTGTGCTACAGGCTACCTGCCCTACATCATATGTGCCATAGCCAGCCATGCATAGAGACGGGAGGCTTCACCTGGGAATTTGCTGTTCTCAGGTGGATTGGGGTGAGATTCAATTCAAGTTAGCAGTCTTCTCTCTTCTTTTACCTGGACTTCATGTGGCCTGACAACATTGACTGAATGATGCTGAGAATTCAAGAGCTATGTACTACTGCTGAGACATCAGCCCCGTTATTGTACTGCTAAATATGTACATTGAGTCCTGTAATAGAAAACAAAGAGTGCAAAATGAATATTTTAACAGCCAAAATTTTCTGTTTGGCTGACTGCATAAACTCAAATGAGAAGAGAAAAATCACTTGTCTTTACAGTTTTTAAATGACTATTGAAGAATATTATGCTGCATGCAAGA
The DNA here is from genome assembly GCA_008711295.1 of Anarhynchus alexandrinus. Lineage (NCBI taxonomy): Eukaryota > Metazoa > Chordata > Aves > Charadriiformes > Charadriidae > Anarhynchus > Anarhynchus alexandrinus. The sequence goes on along the minus strand of VUYV01000101.1, from coordinate 2,424,674 downwards.
TTTTCTCATGTCTATTTAAACATGAATTTTGTGCTGGACATGCTGAGGGAAAACTATGAGGTGCTTCCTAGGATTTTTCTGAGATGTGCAAAGTCTGAGTGGCTGCATGCTCAAGTAGTATCTCAGGCAGATGTAGGTGACGGCAGTCACTCACAAATTTCTGTATAGAAGTTGACTCTTAATTCAGCTTTATCAAAAAGAGGACACCAACATAATAACAATAGAGCAGATGAATAATATGTGGATAACAACCCCATGCAGCACTACAGGCTTGGGGAGGAATGGCTGGCAAGATGCCTGGTGGAGAGGGACCTGGGGGTGTTGGTCGACAGCTGGCTGAGTATGAGTCAGCAGTGTGCCCAGGTGGCCAAGAAGGCCAACAGCATCCTGGCCTGTATCAGGAATAGTGTGGCCAGCAGGACTAGGGATGTGATTGTTCCACTGTACTTGGCACTGGTGAGACTGCACCTCAAATACTGTGTTCAGTTTTGGGCCCCCCACTACAAGAAAGACATTGAGGTGCTGGAGTATGTCCAGAGAAGGGCAACAAAGCTGGTGAGGGGTCTGGAGAATAAGTCTTATAAGAAACAGCTGAGGGAACTGGGGTTGTTTAGCCTGGAGAAAAGGAGGCTGCCGGGAGACCTTATTGCCCTCTACAACTGCCTGAAAGGAGGTTGTAGCGAGTTGAGTGTTGGTGTCTTCTCCCAAGTAACAAGTGACAGGACAAGAGGAAATGGCCTCAAGTTACACCAATGTAAGTTTAGATTGGATGATAGGAAAAAGTTCTTCACAGAAAGGGTTATTAAATATTGGAACAGGCTGCCCAGGGAAGTGGTGGAGCCGCCATCCCTGGAGGCATTTAAAAGATGGGTAGACGTGGCGCTTCGGGACATGGTTTAGTGGTGGTTTTGGCCATGTTAGGTTGATGGTTGGACTTGATGGTCTTCAAGGTCCTTTCCGACCTAGACAATTCTATGATTCTATGATTCTAAACCAGAGCAAGTCAAAATTCCTGGCATCAGTATTTAAAAACAAACCTACTTGGGGATGCTACAGACAAATTAGAAATGAGACAAATCAGAAAACAAAGCTATAAAATAACCAAAGAGGAACATAACCGGAATATCTGTCAAATCTGCAATCCTTCAGTCTGCTGAGATTGTCCTAGGAGGCAGCCTTCCTATTCCTTTCATTTAAACTGCACTTACGTTGAACATGCTTAGTGACATAGTGATGACACCAAACTGAGTGGGGAAGTGGACTCTTTGGAAGGGAGACCCTGGATAGGCTGGAAGAGTGGGCTAACATGAACCTTATGAAGTTCAACAAAGACAAGTGCAAGGTCCTGCACCTGGGCAAACATAACCCAGGAGTGTAGCACAGGCTGGGATCTACCTGGTTGGGGAGCAGCTCTGTGGAAAGGGACTTGGGGGTCCTGGTGGACAACAAGCTCAATATGAGTGAACAGTGTGCTGCTGCAACAAAGAAAGCCAACAGGATGCTGGGGTGCATCAACAAGGGCATCATCAACAGAGATAAAGAAGTCATTATCACACTCTACTCAGTGCTTGCCAGGCCACACCTGGAACACTGTGCTCAGTTTTGGTCCCCGCTATGCAAAAAACATGTGGACAGGATGGAGAGGGTCCAGAGAAGGGCCACAAAGATGATCAAAGGACTGGGAAGTCTGCCATATGAAGAAAGGCTGAGAGAACTGGGTTTGTTCAGTCTTGAGAAAAGAAGGCTTAGGAGTGACCTTATCATCACGTTCCAGTATTTAAAGGGTAGCTACAAAGAAGATGCAGACTCCCTTTTTACAAGTAGTCACATGGAAAAGACAAGAGGTAATGGGTACAAGTTACTCCTGGGGAGATTCATATTGGACACAAAAGGAAAACTGTTCAAAATAAGAACAATCAGCCACTGGAATAATGTCCCCAGGGAAGTGGTGGATTCCCCTATATTGGACACTTAGGATTCAGCGGGACAGGGTGCTGGGCCATCTTGTCTGGACCGTGCTTTTTCCGAGAAAGTTTGGACCAGATGACGCTTGAGGTCCCTTCCAACCTGGTATTCTGTGATTCTCTGATTGATTCTATGATAGCCCTTCTAAAGCAAGTGTTTAATCTCCTTATGACTAGGACAGACAGCAGTGCCACCAAAAGATGCTGGCCAACTGCGTTCAAACACCCCAGCCAGAGGGGAATACCATTCTCTAGAGGACTTTAAAAATACCTTTTTTAAATTCTATTGACTATGTAGGGCACCTAAGAATAGCTGTGTAAATTAAATGGAGTAAATTCCATCAAAGATCTTTAACAAAAACATATGAGAATTGAGTTAAAAATAGCCCATAAGTGCTCAGTATCAACCTCAATTGTACTGGATATTACAAGATAACATAATCTTGCCTTTACCCATTTAATGGCAATAATTAACTGTATTTTTCATGTAGGACTACTAAGATTTTCTTAAGACTATACTGGTGAGAAAGATATCTTTGTTTACTTCGTCCATTGCTTTGTTAGATAAAGTGCTGAGAAAATGTGTTTTGGATCATCTGAAAACGTATAATGAACAAGCAAAGATTCTGATGGAGACTCAGAGCTCTAGTAAAGTAAACAACATGGCCATAAATAGCCCAGGAAATGAAAGAAAATACACCTGCAAAGATTTTTAGTCCATGCAAGTGCAGAGGAATGGTGAGAACATAATTTACTTACACGTTTCTTCCTTTCATTGATAAGTAATCTAAGCTTTTTATTTCAACACTTTGATATGAAGATTTCTTTAACACTGAGAACTCATTTTGTGTTTCTCACATGGACATGGCAGTATTTAAAGATTATGCTAAACATGCTTAATCCTTCTATTCCAACTGCTACCCAATAATTATTATCTACATGTTGAGTGCAACTAAAAGAGGGATATCCATTAGCAGTAAAATAATACAATATTATGATCAGAAGTATGATATTATCAGCACGAAAATATAAGTATAATAAGCTATTTGTTGTACAAAGTATATAAAAAACAACTGGCAAGGAATAGCCTGCATTTCTAAAGACAGGCAAGAAGACTCTGTATTCTCATACAAAATAATAATAATAATTGAGTAAGCATAAATTAAAAAAACACATTCACAACTTGAACGTAGCTGTTACGACAAAATAGTGATAGCATACACAGAAGTATTAGCATCCACCTATTTATCAGTGCCCAGCTTCTGAGGCTAGAAATATACTGCAGCCTATCCGCATGGTCCCATGTACAGAAATTTTCTCCCCAATTTCAATTACAAAAGTCTTTGTAGTTATATATTCAGATGACATAGTCCATAGGTTTTGCGACTAGCCTGAACTGTACGTTTTCAGACCCATGAAAATGAAAATTTAGGCATCAACAATGCTTTTTCTGAATTGCCATGAAACCCATTTCAGGCTTCACAGGAGCTACACCAGCAAAGCCTGTGGGTTTACAGAAGCCATCAGAAATGTGGTATGCTCAGTCTACATAACATTAATGGAAGTAGGTTACAAATCAAAGTTTTCCATACAAGATTATTATGACATTTTTATAGGTCTTCTCAGAATGCATCATGAAAGGATAATAAAAGGTAAAACACCACTACACTCAAAACTGAAAATACTGTGTCTTTTCTGAGTACTGCCATTTCATAGAATAAAACTATTTGCAGCATAAACTCAAAACTAAGCAGAAAATTTCATTAGGCCTGAGATTAGGCAAGGTTAGCTTTTAAAAGATTTGTGAAATAGTGTTGCTGGTGTTGGAAAAAAAAAAGCTTATAAAAACAATTTTTTGTTGAAAGACTCAATTCTCTGTTTTCCATCACAGTGTAACTTAACGTGTGAACCGATATTGGAAAATCAAAACTAGCTATTTATGACTAGGTTCCTCTAGTCAGGTTTTTTTCAGTTTATCAGCTATTTACAAAGAAATGACCAGTATCTCTTTATTCATGTAGTTATTATAATTCTGTATGTAGATTTATTGTCATTTACACACATTTATAGTAATTTGCACACACTCTAAAATTCACAAAAAAATGTTTTTTATAGCTCTGTAAAGTAAAGAAATGAAAAGATTTCTACTTTTTTGATATTTTGCTAGTTTTCAATTTTAGCTCCCTAGGTCTTGTCTGCACCTTATTGGCACAGCATAAAAGACTAGGCAACCAAAGAGAAATGTTAACAATTTTTTGTATCTTACGCTTACAAAAAGAATAGTTTCTGAGGAAGTCGGGGCTAAGATGTAATCTCCTTGTTTTTAATAACATCTCATCAGAAATTATCTGACGAAATGAAGCTTCAGATGAACAGGACACTTTGTTGATTCTGACATATTTATAGTCACACTCAATTAAATTAGTGAGAGCACTGCACTGTTTTCATTTAAAATTCAGCAACAGTGTTATGATGAATTGGTAAATACATTAATTTTGCATTCACTAAATTTGGCCTTCCTCTTCTCTGGAAGCATTTATCAATGCCTTGGTTTGTCATTTACTTTCATCTCAGGGCTGTCCCTTCTCCAGTTAATGCCTTTTTTTTTCCCAAAAAACTCTAGTATTTGTATCTCATTTGCTCTCAGGATAGTGCTGACGGAAATTACCTGATGTTCCTGTGTAGTACACCAATCCAAGTATTCTTCATGTCCTTTTCTCACCTTTTGAGGTACATGTATTGATCACAACGATCTTTCTGTGATGTGTTTGTGTAGCTCAATACCTTAATCTCTTGTCCAAGTATGTTATTTCAAGCACATGAAACTGTTATTTTGGTTATTTCGGTTAGCTTTACTTTAGCTCAACTGAAACATTCTTTCTAAAGCTTCTGAGGAGTCATGCTTTTTTACTGTTTTCCCCAGATCCCCACAGTGACTGTAAAACTCAGTATCTTACAGTACACAATAGGGTAAATTCTGAGTCTCCTGGTAGTTTCTTTCTCAATTTCTGGTCCCAGACACTAATCATGATCTAAATCTCTTCAAATGACCAGTTACTGCTCTAAAATTGAAGAGCTGTGGTGGAAGTAAGGCTGAAGAAGCCAACTCACTAATATTTTTGCCTGATAAAACAAAGATACCAGCTGTTCTTCTCTCATGCATCTCAATTTTCCTTGTGGTGAGGACCTCCTTCCTCAGCTCTTAGATTCATAGACAGGTTTGCTTGTTGTTAACTGAGAAGTTTTAAGATCAAGTTCTTCAGAACCTCATTTCAGAACAAAGTACTGTCCAAAATAAGTCTATGTACCAACCGTACGTACTTTTGTGCTGCTTTGTTTTTCACTAAAGCTTTAAAGCAGCAGTATTGTGCATCAGCACACAACACAACTGCCTCCAACAGCTCTGAATCCTCCAGAGGCTACAACTCCCCCAAGTCCTTCCAGGCCATCAGGCAGCTGCCACCACTCAAAAAACCCCAAATGTGGTGACTACAAGGGTGTTCCAAGCTGCAGCCCTGGGAGTCTGGCAGCCCTGTCCCAGATAAAGGTGTTTTCTGGCCCTTGGCTGATTCACAGTGAAATTGCCTTTCCTGCGGCACTTCAAACAGCAATAATGCCATTTTTTCAAAGCAGTTGCCATGTTCTGTCAGAATCATTTGATCTTGGGTAATGTGTGCCCCTGTTTCTGAAAGAAAATATCTGTACATCCAGCTCATGGAAAACCCTTTTTAAAAAAACATTTTTTCTGTGTTTATATTTAGGAAAAAAAAATCGTTATAGAACAGTGAGACTCTTTGTGCATGATCCTATCTGTGAAAATTGCTTTTTTTTAATTTTTGGGAGAGGTAAAGTTTGCATTTCTTCCTATGTTCCCCATTATTCTGCACTCTTGTTACTACTCATATCCCAGCACCAGTCTGAACACTGTTCTCCTGAAAAGTACACGGCTGCCATTTCACAGCTATTCCAGGCCCTATATAAATCATACTGACAACTATTTAAAAAGTATTAAAAAACCACCAGTCATAAAATCAAAACCTCAGCATTTTTTGCTTCATGTGTCTCTGGGCCACGTTACAGTAATTAAATCTTTTTTAGCTTGGTTTGCTTAGGAAATGAGGCTTATGTAATTATATTGGTTGTCTATGTTTATGTGTGTGCTATCTGTCCTTGCTTTTGCACCCATTTGATGGAAGAAGGTAAGCCTCAGATATTATATATTCTGTAAAAAGAAGCTCCCAAACAGGGGAGACATATCTTAATAATGCTGCCCAAGGAGGAAAACGCTGCAGCCTTAGTAAGGATCAGAGAAAGGCCACAGGCACGTGTCCTCAAGTCATATGCCCTTGGGATATCGGCCCTAACACCCTCCTGCAATCAAAAATGCAGCTGACACCAAGACCACCGCACTACTCCGGTTGAGAGGACTGGTCCTGTAAAAAAGGGGAGGGGAAAAGAGCACCTGCTCTTAAGAATGGATATGTGGGCTCATCCAGTCCTAATGCCACACATGTTGCAGAGCTCAATGTCTCAATTTTGAGTCTCAACAGGTCTGCTGACATCGTCTGTAGTGTACCATTTCCTTTGTGTTGTGTCCTTCATCACATATTTCTCCAGCAGCACCACTTATTTTAGCATCCCTCCTAAAAGATCTTTCCCTACTACCACCCAGTGATTTGGCAGATACTATATTTAATTGGACCTTAGACTGCTCAAATGGCTTTACCCAAGGACACTGACAAGTAGGGGATCTCATCCTTCAAAATCTGTCATGAAGGAGGCTTCCTGGACACATCTTTCTGCTTCTCAGCAAGCATAGGTTTTTCAACTGCAATGGCTGACTTTGCCATGACGTGCTATTTTTCATGCCAATTACACCCATTTGAAGATAATTCAAAATGTGTCCCAACCAGATCACCACTGGCACCGAGATTTCTCCATTCACATTACCCTAACCCTTTTGGGCTTCTATCTTTATCTTAAATTTCTTTGTTTCCAGCCTATAGCATTGCCATTCCTTGAAAGTATTTTGGAAGGGGTATATGTTTTAACTATCTTCTTTTTCCCCATCTGTCCCCTACTCTTTCTGGGTATTTAAAACCCCACTGCAAGCGATCTTCACTCTGTTTGCTCGTTTGCTGAGGACAGATTGCTGAGGATGCTACAGGCAGCAACATACAAAACGATGCCAGGACGGGAAGCCCAGCTCCAAACCACACAGCCCGTGTCCCAGGGGAGAGAGCCCTCACAGAAGCACGGGGTAAAGCGATACAAATGCAAGGGGCTCAGATGGTTGGTCTAAGTCTTTTAAGTCTCGTACAAGCTTCCCAAGGCTCTGGCATGGGCACAAGGGTCAGCAGAAACATGCACGCTGCTGCTCCAGACCGCAGCCTGCCGCTGACTTTGCCTGTCTTGGTGCTGCTTCTCCTCGCTGGCCAGGAGCAGGCTTCTAAAGCAGGGAAATCAAGACGCCAAGAATTAATGCACAAGTGAAAGAGGAGAGCAAGGAGAGCCCTCCAGCCCAAAATATGCTCCTTGACGTATACCTTGCATGCCAGAACCACCAGAAGAACGTAAGGCGAGATGGGCACAGGGGGCAGCATTCCTTTTCTATTTGGAAGTGAACCTCGCTGAGAAAGAAACAGGATGAAGTTCAAGCTGGGATCTGAATATGTTGAAAACCTGTGAGCATCTATTACAAGGTTTCCAGATCAAGAAATGATTACTTTTTGTGGAAGTTAAGAGCTCCCTTTCTTGAATGATAGGCCAGAAGCTGTTATCCAGGCTCATCTCTAGTAACAATAAAAATCATATTTCTCAGCTAAAGAAAGGAGAAGCAGCTCCACCACCCACTCATTACAGCAGTGTATCTAGTTGTACAAAACTCCCTCTCCTAATTGTCAACAGTTTCCTCTTTGCTTTGAAAGGGGTTACCAAAGTCCAGGGCTGCTTGCACAGGGTCCCCACACCTTTCACAGAAATTACACCATCTGTAATGAAACCACCCGTCTGTGTGTGACAAATCCTGCTCCTTTCTGCAAAATGTCTCCCATGTCTGCTAACACGGCAGCCTAAACAAACACAGGCACAGAATAATAACTGTCCTGGCTTTTCAGCTGTTTTGGCAAAAGAAACTTTCAAAGGAAGGAAACAACAGTACCTGTCATCACAGTTACCGGATCACACAGAAAAGCAAACATCGTGGCAGCCCTCCCAGCGCTGAAGTAACCCTCCCCTCATCAGTAAAGTTCAGTGGGCTTCCATGAATAAGGTCGTGTGATTTCACTCAAATGGGGTTGAAGTCCACGCTCGCTACCAGCAGCGCAGTTAGGCAAATTTGACTGGTGTATGAGACCGGTTGGTCCACCTTAGAAAACACAAAGCTTTTCCCACAGTAGGCTAGGATGAAAAAGTATCATCTCCTGAAAGCACCACCTCCACCTTATATTTCTCGTTCTTGTTTTCTTGTTGTTGGGGCTTTTTTTGGTTGGGTTTGTTTTTTTTTTAAATCAATAGACATATATAAGTTATATTGAGTCACCCTTCAATTCACCGCCCCCATATCTGGGTGCAAAGAATCAGAGAAATGGCACACCGAGGAACTAGGTGAGAGAGAGAAATTGCCTCTGCCTTCTGCTGCACAGTGGTAGAGAGAAGGTAGGATGCTCGCTATGCTTCCTTTACCTTGGTGAGAACATGAGAGTGGTGCCTGGTATTTTATGTATTTATTGGTACCTTTATAAAACTTCTGTATCCTCCTCTCTCCTTGATCGCTTTATATATACTGCTATTTGCTCGGCAGTTCTTCCTATTGTGATACGTAACTATTTTGAGCCTCTGAGCCATTGTATTATTAAAAGAAAAGTATATATTTCTCATGTTTCCAGAGATGCTAATTAGCATGTCAGGCATGCTAATTTGCTGCAGTGCTCCTCACTTCAGAACAGCATGGCACATGTGAGAGGACACTCTGCAAATGTCCTCCATTCACGTGAAAAGGCAGTCATAGCTTTATTTTTTCTGGTGGCGCAGATGCTTCTGGTGCTTGGAGACCCCTTAATCTGCTTTTCTTTAAAAAATGTCATCCAGTCTCCAGGGTATTACTTTGGGCTTATATTTCTCCTCACTTTTTGATGAGATTAAGATATTGGTGAGAGTTATTTATAGGATATTATAATGGCTACAGATGCTTTGAAGAGATCATTTCATAAGGCATGTTTCCTTTATAACTGCACAGAAGTCAAGAGAATTTTAAGAGTGAAAATTCACTTTTTCAGACTCAGCATCTCATAATGAGCTGGCACCTGCTGCTCATCTATGTTGTAATGAAGTCAAGCAAAGCCCTTCAGAACTGGCTAAATTTTGAAACTGAGTTACGACATATGGAGAGGTGGATGTTGATGCTGCTGTATAGGCTGCCTAGCAGATTGCTTCAGCTAGGTGCTATGTCTAAGTGTAATATGAAGCACATTTTAACTACAAAAGGGACCTCAAAGTCTAACCCTTAATGTAGACTGCTTATAGCAGAGTTTGTATAAAACATGAGGAGATAATGTCTGAAGGGAGAAATACTTTCCAGTCAGCCAAATACTGCTAGATTTTCAATTAAAACTCTAAAAATAAAACAAAACCACCACCAACAAAAAAACCCTGGGGACTTTAAAAGCAGTGACTGACTTGACTACCTGTTTCTAAGTATCAGCGGAAACGTGTCTCTTGCGCCCTCCTTCCATTCTTTTGAAATCCAATATATAATCAGAACACTTTCAGGAAAGTGCAGCTGCAAAACTGAAACTGTTCCGTGGCTGGAGCACAGGATATCTAATGGCAGAGCTAGGGCTCTGGCAGCGTTGATGCAGCCCATCCTCAGGAGTTTTTTAAGACTTAGTTATGACTTTGTGATGTGGTGCAGGGAAGGAAGCGCGTAACTGTGCTGTACCAGAGCCAGGGCTGGGAAGCCACCGTGATCCAGTTTCACGGTCTCTTTGGCTGAGGAGGCAGCCACGTGTACTTCTGATTAAAACCTGCTGTTTCTGCCACACCAGTCCTGTTGGTGAGCAAGAAGGCAAAGCAAAGCTCTCATCCGCTCCCTGTCCCTGGGGTGGAATACAGAAACGTGGCTACGTTAAATTTGGTCTTCCTCTCCCTTCTTCCCTACTTGTGCAGGCACCTCATACGGGAGCACTGGGAGCCTGACATCAACCTCAGTTTGGATTACCATGCAAATCATATGCTTAGACTCCATTTCCAGAGGCTGCAATAGGTCCCCTACGTCGCTACAGATGCTTGACGCAGAGGAAGCCCACACACCAATCAAAATTACACCATCATGATCCGTATGGATGCTGAATTACAAAAAACGCAGCTGAAGTTAAACACTATGGTAGCTGATATTTATAACATACACAGCAGGAGCAGGGACTTCCGAATTCCCTTCCATGGGTTTATAAAATGAATGTTGCCAAGAAAAGGGAGTTAGTAGAACAGCAGTACGGAAGACATGCATGATACCAAATTAGTACAGCAACAAAAAAGTCCATGGACTACACATGACAGACTTCTCTAATAATTTTTCCATATTTTTATGTCCTTCCACAGTGCATAATTCTTTAATTTTTTACTTTAATTTGCATCTTACTAGCTATCAATCTGGCCTGCTGTGTTTTAAATAATAATGTAAGATAACCCTTTCGTAAATCTTCAAAATGTAGTGCTCTGCTCAAACAGATTGACACCTAGATTTCTGAGTGCTCCTTTCTGTATTTTTTGTCAATCTTTGCTTTTGAAAAAAAGATGAAGTGGCAATGCAGACACATGGTACTAAATTCAGAAACTCCATTAAATTTGAAAGGATTATCATTGCTTGCATAACAGCTTGTTTCAATGAGATGTCAGACATTGTTTGAAATGAATCGCCTGGCATTATGGCTAGGTGTGATTCAAGATGTTAAAGTTTCTATGTGATCTGAGAGAGATTTCTTGTTTTCTCTTTGCAATGTGCCACCCGATTAACCACTTTTTAAGAAGAAAGCACAGTTCTGTAATGGAGAAGCAGATTTTTTTTTGGGGGTATATAATCTATATGGCTCGAGGCCTGATTTTGCTCGAGTTTTCTCATGTCTAGTAGGATGTGACGTCCCACAAGACTAGATGTCTCACATCTAGTCACTGATGAGATATAACTGAGCCTGGGAGCCATGTGGCAGAATGCCATACCTGTTATGGCAGGGCTACAGACAATCATCCTTGGGACAAAATGGCTTTTCTCCAAGACAATGCCAATCCCATTCAGCTCCAGTGTGTCTCTCCAAGTTTTCACATTCTTATGCCCCTTCCCCAAAGAACAGATCTCACCCATGTGAGTGTTGCTGTTCAGCCACAGGGAATTATGCAGCTATTCCAGACCTTTTCCATGAGGAGGATCAGGTGTGCAGCAGAAATGGAAGGTATTTGAAATCCTTGATTCCAAGTGTCTTAATTCCTTTATCTATCTCACACCTATCCTACTACTCAGTGGTGATAATCTAAAACATCTCACTTACCACAAGCTTATTTGGTATCTGTGACTCCTTGCAACAACTCTAATAACTGGTTGGTAGATCCTTGTCATTTCTTTGGTGCTGACCAGTGTAATGCACACTGGGTGGAAGACTCCAAGTTATTCAAACAGCTTCCCAGGGTCTAAATTAAAGCTGTAACAACTCTAGGAGTTCATTGAAAAACTTGCCATCCAAAGGACTGCAGCAGTCAGAAAATAAATACAAATCAAATTAAATGTTAGAACAAACAAGACTGGGAAAATCAGCCTGAAAATATAACAATTCCATTACAAAGTGCACTGTCACCTGAAACACAGTGCTCATCTCCAGCTGTCCTATTTAAAAAAATCGAGAATAGAGGGAGCTGAGAGACTAATGATGGGAATGGTTGGATTCAGAAACCACATTTGGATGAAGAGAGATTGAAAAGTTTGGAACAGTTTATTTTAGGAAAAAAGATAAGAAAGTGTTGACAATGCCTTTCAAAATAATGCATGACATCAAGAAGGTGGCACGAGTGCTTCTAGATGTGTCCCCACAGAATACAAAAAGGAGAGAGCTTGCTATTAAATTCACAGGGTAGAAAATTAAAAAAAAAAAGGTAGAATTATTTTTCAATGAGGTACACAATCAGACAATAAAGTTTATTGCCCATTGATGGTTATTATCAAAGCTATCATTAAAAAAATTCCCAAAACACTAAACAAGCCTACAGTTAAGATATCAGGATGTAAACATCAGAAATTTTAAAAATGAAATAAGGATTGGGAAAGAGAGAAACCTTAATTTCCTTTCAGAGCATCTCAACCTATACTCGAGAGTATCAGGAAGAAAGTTTCCATCTTGGAGGAGTGATGGGGTCACCCATGGGGAGAGGAAGGCAGGAGGGCTACCACAACTGCTGCCAGGAAATCTACCAGTGTTGATGGATGCAGGATCATCCCCTCCTCACCAGATTACCAGTTTTGGCAGCACCTTTCAGCTTGAGGTGCATAAAACAAAAGAAATCTATGGTCTTGTGCTTTTATCACCTGGTTAGCCTCTGATATGTCTTTGGCTGCTGGGTGATTAATTTGAGGAAGGTACAGATGTTTGACCTAGCAGTGCTCTCTGGCCCTGGAAATGATGCAGAGATACATTCTGCATCACCTTGCCCAGGTGGCCAAGAAGGCCAACAGCATCCTGGCCTGTATCAGGAATAGTGTGGCCAGCAGGACTAGGGATGTGATTGTTCCACTGTACTCGGCACTGGTGAGACTGCACCTCAAACCCTGTGTTCAGTTTTGGGCCCCCCACTACAAGAAAGACAATGAGGTGCTGGAGTATGTCCAGAGAAGGGCAACAAAGCTGGTGAGGGGTCTGGAGAACAAGTCTTATGAGGAACGGCTGAGGGAACTGGGGTTGTTTAGTCTGGAGAAAAGGAGGCTGCCGGGAGACCTTATTGCTCTCTACAGCTACCTGAAAGGAGGTTGTAGCAAGGCGGGGGTCAACCTCTTCTTGCTAGTAACAAGTGACAGGACAAGAGGAAATGGCCTCAAGTTACACCAAGGTAGGTTTAGATTGGATGATAGGAAAAAGTTCTTCACAGAAAGGGTTGTTAAACATTGGAACAGGCTGCCCAGGGAAGTGGTGGAGTCGCCATCCCTGGAGGCATTTAAAAGATGGGTAGATGTGGTTCTTGGGGACATGGTTTAGTGGTGGTTTTAGCCATGTTAGGTTGATGGTTGGACTTGATGATCTTCAAGGTCCTTTCTGACCTAGACAATTCTATGATTCTACCTGAGCCAGCTGCCAAAGATCCAACCAAGCTCTCAGGACAGCCTGGTTTGGAGGTGCCCTAGCCTGGCAACCCTTAGCAAAGGGGCGCAGGGAGCCCATGGGAAGCCTTGGGCAGGGGGATGCTGATGCAGGGGGGATGCCAGCATTTAAGCCCACTAAAGGGACTGAGGAACACATCGCATTGCCACAGCAGCTCTGCCTGGCAGCCCAAACCTTCTGAGGGGGAAAAGATCACGATCGATATTTCTGTTGTCTATTTCTGACAGCAAAAGCAAGACAAAGAGCCAGCATGGATCAGCTTGTGATCTGACTGGAGTTTTGGTCTGATTCAGACCTATGCAGAATCCGCAAACTTCACATAGGCAGTTTCCCAAAATAACAAAATAATTTAATTTTCTCTTGCAGAGTTTCTCAGAAACTTCAGTTATAACCTGTTGCTAGAACATGATGCTGGACTAGATGTAGAGTCCAGTTTGATCTAGCAGGTTTTGTGTTTTTAACAATGGAGTACTTATGTTGATAAAATGCTCCATTTCTGCTGTCCTTGCACACTCATGAGGTGTGAGAGAAAATAATTTTCTTCCTCGCAATATTAAGTAGAGCTAAAAGGGTGAGTCCTTTTCCAAAACAGCCTGGAGACACGTTCATTCTTTTAGTGTTCTTCACACTTTGCTGATAATGCATTTCTTGTTTATGTCTGGGAAACAAATATACCCCCTTTTGTCATCAGTCTTAGATGCTGTTACACTTCTGCTGAGCTCTCCAACCTGGATGCCATTCCAGCAGCTCTGTTGTAAATCATTTCTTTGCCTCAGGACCTTATATTTGCAAGGTCAATTGCTGTTGAAATGATGATTACTATAAAGCTGCTATGTATAAAGAGACTGACAATCACAGTGCCCTTGAGCATTGACTGCAGGAAGTGGCTACCATCCCATTTTCCGCGCCAGACAAAACTATAGTTAACCAGTGTACTCTTCACTCTACTCTACAGTCCCAGAGAGGGAAAAACTGAACAGCTGTCCTGTGATTTCATCTCTGCTATTAATATTAAACAAAAGCGTATCCAGAAAAAGTCTTTAAATTTAAAGCTTTCACAGACATAATATTGATCCTGGTCTATAAATTTACTTCTTCTTAGATAATGCAAATAAATGTCTCCTTAATGCACATTTTCAAATTTGCAGCTGGAACTCAAGACTGAATTCTTTATCTGCTACGGAAAAATGGAGTCTAATTTTTACTTTATAAATATAAAGCTGCAGAAAGTAGAGGAATTCTTCAACATTTCATAAGGTAACTGTGTTTCTGAACTGTCACTGTCTCCTGTTCTGGTGATGTCTACCACAATGCATCTCTCAGGTGAGCAGAGGGGCAGAGCAGATAAGAACCCACTTCTGGTGGCATGAGAGGCCAGCCTGGGACCTCCTCCCTGTTTTGGACGCAGACTAGCAGGGAAGCAACGTGGAGGAGAAGTGGCCAGCTGCAGATATTCCTGCAGGACCAACAGCACAATCAGAAGTACTGTTCAACAATAGAGTCAGAAGTACTGAGGGCTCTGGTGTCTCCATCCACATCTAGGGCAACCAAGATGATTGAGGGATTGGAGCATCTCCCTTATGAGGAAAGGCTGAGAGAGCTGGGACTCTTTAGCCTAGAGAAGAGAAGGCTGAGGGGAGACCTTATTACTGCTTATAAATATCTAAAGGGTGGGTTGAAGGAGGATGGAGCCAGACTCTTTTCAGTGGTTCCCAATGACAGGACGAGGGGCAATGGGCATAAATTGGAACATAGGAAGTTCCGTTCCAACACACGGAAAAACTTCTTTACAGTTAGGGTGACAGAGCACTGGCACAGGCTGCCCAGGGAGGTTGTGGAGTCCCCTTCTCTGGAGATTTTCAAGACCCGCCTGGATGCAGTCCTGAGTAATGTGCTCTAGGCAATCCTGCTTTGGCAGGGGAGTTGGACTAGATGATCTCTAGAGGTCCCTTCCAACTCTGAAAATTCTGTGATTCTGTGATTCTGTGATCTGCTATGTTGCACTGCTTATCCCTAAGAGTTTCTGAATGTACTGCTGCATGTTTGAGAATGCTCCTATTGTATATGTCAAAATGGTCCTATTGTTAGGGTAAGCTTGAATTAAGGTCCATACACTATCCTGGTCCCTAGACATCCATGCTCATGAACGAGCCTTGAATGTCTAGAAGACATCAGTTTGTTTGGCTATTGTTAAACTTGCTAACAGTTCTCTCTGTACATGACCTGGAAACCAGCTTAACGGGCCAAGGCTGACAGCATCACCCTCACTCGTCAGAGATATTTTTATCCTTCTTTGTTGATAGAACAGTCAGATTTCTTTGTTCAGACTGTCTCAAAATGCAATGGATACCTCAGTAAGGAAAGTTTAGGCTTTTGACATCCATTGCAATGGTTAAATCTGAGGGTTTTACATAATGGTAACACATAGTTAATTAAGCTTCACTCATAAGAAATGAAAATAAAAAATAAATTATGTTATCAATCATCTTACCTCACATAACATAGCACATATAATATATCTAGCTAAACTGAACATGTAGAGTAGTTTCCTCTACAGTCTGGTATTTCTTGCTGACCTATTTTTTTCTGATTTAACATTAAAAAAATGAAGGCTAATTTTTTCTCACCACATTTTTGCTAGCGATTTCTTTAACAATCCACCCAAGCTATTAAGAAACAAGACAGCCAAAACCAGGTGCCATGTTCTACTAGTCCTTGAGGTGGGACCATGCACGAAAGAACAAGCATTTCGCAGCCTGCTCCTAGCAGGTGCCGGGAGCACAAGGGGACTACGGCACACGAGCAGAACCTGGCACCTCCAGGCTCCATTTAGGATGTTGTCTCTGGGTAATACCATTTCCCAGACACCTAGCTAAATGACTCCATTTACTCCAGAGTGGCTAAATACTTTAGGACATGGCCCAGTTCTAATCACATCAATGTGAACAGGCTGTGAGACATCACTGAAAGGTTAGTAACCACCGCTAGCTTTGGTGTTGCTCACCACTATAAGCTGGTGGCTTATAGCGTGTTTCCACCTACAGTAGTTTAAGGAAATAGATCAGTTACTGATATGATTTTTTTTTTTTTTCAGGGTAAACTGTAAGATTTCCTCTCAGAGCTCCTTTTCCCTACATGTTTCCTGGGAAGAGGAAGCAAAATCTACTCTTTGGTTCAGAAGGAACCAAAACCAGTCAAGGAGTAAGGGCGGCTCTGGGAATTTCATGAGAGATGTTTGAATGCGTGGTATGTCAATGAAAACAAATGACATCTGGCCTGCTTATTTCTCTGTGATAATTTCAGAGCAAAAGGATACTGTAATAATGAAAAAATATTGATAGCTTTTCCTCAGTAATGAATTCAAAGTTTACAGAACACAGCAGGGACTCTGGCATAGCAACATCTCATTCCTTGAGAAACATGGTTATTACAGAAGTATTAAATTATTTTTCAATAAAATATTTCATACACATAAACACATAAAGCAGCTGGAGAGAAAAATCAAATTCTAATTCTGCCTTTGAACCCTGGTGACAAATGGCTTCCTTCAGATTCCAGGAGATAGATAAATTTAAAGACAGGCTTGCATGCAGCCTTGATTTCTGCTATCCTCTCGACTAGAGCTCAGGAATGCCATACTGAAGACAAAATTTAATTTCCATGAGAGGACTGGATGACTCTGGGAACTGATAATGGCACGTAGAGCCTTTTGCCTTTGTAAGTCGCTGGTTCAAATAGAGGTCAAACTGTGACCGATTTTTGCTCCTCTCTGAAGGCTGTTGGGTATATGGTCCATGACATGAATCAGTCCTTCCCAGCTGCTTTCTGCATCCTCACAGCTGGCACAGTCCCAGCTATTTTATCTGCCAGATACTGCAGGGCTATGGGGGCAGTGGTGGCGGTGGGGAGGCCAATGACTTCTTTGTCATTGCTGGATTTTTGGCCTTCTTCCTTCTGACCAAGGTGAAAGATATACACTTGGCAGCATAACGAAGCTCCGCTGCTCATATTATACTATTACTATGGCTGGCAGAGAATTTAATTATCTGCTGTTGTCAACTGAACAGCTTTCAGTAAGACTAAAAATAGATTTAAAACCAATGCCCTTTCCTCCTCCCCATACACAGTATACTTTCACAAATACAAAAAATCCCAACCCAAACCATGACTAAAGACACCTCCACCTCCCTGTATAGGAGCTGATCTTTGAAAGGCTACCAATCATTTCAGTGAATTGTAGATTATTTACCACTGACCGTATGTGCAAGGGGGAAAATAAGTCTATTCTTTGAAAATCAGAAGGACGATACGATGTTAAGAAGACTTCTCAACTGTGCTGCCATCAGTCTGAAAAAATCTGACCTTTGTAAATGCTATAGGTTTATATTTTTATGCCATGGAACAGTATCATATTAAAGGCATGAGAAGTGCAGAGTTAGAGGGTTTGTACAGGATCTGATATTCATGAAGGGAAAATAAAATGCAATTTAAGTCTTTGAATGTTTGTTGTGTATATTCGTAAGGAGGCAAATTGAGATCTGAATCTAAAAGAAAAGGCACAAATAGAGGAAGGATGACGTACATCCTCATCTCCCTTCGTGCCCTCGCCTTGAGCTGAACCTGCCGTCCCGCAGAGGCTGCTGCCCACAGTTACCATCACACTGAGTGTATGCACAATACCTTGGTGTGGGAGGTTTTCACTACCCCATATGTTTTTCACATCGTACTTACAAGATCATCAAACTATAGCTCTCTATGGTACTATAACTTTGCATAGATCAACATGAAGTCAAAATCACATCTTTGTGGCCTAAATTTACAGTTGCCAGTAACACCGGCTATATCAAAGATTGATTTTCTGCTTCTTTTGGACCACATCAGCATTTCAGTCTGCTTCTGTTATCTCATCAGCATGATACATCAGCTACAACAACAACATCAAAACCGTAGTTTTGGCAAGTGGAATTGCCTGAAACACAGCAATGCTATTGCTTTCTGCATCTCCTACTGTCTGCAGATACAAAATGCCTTCTCTGTTGAGAAGAAAAAAATTCAAGGGCATTTAGCTTGTCCCTGGATAAGTTTAAATTTACATAGAAAACAATACCAAAACATTTAACAAAAACAGTTGTAATTGATGTCAAAGGTTTTAGAGAGATCAAACATCCTACGGAGTTCCAGGAGGAGAAGGCTGTAGTAAATGAGGGATACTTGGAAACTTACTACTGTCTGTAGAAAATTGCTGCTTATTTTTCAGGAAATATTAATTAAAAATTATTTCCACAGCAACTACATTTAGGCTTAGGGTGTTTCTTAGTTTTACTGAAAAGCAAACATTAAAAATGCTTCTTAAAAGATTTGGGGATTTATTTTTTTTTAATTTTGAATTAATTGAAAGCTTTTTAGAACAAAAGTCATGTAAACATGATTGCTTTTCAATCAAATAATTTTGATCAGTACTTGTTCTAAATTTAACAAAAAATAAAGATTAAAACCCAAATGCTCACATGATAAAGTATATGCATGTGTATAGTTCCCAGGAAAGACAAACTTCAGCATATACCTAATTTTCAGCAGATGAGATCCCTGGAATACCTAAAGGTTCATCATAAGTGCAAAAGACTGAA
The DNA here is from genome assembly GCA_008711295.1 of Anarhynchus alexandrinus. Classification (NCBI taxonomy): domain Eukaryota; kingdom Metazoa; phylum Chordata; class Aves; order Charadriiformes; family Charadriidae; genus Anarhynchus; species Anarhynchus alexandrinus. The sequence goes on along the minus strand of VUYV01000101.1, from coordinate 2,405,726 downwards.
ATATATTTTTCTGGGCCACAAAGTAAAATTCAGGTGGAAGAGATTTGCAAAGATTCCACTGTGCGCTAATTAAAGCTAGAACTTTCCCATGGAAAGGGAAAGACCAGCTTCAGCAGGATGTGGTCTTTTCACCACTGTACGGAGCTCAATGGCACCACTGATCAGAGGCATCATTGAACTGATCACGCTCACAATGCTTCCTACATTTAATCAGGTGCAAATTCACTTATGTGAATAAATAATAATTATGCAAATTTATATAAATACTGGAAAAATATCTTAACATATTTTAATGTGTTATGATTAATGAATTATTCTTAATTATCAGCAAACTTTCAGCCTAATGACATGAACCAGTACATTTAATTGGCATTTCAAAATAAAGCACAAAACAGGTTTAGAGATTTACTTCAAAAGATTTTCTTCCAAGATTCTTCTAACAAAATCTGTTTGCTTCCCAGCAATATCACCATGAGTAACCTCTTTATATTCAAATACTGTTTATATAACAATAAAAGCTTAATGTCGATGCACATGCAAACTGGAAGGGTTCCAGCTGAGACATTAGATTTCTCATTTATTATTTGATTTTCAGGCATCCCGTCGGAAAGAAAAAGTGATGCTGAGATGGCAACATACAAGAAAAGGTGTCTAGTTAGTTTTTCCCAAGTAAAAGATTTCTTTTATGTACATTAGCACAAAGGATTCATCAACTATTACAAATAGCATACTGATAAAAATGAAAATAAATTAATGAATTATTTTTAAAAGCAAAAGCAGTATTGAAATGTAAGGAATATCTTTTACATTAATCATCATGTGTGCAGTTCTTCAGTGATGCAGTCGAATGATATGATAAAATCCCCACTTTATAATTCTTTATAATTTTAAAAGGCTCATGTGAGTCTTTAGTTCAATGGCTAATATCTTGGTATACCCTTAGTTCATGATTCTAGATTTCCTAACAAATGCTTAAAGCTCATTTTGTTGAGGGATATCCATTTTCCTGGTCTGCTGCCCAAACGGCTAATAGCATTTACTGATGTTTTTCCTGCTGTACCATCCAAAAATATAATGAATGTAAATAAATGCTGTATTATTGACACAAACGCTGGGGCAAATTTGCTGTATAAATCCAGGGTACCTTAAAGGACAGCAGCAGACTCAGAGGACGTAACTGACACCAGTTGCATAATTGTGTGGCAATATTAAACCAGTCTGAATAACGTCTCTGGGTTAACACTGAATTTTACTGGGTAAATATACACCTGCCTTCCCTGTAATGGCTAATTTTGGTCCTGCACTCCCCACCATGTAAGTACAGATCAGGACAAATTTGGAGCCTAGTGCTCCTGGAACACTGACCATTATCCAACACTGTTGCTGATGAGCAACGTTTGACCTTGGAAGCATCTCCCTTGGTTAGGACCAAGGACTGATTGAGAAGATCTATCCTGTAGTGCCTTGACTGAATCGCGGCCTTCATTTTTCGTTGTTCAGTATTGCCCCACAAGGGAGGCAGGGGCTGTTATTAGGACTACGTGTTGCCCTGTTCTCTGTGTGTTTAGACAGCAAGCAGTACAGAGTGATTGCAGCGCTCTCCAAAGAGGTCTGTTACAGTCCCGTTAAGGACCAGCTCCTCCATCCGCTGGAAGCAGCCGATGAAAAAAATTATTTCTAGTGCAGCCAGTGGCTGATTACACTGATGTATTGGTCCATGAATTGCTCCAGGATGTCTTGAACCTTTTAAAGTAAACAACAACTAATTAATTATTCAACAAATAAATTAATAGGATAAATGTTTGAATTAATTGAATTAATTAATTGAATGAATAATCTGGCATTTAACATGTATATTCATTTTCAAAAGCATCTGGGCTCATGCAAGTGTTCCTTATTGCAGGAGACTTTAACAGAATTACATTTTGCTTAAAGACAAAATGCATCTGTTCTTTTTTACTGCTTGCTGGGGATTATAGTAACAAAGACTGCTGCTTTTTGAAGAATAGCAAGCCACATAACATTCGGAAATTATTTTAAAATAAAGATAATAAAACATATTTGTCCTCTGTAGGAATGTATTATCTACATAGTGATATATTCTACTACTATCTTTTCCCTGGGTTTTTTTGTTTGTTTTGTTTTTGTTTTAATTTGCATGACTGCACCTCAGAAAACTCCTTTTTTCACCGTTAGGGACCAGGTGGTAGCATATATTCAAAATCAGAAAGTATATTTCCTCTGGTAAAAGACAGCATCCATCAACATTTTGTACTTGGAGTTTCCCTAAAGCAGCCAAGAAAACAGTTAAATTTTTACCTCACATGAATTCACTGGCATTCTTTAGGAATGTGTTAAACATCCTATTTATTAGTGAACGCTGCAAAAAGCATCACTCAGTCCAACAAGACATTAATTATAAATACATCTTCTGCCAGATCTAAGTATTGGATGTTTATGGAATTTATTTGTGCATGTAGGGCAAAGACTAAATCATAAAATTAGGCATTAACTTGAAGAGTATGTACTTTTCTCATGTATTTCCTAACATTTTTCAATTTATTATCCTTCTTATGAAGTGAATGATCTCTGTGGAAACTGATTCTTTCAGCATCCATTTCTCTTCCCTCTCTCCTCAGGGCTTGTATACTTCTTTTGCAAATTAAAATCCCATTTTTCTTCCAAACATTTAGGTGCTTATATAAATGCATGCATGTAGTTATTCCATGGCATTTAAATGATATAATAGTCTGAATAAACATTGTGACTTGAAAATTAGGTTTTCTACAGCAGAGCCACTGAAAGTTTGTGTTAGTACAGATAAACCAAAACAGTGACTTAGATCACAGGCTTAGATCAGGCTGGTTAGCTAAAAAAAGATTTCCCAAAACAATTGCTCAGAAGTTAAACTAAAAATGAACCCTTGGGGAGAAGGGAAGTATCATCATCTCTATCTCTTTATCTTTTACAGTGTTATGCTTTTTGCCACCTTCTGGTCCCCAGCTAGCATCGTGAATGCATAAAAGGCAGTGAAAGAGGCTGTTCTACCACCACCTGCTCAGCCAGCAGAAACCAACAGTGCTCACAGCACGAGCACAGCTGCTGCTGTAGGAGTTTCAGCACAGGTTTACAAACTGATGAGCATGACGTTTGGGGTACCCTTAGTTTTACAATGACTTGAAAAATTTTACTAAAGCTCTCCAGTTGCTCTGTCAATGAGTACAGTCTACATCTGGAGCCAGCCATATGCTGCCAGGGAATATGTAACTTGTACCTAAGTTCTCAAATCAGGAATAATGTCGGTTTGATTAAATGCGGGCTCACTAGGCAAGTTGGAGATAAGGCAAAGGAATTGCCAAAAGAAACAGAGGTATAAAATATGTCCAAGTGTTTAATATTTTTATTTAGAACTTCATGTATCTCCAGTGAGGTAGAGTGATTGCTTTTGTAATTCCGCCGAAGCCTGTGTCTGTCTGAATGAGCTAACGTGGAGAGTTAAGCTGGAAAAAAAAGGAAAAAAGAAAATGAAAAAGAGTTCTCAGAGGGTTAGAAAGTTTTCAAGGAACGGAGGAGTTGGGGATGGGAGTGCAGCAGTGGCCCTGGAGTCTTTCTTCTGTTCAGAGACTGCAGACAGACAACCTGTTCCCAGGGCATGGGCCAGAGGAGAAGAAAACAGCCAGCACCAGAAGCCATTTAGATCAAAGAAAAGTCTAAAAGCAGCTAAGTGCAACACGATTCGACCAAAATGTAGGTGTCTGGAGAGTGTCCAAGTGGCGGGGCTCCTGCAGAGCTCTGTGGTAAAGGCACAAATTGGGTTGAATATTTTTCTAAATATTTCCAATGACAATGTTGCCTCATACCAGACCTCTTTATTCGTTCCCCACCCTAAACATGCACTGGTGTCCAGTCCGGCTCCCAATTGCTCCCATACAGAGATGCAAGGCGCTGTGTGATTTGCGGTGCTGGAAGTCCACGAGTACCACCCCCCCCCCAAACTAGTCACGTTGCAGGACGTTTCATAGGCAGTGATGCGAGGAAGTTCAGGGAGCTGTAGTGTTCCAATACAGGTATGTCCTTGCGAAGCTCTGTTTGAAAGACTACAACTCCCAGAATATTCCACTTTTTCATTAACTGCTGCAGAGACTTTTGTAAGATGACACCTGCTGCAGGAGAAGAAAAGAAAGTAATGCTGGGAATCAGTTGTTAGTGTGGACAAAGTAATTAGGAAAGTGTACTTTTAAACTGACGCACCAGAATCTGTATCAGGTTGGTTTTAGGCGGCTTGAGAAACTGAGATACAGAGGTCTTCATACAAAGAGAAAAACAGCAATACTAAAAGGATTATTCGGACTTTGTGGAATCTCTTTTTCAAAGTTCCAGCTTAGCACGAAAAGGGGATCCCCTGGATCTGAACTGGATCTGAACTCCAAAAAAGCACCCCAGAAGGCAGTATTTGGAGTAGACATAACTACAGTTTGAACGGGAGAGCTCAGCAACTGTATGGACTTGGGTACACACTCCTCATTCTGGGAGGTTATTCAGTGACAGGGGTACATCCTTGTGCCATAAGGAGACATAGATAACCTTTATTTTTATTTGAATACATACATGTATAAATTGGTCTCACCAAATCAAGAGAATCATTTATGCAGTGCAGTGAACAGTGCACTTGAAAGGAGACCAAAAACTTGCATAAACTTCCAGCCCACTGTTCTGCAAATCCTCCCAGTTCTTATCCCCAAATATTCCTACATTATTATTTTTGCAGCTGTAAACTTTCTTTTTTTTCTTTTTAATGCAAAAATAATCTATTGAGGATTAGCTTCCAGCGTATGCTAAAAGTTTCTGTATGTTTCAGTTTCGTACCTAAAACTGAGTGCTCCCAGACAGCAGCACATCCAGAATGTTTCTTGCTGTGCAACTGCTTCAAATCATTTCCTGGGCCAAATATTCTGAAGACTGATAATAACTCGTACCACAACAGAATGAAATACCTGAGGACTTATGCTCTAATACTTTTCTGATGTGCAACAACATCCTTGAGAGAAGCCTGAAAAGAGCACAGTAAAAAAAGGAAACTCCCACACATTTTAAGGCTATGAAACAGATTATTTCACACCGTGAATGCCTCTAGCTTCATATTTTATTCTGTATTTAACTAAGGACAGAGGTACTTCCTCAATATGCGTATCAGGCCAGGCATACCAAGTTATCTACAACTTTTAGTTTCACCAGTTCTTTGGATTGGCCCCAGAGCTTCTGTGTGCATCCTGGACATCAACAGTCTCCTGCAGATGAGGTTTCTTTTTTTACTGTTATTACAGAACAATGGCTTCTCCTTTCCAGAATGCTGTAATCTGCAGCAGTGGCACAAGGATAATGATAGTGCCCAATCCATGAATTGTTTGTTTACACTTGACTTCAATTGACCGAGAAAGATATGTACACCACTAGATGACAAGATTATCATGACTGTAGACATTCAGAGAACGATGTGTCATGCACCCTATTTGCATTTGGAATTTGGAAGAACATCTGGAAAGTCAGAGAGGAAATACTCTATGGACTAACATGGCGCATACATAAGTCGAAAGTCTACAGTATTGCAAGCTATGTACTCAGGTCTTTAGCTTATGGTCCAACTATGCTATAAATGCCTGGCTTGCAGTAAGGGGCTCCTGCAACTGCAGAGAGGGTTTTCTGAGCATGCAAAGAAATGAGCTTGCTTCTGCACATCACTGAAAGGTGTGGTGTATCGTCCTTACTAGTATCAGGCAACATCTTTCAATAGTCTTCCTCTTCAGAGATCTGCTCTCTGCCCCTCCTTGGGTTCAATACCTGTACCTGGTGGAAGCCAAGAGGCAGCTAGACCCATTTTTGCATTGAAAAGCCAGAGCTACAGCTTTACCTTGCCCTAACGTGGTCTGCTCTAACATGGCAGGCTATTGTACCTACAGAACGACTGAAAAGATCTAGGCTTAAGGATCTACCAAGGATTTACGCTTTTCATTTTGTGATCTACCTTTTTCCTGGAACTTAGCTAGAATTGGTCTGGCTGAAAACTGAAGAGAAATCTCAGCTTTTACTCTTTAAAATGTGCTAACCTTTTAAAGGTAAGAATCAGTCAAAAAAAAAAAAAAGAGAGAGAAGCATTTCATATTTAAGGATTAAGGATTAAGGATTTTATCTTTTGATCTCACTAGAGAGCAGGAGAAAATTGTGTGTGTGTGTGTATCATAGTGTGCTGGAGAAAGGCACGGATGGTTCAGGGCACGTGGATGCACTTCTGTCTGGGAAACCCTAGGAAGATATATAGAATCTCTAACTATGAGCAAGTAACATGGATTTTAATGTTCATCTATATGATGGAAAATTAACTTCTAATAACACTAATGATGACTGTTCATGTAACTTGGAATATGTGTACATTGAAAGTCCTCATTGGTGCAGAGTTTACCAAAGTATCAACAGCCAAAGAGGCAACAACACTTTCTTCCAGCCCAAAGTGGGGTGTAGTCTGAGATGCAGGGGCTCACGTTTCCAACTGCAGGTCTCCAATTCACCAGTGACACATTGGACAAGTTGGGAGATACGACAGTCATTTGTTATAAACAGAACATTTTTCAGCTTTCTTAAAAGATAACTTCAAATCAGACTTCAGATTTTTGGTGCCAAGGAGTGGGGCCTGGTCTACAGATTAACTGGTATTAACTCCAGATTAACTCCAGGCTGAAGCCTACAGGCAGAGTCTGATGTATGTAAATATAGGCTGGTGGAAATCAGGGCCAGGAGCAAAACAGGGAGCAAACCAAGTTGACAGTATAAGCACACCTACTAGTCCAGCATTGCATTGTCCCACAGTCCTATAGCAATGAGATGAAAAAGGACCTAAGGTCCCATCAGATGCCACCCATCACATATACTTTTTTGCGGGACATACACATAACTTATATGGTCTGAGAATTGCACATAGGAGAGGCTTGGTACATTTAATTTGTTTCCTGCTTCTATTTTTAATTAGAGGGAGAACAGAAGGGACAGAAGGTGCCTGTTCTGTGTCACCTTTTGCAGTGGGTTTTCTGTTATCTCTTTGTTCCTGCTGTCCTTATTCCCTGGCTATTTATTTTGTTAACAAACAATCTGCCTGCAACTACTTTTTTTTAATTAGTGCGATGTCTGATTTTTGTAGAAAAGCCAAAGAAGAACAATCTGTATGTAGAATAAATCCCTTTTATACTCAGGTCTGCAATACATCATTTAATGCTCTATTTCAGCAATCCTGCTTACAATCACTTCCCTTCATATATCATAGCCATTGTAGAGTGAGCAGCAGTTTTACTGTACAGCTGTTAGAATGAAATGGTATTTGCAGCATGGGTAACTACTTCATTTGGGTGGCACATATCCATCCATCCATTCCCCCATCCATACAGTCATCCATCCATCCATCCATCCACCCATCTACTGTTCCGTAGGTATGGTTATCTGCATCAGTACCGCATTATATTTTTTTCTTTAAGCCAATTAGTCTACCTTTTGGTTAGAAACATCTGTAATTCATCCCATAGTTGATTAGCCAACGTTTGCACAGTATCTAATCTGTTATGATTAAATGATCTGCTACAGTGTGCAGAAATGGAATGCCAGGCTAGAGAGACATTCGATACCTTTACCGCCAGAAAGCAGGATGTAAGATTTTCAGTCTGCAGAGGAGAAGGCAGAGGAGATGAAAGGTTGGAAAAGGAAGAATGTTGGCAGAAGTTCACACTGGTGAAAGACAATTTGAATTTAAGATAAATTTAAACTATGCATGGTACCATGAAACATTGCTTGGTGGAGGGGGATGGCTTCTTGTTCACCAAGTTAAAATCTTAATTTTTTCTGTTCTCTATCAGATCAAGAAGCCAAACTGGCTTTCAGTCACACTGCAGATATATTGTATTCAAAGAAGGTAACTGTGGAGAACCGCTGATGCACCTGCCTGTTCTGAATGCTACAAAACGTATTAACCCATGTATATGTCAGACAACATTTTTGACACTTCATATTATTGAGTACTATCAGGCAGCTGGAGCATAGAAATCTCAGATATAAAAAAAAAATAAATCATAGAATCATACAGTAGTTTGGGTTGGAAGGGACCTTTAAAGGTCATCTAGTCCAACCTCCCCTCCAATGAGCAGGGACATCTTCAACTAGATCAGGTTGTTCAGAGCCCTGTCCAACCTGACCTTCAGTGTTCCCAGGGATGGGGCATCTACCACCTCTCTGGGCAGCCTGTTCCAGTGTTTCATCACCTGCATTGTAAAAAATGTCTTCCTTCTATCTAGTCTAAATCTTCCCCTGTTTTAGTTTAAAACGATTACTCCTCATCCTGTCGCAACAGGCCCTGCTAAAAAGTTTGTCCCCGTCTTATAAGCCCCCTTTAAGTACTGAAAGGTTGCAATAAGGTCTCCCCAGAGCCTTCTCTTCTCCAGGCTGAACAACCCCAACTCTCTCAGCCTGTCCTCACAGGAGAGGTGCTCTAGCCCTCTTATAATTTTTGTGGTCCTCCTCTGGACCCGCTCCAACAGGTCCATGTCTTTCCTGTACTGAGGGCTCCAGAAATGGACGCAGTACTCCAGATGGGGTCTCACCAGAGTGGAGTAGAGGGGCAGAATCACCTCCCTCGACCTGCTGGCCACACTGCTTTTGATGCATCTCAGGATACGGTTGGCCTTCTGGGCCATTGCTAGCTCATGTCCAGCTTTTCATCTACCAGCACTCCAAGTCCTTCTCAGCAGGGCTGCTCTCAATCTCTTTATCCCCCAGCCAGTACTCATTCTGGGGTTGCCCTGACCCAGGTACAGGACCCCGCACTTGGCCTTGTTGAACTTCATGAGGTTGGCTTGGGCCCACCTCTCCAGCCTGTCCACATCCCTCTGGATGGCATCCTGTCCCTCAGGTGTGTCAACTGTACCACTCAGCTTTGTGCCATTTGCAAACTTGCTGAGGGTGCACTCGATCCCACTGTCTATGTCATTGATGAAGATATTGAACAGTACTGGTCTAAATTTGCACCCCTGAGGGACACCACATGTCACTGATCTCCATCTGGACATTGAGCTGTTTACCATGACCTTCTGGATGTGACCATCCAACCAATTCCTCCTTCACTGAACAGTCCACCCCTCAAATCCATATCTCTCCAATTTAGAGAGAAGGATGTTGTGGAGAATTATGTCAAAGGTCTTACAGAAGTCCAGATGGATGACAGCCACTCTTCCCTTGTCCACCGATGTATTCACTCCACCACAGAAGGCCACTAGGTTTGGCACGCAAGACTTGCCCTTGGTGAAGCCATGCTGGCTGTCTTGAATCATGTCCCTGTCCTCTATGTGCCTTAGCATAGCTTCTAGGAGGATCTGTTCCATGATCTTCCCAGGCACAGAGGTGAGGCTGACAAGTCAGTAGTTCCCAGGGTCCTCCTTGCTAGCCTTTTTAAAAATGGGTGCAATGTTTCCCTTTTTCCAGTCACCAGGAACTTCACCTGACTGCTATAACTTTTCAAACATCATGGAGAGTGGCTTGGCAACCACATCAGCCAATTCCCTCAGGACTCTGGGATGCGTCTCGTCAGGTCCCATAGACTTGTGTATGTTCAGTTTCCTCAGGTGGTCACAAACCTGATCTTCTCTTACAGTGGGAGGGACTTGGCTCCCCCAGTCCCTGCCTTGCGGTCCATCCACTTGAGAGGTGTGGGGAGAGAGAGCACCAGTGAAGACTGAGACAAAAAAGTTGTTGAGTACCTCAGCCTTCTCCTTGTCTGTTGTTACCAGTTTGCCAGTCTTGCTCATCAGGGGGCTAAACTGTCTTTGACCTTCCTTTTTCTGGCTGACATACCTGTAGAAGCCCTGCTTATTCTTTGCATCCCCTGCCAAGTTCAGCTCCAGCCACACCTTGGCCTTCCTGACCCCATCCCTACACAGCTGGGCAGCATCCCTATACTCTTGTCAGTACACCTGTCTCTGCTTACACTGCCTGTGCATTTCCTTCTTGCCTTTTATTTGACCAGCAGGTCTCGACTCAGCCATGCTGGTCTCTTGCCTTCCTTTACTGATTTCTTACTCCTGGGGACTGAGAGCTCTCGCGCTCTAAGGAAAGCGTCCTTAAAGATCTGCCAGCTCTGTTCTGCTCCCTTGTCCCTGAGGGCAGTTTCCAAGAGGGTCCTATTGACTAACTCCTTGAACAGCTGGAATTTTGCTTTCCTAAAATTCAGGGTCCTGACTTTACTCTTCACCTGACCCATATCCCTCAGGACTGTGAACTCCACCAGTGCATGACTGCAGCCCAGGCTGTCTCCAGTCTTGATGTCGCCAATTACCTCACTTGCGTTGGTGACCAACAGGTCCAGTATTGCGTCCCCTCTGGCAGGGCTGTCTATTAGCAAGCTTAAGAAGTTATCCTCAATGCATTCCAGGAGTCTCCTGTATTTCTTACAGCTCACCAGTCTACTTTTCCAGCAGATGTAGGGGTCTCCAGCAGGATGAGAGCTTGCGAGCGTGATGCCTGCTGTAGCTGGAGTAAGAAGGATTCACCAAGGCTCTGGGCAGCCTATAGTAGACAACAACCACAAGGTTCCCTTTGTTGTCTTGGTCTCTTATTCTTACCCATAGGCTTTCAACCTGCTCATGCATATTCTTCAGAGAGAGTTCATCACACTCTATCCGTTTCTTGATGCAGAGGCCAACGCTTCCGCCGCTCCTTCCTCGCCCATCCCTTCTAACAGCCTTTAGCCATCGATAGCCATGTCATGTCATGGGATTCATCCCACGAAGTTTCAGTAGTGGCAACTAGGTAATAGGTTTCTAGCAGCACGGTGGCTTCCAGCTGCTCCTGTTTGCAGCCCATGCTGCGTGCAAGATGCCAATCTCTGATATGTTTCTGAGGAACATGACTCCACAGGTCACATGTTATTGGAACATAGTGATGAACTGACATCTAGGAAAGTTAAACTGATCAGAATAATTGCTCTTTGATCAGTATAAATATTCAGCCAAATTTAGCACTGGAATCAACTGAGCTAATGCTAAGCTAGTGATCAGTCACAATCCTAAGTGTCAGTATTTTGATATACAAGCTGCCAAAGAAAGATTAAAAGTAGTAATTTCCTGCCTGGATTGCATTTCTTGGTGAACATGATCAGGGTTCATGAAGTATCAAGCAAAGAGCTTCTAGATCATGTACAATCATTTTCTCTTTTTTTTTATAAGCCAAAAGGATGGAAAAATGCAAAAACACTTATAAAACATAAAGATATAATAAGTTAAATGTGATAATGTTAAATTATCAACTTATAGACATCAAACTCAAAACTAAACCTGAACCCCACCTTTTATGAAAATTGACTTTGCAAAATCTGTTACAGATTTCATATTTGCATTTGATGAAGATGTTAATGTTTCAGTTACATGCATAAATGTTTATGTGCCTGCAATAATTTTTTTTAATATACAAAATAGTACAAATATATTGAGAATATGAAGACTATTATCACTGTCTGTGTTTTAATACATACAGTTTTTTTACAGAATAAAACAAAAAAAAAAAAGAAATTAAATCCACTGATATGGTACGCAAAATATCCTGTGAGATCTATGACTGCATTTATTCATTTATTTCTTCATTAACTTTTTCAGACTCTTATACTGAGACAGTGTCATGTTTTCGGTTGGGATAGAGTTGCTTTTCTTACTTAGCAGCTGGTACAGTTTTGGATTTGGGATGGGAATAGTGAGGTAGCGCAATGGTGGTTTTCGATGTTGCTAAGCAGTCAGAGCCTTTTCTGTTCCTCACACTGCTCCACCAGCAAGCAGAGTGGGGGGTGCACAAGAAGTTGGGAGGAGACACAGCCAGGACAGCTGACCCCAACTGACCAGAGGGCTATTCTACACCATCTGACATCATGCTCAGTGTATAAAGCTGAGGGAAGAAGAAGGAAGGGGGGGATGTTCGGAGTGATGGTGTTCATCTTCCCAAGTAACCCTTATGTGTGATGGAGCCCTGCTTTCCTGGAGATGGCTGAACACCTGCCTGCCCATGGTAAGCAGGGAATTAATTCCTTGGTTTGCTTTGCTTGCGCATGCGGCTTTTGCTCTACCGGTTAAACCATCTTTATCTCAACCCACAAGTTTTTTCCTCACTTTTACTCTTCTGATTCTCTCACCCATCCAAACTGGGGGGAGTATGTGCACGGCTGTATGGTTCTAGCTGCCGGCTGGGGTTTAACCATGATGGGGGCGGGGGCCGGAAGCCTCAGTTGAAGTTTCTTACAACAAACCGTTAACTACAGCTCAAGCTCTCTTCACAAAATTGATGCAGAAATTTCTCTCGGACTTTTCTGCTTCTGGGGACTTTTTTGATCAGTCTACTCAATAAAGTTACGGTATTTTTCAGTTATTGTCTGCCATCTCTTGGTAACTGTTTAAGGTAACAAGCCACCTCCATTAATGACTTAAACACCAGCTAAGGGATATTTCAGGAAAATTACACCATTTTTTATGAACACTCAGATATTCATTGAACTGTGCATGCTTGGCAGGAGAAGGGAAGGTCATGGTGCACAAATGTTGTCATGGCAGCGTTCTTTGTATCTGTCATAGCAAACATGCTCCTTCGGCTGTACTCTGAGAAGGGAATATGAGAGTTGAAAGAAAAGTTTGCTCTTTCACATGAACTGAGCTTCTTCAGTGAAAATGTGAATTCAAAGCAAAAATGGAAGCTTAAGCAGCCACTCCAAAGACTGCAGAGGTTTGGATGTGGGTCAGTACACTCGAGCTTAGAAGTAATACTCTTTGAAGCATCTGGACTCACTGTATAAAGAGCTCCAGAGTGCCTTGCTCATAAATGAACTTCATCTAAGGGTAGATCTGAGTCTTTACTTGCATGAAGTACACAGTTACCTCTGACAGACAGCCCTCTCCTATGCTAAAAAGGAGTGAGCAGCACTTTTCACTAGTTTCAGTGTGTGATGCTACTGTGCAAAAAGACCAGATAAGAAAAGGCCTCTATTGCTTAACAGGTACAGTCCTCATGAGAATTCAAACTCATTTCCATTGGCTTCACTGACAAATAACTTTTTAATAATGCATGTTCCTGGTAGCACAGTAAAGCTCACACAGAAAGGAAAGACAGAGCTGGGTTTTCTACAATGAGCAACAGAATAATTTAGCAGTTTCCAACTCCATTCCTCAATCATACTGAAAAACAGGATTTCTGAAAGATCCGTTTCTTGAGAGAATAGGAAAGGCAGGAGAGAAATATTTTGGATCTGATGCCAAGATGAAATTGCAGGCTTTGAAATGGAATGAAAATATATTTTAATTTGAAATTTGTGAACTATTACCTCCATTGTAATACACTTGACAGCATCTTACAATATTTTTGTCTGGACATTTCTCCAACTGAAATACTGTTTTAAATCCTTTATGTTAATGGCAAGAGGAACTCAGTACATTGACAAGCTAGGAGGCCTGTCAGTCTGCTCAACGCTTTTGGAAGCATTCATACCTGTACAGTTAATAATACTTTTAACTTGCACTGGGAGCAAGAAGACAAGGACTACCTTTGAGCTTTCTACATTTGAGCAGTTATGTCACAGTCCTAACATCTCTTTGACAACACAGAAGTCATTTTTACAATAGACTACTGTGTTGCTTCACATAATGGAATGCAGTAGTGAAGGGGCACTGCTTGTGAGGAGACCTGATTTGCTCTTATCTGTGTATTAAAAAAATGTTTCAGAATGGTTGACAAGAAAAAAAAGCAAAACTTCTTGAGACAGTAGGGCTTTATCTGGTTATGAAACTGGGCTGGAGTCGCAGAGCATATGCATACGCCATTTGGTTTTTGGTTCATGAGCTATACATGAAACTACTTATCTCCTTTGTCATACACATTGACATATATGGTATATGTTATATCATACTGAATGACAAAAAAAAAACATAAAAACTTTTGCTAAAAGAAAAAGAGTTTTGTTTTTATATGGAAAATCTTCCATATTGGTGGCTGAGATTCCTTACTTAGAGTATTTTGAAATTTTCCCTCAGGTCACATTAACTGCAGTGGGATTCTTGAGTGTTAAGAATGAAGACTATTGCCTTTTTGTTTAATTTGTTTAAATATTAATAGACCAACCTGACTGCAGGCCATACAATGAAGAGAAGAAGTTGTGACTTCAAAGAAGTCATATTCATAGAGTCATAGAAATATTAATATCGGAAGGGACCTCTGAAGGTCCTTCAGTTCAAGATCCCCGTTCAAAGCATTACTAGCTTCAAAGTAAGACCACGCTAGGTCGAGCTGAGTTTTGAAAATCTGCAAGAAATGAGATCCCACAGCCTCTCCCACAGCACCTGGTCCTGTATTTAGCTACTCTGACAGGGTTGGGTTTTTTTCACTTACACTTAGCCAGGATTTCCTTTGCTGCAACTTATAATCATTGCTTTGCTCATTTTGCAATGTGTTTCTGAGAAGAGTTTTGCCCTTGAGCCTTCCCTTTTCCAGGCTGAATTAACCCAGCTCCCACAGCTTCTCCCCAACCACCTCAGTGGCCTTCAGTTGGATTCTGTACAGTTTGCTGACACCTGCCTTGTATTGAGGTGCCCAGAACTGGCCTTACCAGTGAGGAAGAGAGAGGAATATTCACTTCTTTTTATCTGCTGGCTCTGCTTTCTCAATAGAGCCCCATGTGCAGTTATCACAAGAGTGCACTGACGACTCATGTTCAACTTGCCATCCACCAAATGACCCAGGATCTTCTCTGCAGAGCTGCAAATTAATCAGTCTGTACCCAGACTGAATGCTCCTGGATGTCCATTAATCTTCCACCATACCATCAGTGACAGAATAGGTTTAATCAATGTGCTCCCCACATTCAAACATATTCTGTATAGGACCGGCTATTCCTTAAGCTGTGGGGAGGACCAAGCAAAGCCACTGTCTGGGGAAACTGCCATCTGCACCTATTGCTACGAGGCATTGCTGGAGTCAAACTACAAGCAAACCCTATATGAAGGGTTGTTGGGCCTGATGCCTGCAGAGCCAAGGATAAACAAGACCACAGGAACAGGGACACAGGTTGAGCAACAGAGTTCTTAAATCTCTTAAAGACTTCCAATCAGTGCAAGATTTCTTGCCACCCTGTAACTCCAGTCTCCAAAGATACCCAGAGATATCTACTTGAGAATAAAAGTGAGGGAGCTGAAGACGTTTCTCCCCACACCTGCCCATATCATCTCTCTCCTGGATAATGCCACATCTGAAACAGGGAAGTAAAAGGAAGCTGAATTTCTCAGCCACCTAGCTTAAGTAATGTATTCACTTAAACTGCTATTAGAGGGGCAGACATTGAGATAAAAGCAATCTCACCAGTATTCACAAGAAGACATTTGTCTGAGCTCTTGTAATTTTAGGCTGTCTGAATCCTGGTACCTTTAGTAGTTAGTTGTCTGTGCTGCCTTAACCTTGCCTTAGCTCCGTTTCAGGAAGAACCAGAGCTATGTTGCTTTTACATCATGACTCATTTTTCCCTAAGTGGTAGGTAAAGCCTCCTTTATATACATGCTGACAGAATCAAGATGCACTTTTTCAACAGCTTCTTCAAGCACTCAGCTGTCAATGAGATTCAGCGAGGTTTCAAAGTATTTTCTAAGAGCAGCTGGAGTGACTGTTTGCTGATTGTTTATCTGTGTGCCATCCCACATATACGTCTTACATATATATAGGGAGGTTTAAAATTAAAATAGCAGGTGACAGTTCCAAAACAAACTGAAGGTGGTATTTCTTCCCCAAAACACGGTTAAACTAGGGCATTCATTGGTACAGGATGTTCTAGATGCTAAAAGGTTACATAAAGTTACAAAAAGCCACATGAAAAAATATGGGAGGAAAATGCATAAAAGGTATTAAACACAAAGATATCATCTTTAGCTCAAGATGTCCTTTGGCTGAAGATAAATAGAGGACAAGAAAATGCACAGGACAGGAAATGTTATACATTTTCCTTTTTTATACTCTTCTCTGAGCATCTGCTTTTCGTTACAGTTAGAAACAGGATACAGAGCTAGAACTCCAAACTGGCCCTGTGTGGCCTTTCTTATGTTCTCATAGCAGTTGCTAACTACAATACAGCACCAAAAACAGGAATAAAAAAGATGTATTTCTAGAGCTCAAACTATTTGAAAAGATATTCCAGCCCCTGTGTGTGTCATATTTTATGGCCAAACCTGTACACATCCTCTATATGTCATGAACAGCAAATCTGTGAAATTTAAGATCCTGCACAGAATCATAGAATGGTTTAGGTTGGAAGGGACCTTAAAGATTATCTAATTCC
>VUYV01000101.1:2321707-2379661 GCA_008711295.1 Anarhynchus alexandrinus | reverse complement strand
GGCCACCAAATTAGTCAGGCATGATCTGCCCTTGGTGAAGCCATGCTGGCTGTCACCAATCACCTCTTTGATTTCTGTGTGCCTCAGCAGAGTTTCCAGGAGGATCTGCTCCATGATCTTGCCAGGCACAGAGGTGAGACTGACTGGCCTGTAGTTCCCCGGGGATGAAAAGTTAATTGGTGCTGGCGCTGATTCACAGGTGGATTAGATTGCCTTAACTCAGAGCATCGAAGGCACAGGGTGGCTGATGAGGGACACTAGCAGTTTCAGCCACCTGATTTTAACTTGCTGCCACATTTTTGCCAAAGCCCTCGGAGTCCATCTGAGCTCAGCTAATGAGCTAACAACAGCTCATCCCTTCATTCACTTTGGGAAAGCACCACATCTTTATCCACATACTCAGAAACTTCCTCATCAAGGTCCTTAAGTATGTACAACTGGAGTCAGCAGGGCCACCCAGCTGCTTAATACAAGCACATACTTAAGCACCTTGATGAAGTCTCTGAATTTGTGGATAAACAACCTATATAAGGTCAGATCTTTGATTAAGCTGGAACAAGATTAAGCAGAAGAACAGAGCTCGTGTCTGTGTTTGTAAAGGCAAACAAATGCAGGAGAGAACATATCTGAAAACTCAGTCTCTTTACTGTAAAATGATGGAGGGGGAATATGGCATTACTGAGACGTAAAATAGGTGAGAACTTTATGGGGCTAATGTTAGTCGTATTTCCACGGAAATCAGTGATTTTTGTGATCTCCTTCCCCACTGATTTATGGATCCACACGCCAGTTTCAATCAAATACCAAAAAGCAAGAAGCAAGCTCAAACATATGAAGTTTTCGCAGGTTTCATGAGCCAGTAGTAACCACAAGTCTGTGGCTGGCTGAGCCCTGTGTACCCAGGCAAAGTTAGACTGTGTCTCCTGTTGTGAGTATGCCCTAGGATTTGGAGCACAAGCCGAAGTTACTGTAGGTGTTGGGGACAAAGGACAAAGTGTGCTGGAAATGGGGTTTTATTAGCTCAATGTCTCACTGGAACAATTTATTATCCTAGCTGTCAGAACAGGGTGCACTTAAGCATCATGGGCAGTTGGTAAAATATAACTAGCAACCCAAGTAATGTACTTTTGTTACAGGGAGTGATAGATTGCTATTTAAAACACTTGTTTTTTAACTATTATTTTCCCTAATTTGTCACAGGACTTCAAGAGTCAGCAATACGATTTCTCTGAGTAGAAGCTACTTTAGGGTTTTAGATACATGTTTTTCTATTCCAGCTAAAAGAAACCTAGCATAAACCTGGCATGCACTCAGTTTTGGTAGTGAGTTAGTCATGCTGGAAGACTGACTTACAGAAGACATGCTTATTTGATGTCATAAGATCCTGTAACTCTCCTGGTTCCCTGTGATTCTTTGTGGTGGAAGATTGAGCAGTACCGTTATATGGTCTAGTCTATGCTGGTAGTGAATCAGTGCTTTCTAATGTTTTACCTAATCTAATATTAAGTGTTCTCTGCTTCCAGTGCAGTCATTCACAGCTATTCTGTGTCACAAATACACATGCTAACAGTATTTGCTTTTTGAAAACAAGTGCAACAGCTCGTAGTTCTAGCTCAGAAAAAAAAATCCACTGGAAAAAAAAAAACAAACCAAAAACAAAACCAAAAAATCTGTTTAATGTAGCTATTTACTGAATACTAGTATTCTGGCTACTTTGGTTATTCAGCAGGAATATCTTACTTGAAAATCACCTGGTATTACCCTGTGGAACACTAATGCCAGACATTAAAACATGTTTGCTCATTATCACACTGCAGATTAACATCCTTGAGGGATTCTATAGAGAGAAACAGCAATCAAGCAATCGGCTGTCATTACATTATACCTAAAAGATTAATGGATTATGAAGGAGACAGAGACTACATGCATTCACTATCTTCAGAATTGGCCAGAGGATGCCTGTTGAGCTGAGGTACATACATGATGATAGATGTTATTTTAATTCCAAAAAAAAGATTATTCAGCTTTTCCCAAAACGCCAGCTAGCATGTATATGCCATAGGCAGATGGTAACCCCAAAGTAGACATATGTATGCACATATGCTTTTATATTTGTATTCACAAACGGCTTTAGTATTAAAAAATCACT
Organism: Anarhynchus alexandrinus; assembly: GCA_008711295.1. Taxonomy (NCBI): domain Eukaryota; kingdom Metazoa; phylum Chordata; class Aves; order Charadriiformes; family Charadriidae; genus Anarhynchus; species Anarhynchus alexandrinus. The sequence continues at coordinate 2,377,512 of VUYV01000101.1, read as the reverse complement.
CTAATCCACAAATTCTACTGCTGCACTCTATGAATGTCAGATTGTGTGATTGCTGAGGACCCCTAACCAAAGAAAGCCCTACAGAGAAAGCTTTACAGTTATTATTTATGCTTGCACAGCACTGGGGGATGGAGAAAATTAGGAATTCCTTTGACAGCTCATTTACAATACTCCATATCTGTTAGGCAGCTCCTCTTGTGACTCTGAATTCGAGACCAGTCAGGCTGTCAGGGCTGTATTGCACAAACTGCACCAGCCAGTGGCGAGAGTCCTCCCGACACTGAAATTCTGGTAATGAAAAGGACAGAACACAAGATTCTGTCAAACAGTCCATAGGTCTAATTACATACAAGTTATTAGAAGAAATACAGAGAAGGTATGGTCAAAAGCATGAAAAAATGGCGTCTTTTAAAAACAAATGGTCTCTCTCTTGGTAGCTTGTTGTTTGGTTGGGGGTTTTTCTTTTTTTTTTTTTAATAAAACACACACATTCACATGCTCATACAGAGAGGAAGATGGGAAAAATGGAAGAGGGTGGGACTGAATGAAAAGTGAAGGGTCTCTTCCTTCGCACCTGTGAGGCACAGCTTGCTCTAAAGCTTTCAGCTGAAATGTCATTTAAGAACAATACAAATAGGGCTGCCAAAAGATGAGGGGGTATCCCAATGCACATGTATGCTGCGCTGATAAACAGACTAACAGCAACCATTCCTGGAGGCAACAGTTTGGTATACATATTACTCTGCTGTAATCGTAAAGTACTTAAGGACCAGGGGAAAAAAAAAAAAAGTAAACTTGCTAAAATGATGGGAATTGTCTTCTCAATTTATTTTCAGCTCAAAGTGGCTCAAGTACTTACTTATGCTTCCTTCGCTGCATACTTTAACAAACAAGCAACATATATTCACCAGACTGGTGCAACAATTAAATCATCACTGAGTTGTTAGACGGTCTTTACAAAATATCAGTGGTATCTCCAATAATGAAATGTGACAGACAAAATGTCAGTTAGATGTATTCAGATAACATTCCTTAGGTAACTGATATGGGAATGAAGACCGGATTTAGCATGCCATTTTTTAGAGCAAGAACAGGAAACACTGTATAGAAGGTTTTTTCCACTTTAACTTTCTTTAAGAGATGTTGATTTCAATTTCAGGAGGAAACAAATGATTCAGTTTTGATCTCTGCTAAAATGTGAAGTGAAAAAAACTTTTTCCCTGACTTCTGTTAAAAACAACTTGAAGTCCTTAATATAGTAGGAAGGCTGGTATATTAGTTTTCCTTGGCAATCTCTCCACCAAGTCAGCAAGAACCGTCACCAGCTAATAAATGATCCAAGGATGGTAACAGTAATCTCCAGCTGAAAAATAAATACCCCGATAGAACAGTCCTTTGGGAGCTAAGAGAAAATAATTGAAAACAGAACATCTCTACTTAAAAGAAATTAAACCGCAACTCTTAGCTGAGTCCAAGTGGCTGAATCTGGGGGAGGGTGAGAAATCCAAACAACAAAAACCTATCATCAGTCTTGTTTAATAACAGCACATAAGAGAAATTATAACTGTACTCATTTATTCTGTCTTCCAAATAAAAAATATTGAGTTGTTAATCTACGAGACAGATCACATAAAGATGCTGGTGGGGGACTCTCAAACCAGGCTGGGGGTGATTTCCAGCGGTTGCTGCCTGTCTAAAAGGAGCCGGACTCTGCCATCAGGAAGGTGGGTGCACAGCACTGCAAGGAGCAGGACCATGTTGAGGTGGCCTGTGTCTTCTGACAGTAAGGAGCAACGGTTGTCTCACAAGGTGCTGTGGAAAAATGGACTAACCCCCCACAGCTGGAGGCTTTCTGGTGTCTTGTCTGGGAGCAACTCCATGGGGTAACAGCTGAGTTCCTCACGCCCATGAAGGTATGTATATGCTTGACTCTGGGATGCTTTCTGGTTTCCAGATCTACATTTGTGCTCCCACTGTGTGACATCTTCATACTAAGCCAAGATGCGGACACTCAGCAGCCACACTTGCACTCAGTTTTTCAGAGAAAGAAAACCCATGGGTATAGAGAGGACTACGATGTGCTGTGGGCAAGTCTCCTGGATGACTGAGCAACCAAAATCCTGGGGGCACTGCAGCTTTCCCTAGTGAGGAAGACTTGATGCGTGTGCCTAGGGGCAAAAGCGTGCAAATAACATAAGAGGAAATTTTCAGGGAATCCATAAATAATTTCTACATCAATAAAATTTCTGCCTCACCCTTCTGAAAGCTGATTGACCGGATCCTTAGATATCGATGCCTCCACAAGGCAGAGGTGGAGAACTAAGCCTTCAGCTGGAAATTCAAAGTTAATTTGAGAAACAGCACAGGAATGCAAGAGGCAAACCCCAAATATACAGCTGTAAGAGTTCGATATCTCTGTGCTGGTACCGATTGGATGGTTATGCTCTTTGCCTGCCCTCTGCCTCCCTCACCTCCAACAGCCAACGAATGACAGTGCCGCTGAAGCCACTTCTTATCCTTCCTGTCCACTTAAAAGGGAAATAGCCTCGGCTATATCTCTGACCTTGTGTTGCAATCGATATCGATAGTGGTTCACCTTAAAGCACAGTTGACTGTAAAGGCTGAGAGACAGTGGCTGTTCTCTCCCAGCTGTGAATTCAAGGGAATGAAATGCGATTTCTGTGCTTTAGCTATTTCTTCGCAAGTAAAGACATTCACTGAAATCGTATTTGTGTTTGTGTTTATTCTCATTGCCCGTCAAGTTTGGACATGCATAGTTATGGCAATGTTCTTGTTCTAATTTGGTTCCTGTCACTACTGTGACTCTTAATGAATGTTTTGTGCACGGTGTTCCTGCAAATTGCTTTCAGGAAGAAGTTTTGCATTTGTTTGGGATGCAAATCAGCCAAGAAAAGCTGAGAGGTATAATACCACCAGAACTGTTAATTTATTTCCCTAAGAATTCAATATAAGAAATCCTTTAGATATTTAAAAAAGAAATAAAACACTGTAAACAGTATTATGAACTGAAACAGTGACTTTATACTTGCAGGGCTGTAAGTGAAAACTGCAAGTCATTATAGAAATAAGTGACGGGCCAATTTTATTAGTTCCAGTTATTAGACTAAATCATTGCATTTTTTTTCTTTTTTGCTTTGTTCAAAGACAAGTCAGGAGTAATGAACTATAATATTTTCAGTATTCTTTATACCTGTTCTATTCAAAGCCTCCGATTCCCCTGGGAACATTTGAAAGAAAGTCAGATTTTACACATTCTATTTCTTCACATTATTTAGTCAGCTGTATCCCAGACTTTACAACAAATAACTGAGTGAGAGGATCTACTGCAGAAACACTAAATAATTTCACCAAATACCAGCTGCCAACTTCCTTCAGTCAGCTGTTCTTCACCTGAGTACCTACTGACAAAATATGTCAGTCTTTAAACTTTAGTGAAATACCAGAAGAAACATCATTTCCTCTGAAAACTAATGACCTCTTGCCACTAGACATAATCTTTGTTTTTCAGGAACAAAAGGGGAAAATAATACCCTTGCCTTTTGAAGCTTATCAGCTGAAGGATGCGTAATTCAGTCTTACAGGAAAAATTGGTCAAAAGAGATCTTGTCCATTCATCACAAAAAACACAGAGATGTATGTTTCTGCCTTTGCCCAAGCTCTGTATATAGATGAGTATCATAACTCTCATGGTCTTCCAGGAGATTTGAAAGGGGAGATGAGTGTTGTATCTGTAAAGGTGGTGTACTTCCAAAGAAGATGGAGTTATTAAAATTGCATATATATTTGTATATTTTACCTAGCAGAGGTGCTATATATTTAGTTCAGTTTACACTCACAGTAGGTACTTCATTTGGATAGGTGGTTCTCATAGTGCAAATGCTTACAACAGCCATCCCTGAGAACAAACTACACATTCTCAAGAAAAAAAGCATATTATTAAGATGGATCAAGCCACCCACCAAAAGAAATGCTCTGGGAGACAAACAAAAGAAACAAGTCCTAAGAAATCAAGGTTCCTTAAAAAGAGGGTCCAAATCCTCACATTCAAAATAAGATGCTATCTTTATTGTGACGCAGCTGGACTGTTTGGAGGGCTGAGGGAGCCACAACTGTGGAAATGAGGAACTGAATCAGAATCTAGTAACAAACCACCACCGCTAGCAGTAGCCTCAGGCAATCTCAGGATACATCTACTGGCAGTTAGCTAAGCTCTCCAGTTAGCTCCCGCTGCCTGGACCTCTGTTTGTCCATATTGCATGTGTTTACTTCAAAACTCTCCTTTGAAGCAAAACCACTGAAGTCTTCTGAGATGAAAAGCCAGGACTCTTCTCCATTTGGTTCACTCCAGGGACCACTCCTAGCAGGCAATATGGATAAATGTAAGACAGGGTTGTCTCTTTCCACATTACACAATCTTCCGGCTCCATCCCAGCAAATTATATCCTTGGATGTTCCCTACACATTCCCATGCCAAACCCTGGTCATACAATACAAACCCTCTATTGCAGTCTATATAAATATCATTTTGGGGGTCTGCAACACACACACGTACTATTTCCCACGCTGATATGAAAAAGAAAAAGACCCTTCAGAAAATATTACTTGTATTACAGGCACGGCAGCATAATGCAGGAAATTTGAAAGATCAGAAAGAAATGCAAAATAGTACGCATCACTGAAGTGACTGAAGTTTGTATAGTACCTTTCATGTGTTCAATAGCTTGCTTTCAGGTACTTAATCTGAACTCCCTGCTCCTGGGAGAGTTGTGTGTCTGCCTTTGAAGTCCAGCAGTGAAATTGTCATAGACGAGCGAAGTTATAATCCACAAACAAGAGAGATGGACAAAGACGTAAAGCAGCACAAGCTTTATATAACTGCAGCTAAAGCTGCAGCTCACCCTCCAAGCACACCTCCGTGCTTCACACAGGAGGAAGCGAGCAATATCCAAAGAATCAGTTCAATGTGTAATGGCAGATTCTCCCTGGGAGACTGGTAGTGGAGAGATGGTTTTCCATCCAGACCAATATAGCTTATTCATAGCTAATGTTATCTTAATTAGACACAGTAATTAATTAAACACAATGATTAGATGCAGTAATTAAACCTATTAATTAAATGCTGTAGCTTACCCACTTTTCATCAGTGAGTTTCATCTCTTCATACAATCCTTATAATTGAGATGATTTGTTTCACTTTAGTCATAAATAACGAAATCCACCAAAGTGCTAAGAGGAATGGAAGTGCATCAGATCCACTCCAAACCCCCCAAAGCCTTCTCTTATCCCTGCGTAATGTGAGAAGTGCCTGAATTCAGGAGGTGCTTCTCTGCTTGACTTTAATCCACATTTCAAGGCTGCCTGTGACCAAAAGATGGCTTGGACTAAGAACACTTAAACTTGATTAGAGCCCAAAACCTCTGCGGGGGAACACCTTGCCTCTCGGAGCTCATTTTGGTGGACATTTTCAGATCCCATCTAAACGATACCAGCTGAAACTGTAGATTCACACAGCATTTAGGTGAGACTAGAGGAAGGTGATAATCACTTAATATTAGTCTAGAAGCTGTGAAAAATTGGGAGAAAATTCCTCCCTCAGTTTCTGGGGATTCAAATCCATGCAATTCACTAACTGCAGGATTGCCCCATGTTGTAAATGGGGTTAGATGGACTAGGACTTCCATGTCCTCTAGTAAGGACAGGCCAAATATAACCCAAGATTAACTGGATCAATCAAGAGCATGGCCTGTGGTTAGGACCATCTTGGTCATTATTCCCACATCTGTGTTTGTGTTTTTCTACTGTCAGCGTTATTTGGTGTGTGGGGATTTAAAGCCCTTGAAGCTGAAGAAAGAGCTGAACCCAGTTTTCTCATCTCTAGGACAAAAGCTGTTAGATGCTAGGGATGAAAATATTTTTGTTCTGTACAACTTGCACAAACCCTATCTTAAGTTCTTTAGAGCTGATTCAAAAGAGACTCCAGGGCATCAGTAACAGACGTTTTTTGAAGTCCTGGTTGCCTAAGGATGCCTAAGGACTGGAAAGAGAAACAGTCTTTAAACATCCCTATCCTTACTTTGCCTAGCAGTTTCCAGCTCTGAGGACCAGCCTGTGGGGAATCCTGTCAGCCTGTACTGAACTTACCCCACCAATGGTATGGGGGACCAGACAGCCTGGATGTGCTCTAGACTCCACTGCAGGGATAAGCTGCCTCATTTTAAACTCAGAAGCGCATCACTGGATCTAATGCAGACTCTCTGCTTGATTTGAGATGCCTTGTTAACTAATGCGGAGATGCCTATGTAACAGAGCACAGTATCAGTAAGAACTGGGAACGCTCATCTCTGTCCTAATCAAAAACGTTCACGAAGCAAAAGGGAATTAATGAAACTGTCCCTGAATCTTTACCTCCCTGAAACTCTTCAAATAAAGCACCTCAACATTCCTTAGAGACTCCTGTCTACAGGCAGAGTTTTCCTAACATGCTCCCAACAGGCAAAATGTGTTGCTTTTCCTTAAAACATCACACGCGTATTTCAAAGTCAAAAATCAACCTTCGTCCATCAAACAAGGGTGTTTCTGGTTGAAAGTTTGAGGGTTACCTCTGTGCAGGGAGAAATACTTGGCCAATATCTTAGCCAAGTAGTAAATGAAGCCTTAAATCCCACAACAATTCCACAAATTTAGTAAAACAAAGATTCTCTTAATTCTGGAATGGTTCCGCGTAATACCATCATCTTTGGCAAACAGGATGCCAGCTGTGAAACAAGAGCTGGGGTGTAATTACAGTTGTCATGAAAGGAAAAGGGGCAACAATCTGAGAAGCAACCATAGCCTTGAAAAAGAATGTAAAAACTTCAGAGAAAAATGCAAATAGCAAACAAAACAAAAACCTACAACCACCTCAAAGCCTCTCCCTGCACCCCACTCAAAAAAACAATGAAAACCCACAACAACTCATCATCAGATATCTGGGGCCACACAAGAAACCCAAAACAAAGACACGTTGTTGTGCAGTATGTCTACTGCACTGTAGCATATGTAAAACCATGATCAAGGCGTTATCTGGACTAACAGGTTAAAAAATGTAATTATGCCTAAATAAAGTTAATGGGCTGGAAAAAGGGCTAAACAGCTTAAAATATCTAATGACTTTGAGAGTAGCTTAATTATAACTACATTAATTCTAGTCTTAGCTCATGCATGTTCTCATCTGTTGTAGCAGTCATGAAAAAAATGTTTGAGTCCTAGCACAGAGTTTTTGTTCAAAGAACTTTGCAAAATAATAGTATTTCTTTCTGATCTACTTTCCTTTACAAAATCCTATGTTCCAGCACACTAAAGTAGCAGCAGTTTAAGCTGGTACAATCACATAGCAGGCACTGCAATACGGCAAGATGCCCACCTATGCAAAGCACAGGAATTTAAATAGTTTTAGGCCAGCAATGTGCTAATGCACTGGTTCTCCAACAGAAGAGTGAGTGCAAGGGCAGAACACACTGCACCTTTCAGTGACGCTTATCAGTGCTTTGCTGCCCAAACAGGAGGTAGGGTTCCACAGGAACCTGTCCTGGATCCAGTGTTACTCAGTATTTTTACTAGCAGAAAAGAAATAAACCCAAATAAAACTTTCAGATGGCACCAAATTCAAAGAAAACTGAACAAATGATAATTGAACTGAAATGGTTTGAGGAAAACAGGACATAGTTCAATAGAAAGTGACGCAGATGCTGAGCTTGTGATGTTCCACTCTGAACTGTTTGGAAAACTGTGTTTTTACTTGAACTTAAAAATTTGTAAAGTAATTAAAGACAGGGGAATAACAAGAACACTCTAAAGTATGTGAACCAGAAAAGGCTGTTTAGAGAAGATTATGGAGGGCCTAGGAAAGCTAGGTAATTCTTTCAACTTTGTAAAAACACGGGTATAAAATGAATAAATCCATCTCCTGTATGGGCAGAACAAAGAGTAATGGCTTTGAATTGCACTAGAAGAGTTCAGTCAAGTGTCAAGAAAATACCCAACAAAACCTCATGGTAAGGCTAGTGAGCCATGGGTACAGCCTTCCTGGGCAGGCTGGTTCCAGCCTCCAGCGATGGAAGCTCTAAACAACAGGCGTGGGGTGTGCTCATGGGGACAGCACACACCTGGCTGGGCTTGATCTTGGACCTCCCGGGCTCCCTCCGCCTCCATTTTCTTCAATAACTGGGAGCTATGGTAAGTTTGCACCTCTCGTTTTGTTTCTTATCTAGAAGAAGGAAATGCGTCCTCCCCATGGAGGCTCTTGAGCGATGCCTTTAGTTCATACGCCATCTCCCTGCTCAGTACCGCAGTGCCTCACTTGCAGGAAGGGGGCTGCTTGTTTGCCCGTTTTACAAGTTTAAGAAATAAGTACTTGAAAAGCAAAACAATGCAACTTTGAACAAAACAAACAAAAAAAAAGCCAAACTTGTTATAATAAAAGAGGAGGAGGGGGGGACAAACTGATGGATTGTTCTTGTCAGCTCTTTGCTGAAAGGCATAAGTTTAAGACAGCTACAGTAACAGAAAATGAATTGGTACTTCACACTCCAATATACTGTGAAGCCTCCAGAGTGCTATTCTTATTATTTTTCAGATGTTACCACTGAGTCCTTACACATCAGAGAGACAAAAGTCTCCCTTCTGAGGCCTACTCACTGGATGGGTCCTGGAGAAAGTGCTGATAAAAGACATCCATCTCTGAGAGCTGGGTGGGTGCGAGGTGCACAGGCAATGCCCATCCTCTGGATGTGGAGACCTACTGGGACATGGTGTTGCTCCTCTCCAGTCCCGACACCTGGCTTTCCTTCAAACCAAGGACTAAAAAAAGCTCATTTTTTCTTCCCTTCTGCCCCCAGAAGGAACAGGGTGACGGTGAGGACCATAGCCAGCCTCTCAACCGTCACTGATTTACTTTTAAACCTGGACTCAGTGTGGAGCAACACACCAGCCTTTAAAGTACAAACACTATCATATTGTCAGCCTCATCTTCCCTGCACACCAGGGAGACTGAAACCCTTCTAGAGACATGAGAAGCACACTTGAAGCGGAGACATGACACTTTTCCACATGCTGAAAACATTAAGGCATAAGAGCTCACTCCCCACTCATGATCTAGTGCTGACATCACTTTTAGATCAGTACTTGGGAGACCGAACATGGCTTTTCAAATAAATGTTAAAGCTAAGGACTTTAAAAAAGGAAACCTGAGTATTCAATATTTCAGCACTGTGTATTTCATGTTTGGTGACAGTATTTAAATTCAGGATAACCATGAACATTGTTGCCATGGAAATGTAATTTGTAAAGTGCCCTAAAATACACTGTGAATGAAATGACACTACGGTTCAGAGACAAGGACTCTTCTGGAATTTCCAGAGGCTAGTAAAACCAAAAGTCAACAAATAATCTCATTATGATTATTTCATTGTTGTAGTTGTATCCACACCAAGAGAAGGCATTCCTGCTGCGACACAACTGGATGGAAGACAGAGCACTTCAGACCAGCAGTGACCAGGTACCAGTCGTTCTCTGGCGTGTATGAAGTCCAGATCTGTGTCTGGTTTTTGTTCAGCAGACGTGGGACAAAGGAAGAAAAGGTCCTTCCTTCCACTGGTCCTTCTTCGCTGTTTGTACAGGTGGTACCAAATCCGACTCCAGGCTGCTGACTTTAAGGGTCCGGATACATTGGCTGGGACCCCCTCTTGCTGTGCGCTATAGTATCACGTACTAAACATAAAGCTTGTGTAAATAGTTTACTGGGCACACTTCGTATTTTGCTTGTGATTTGCATATTTAAAGGGAAAGTCGATTCAATTTTAAGTAAACAAAGCCAGCATTTACAGTTGTTTAAATGAAAATGCCTCAAAAATGTTGTACATAGAAAAAAAGCTTTATTAAAAGAAGTTCTAAATCTGAACATAAGCCTTTTGTTGAAAAAGTGAAATATTATTTGCACTTAGCTAATTGAACAACTTGTATCAGACCATCCTAGCCAAGATTTTAGGGCAACTAATTCAGATCTCCTTGTATCTTAAATTAAAATAACGCATTGCTAGACAAAAATAAACATTCCTCTTTTTTTTCAGCTTCTATTCAGTTTGACTAGAAATGAAGCATGTGTTGAATTGGACAAGATGGATAATATGGAGAGAAGAGAAACTTGTTTCTGAAGTTACGGGAGCAGTTATACCTGACAAGAGTTAAGCTTTGGCCTCTGCAAAACTTCAACAAAACTACAAGTTCCCTGTTAGTGAAACTAATGCCAAAAATGATTTGATCTACAAAACTCATCCTCTTTGCTTAACTGCCAAAGCATTTTGTTACTTTCCAGTACACATAACACTTAACACTGACAGGCACAAACATGATTTAAATATCCTCTAACCTGGAAATATATAGAATGTTATTTCAAATAATAAAGCAATGTTTAAATCAAGCATACCCTATTTATTTAGGCTGCTTCCATAGACTAAGCTGCAGAGGAGTACTAGAGATAAAGTTGTAGAAAATGTCTATGACTACGAGTGTGCTTTGGTTTCTCCCACACAGACAAAGCCTATTTCTTCCCTTCACTCTCACACCCTCCTCATGGTTTGCACCTCCCCAGCTGAGCAAGTCGTCACTCCGAACCTGACCAGTGAGGTGAACCCGTACCTGTGTGCTAGCTGAGAGGTCTGTAAGCTGTGGTGGAGAAACGGAGAAGTGACGTGCAGCTTAGGAGTGGGAGAGGGTGGAAATTCTTACCCTGGTTTGGTCCGCTCAAGGTCTCACCACGTGAAAGCTTCACCTATCTCACCTACAGGACATACGTGCAGGCACGTGAGCCGGCTGGCGTTGACGTACATCGCTGCAGGCACTGTGGCATTACAGGAAAACCGACCTGACTCTCAAAATTAATTATTATATGCCTTTCCAAAAGACTGGTTGTTCACACCCTCTGCATCACACAGCACAAAGTGCGACTGTGATGTGTCTGCTCTGCACTCTCTTCTACCCTCTCTCTGAGCTGCCAAGATACTCTTGGTGAAGCGACTATCTCCATCTATTTGTTGTTGGTTTTTTTAAAAAATCTCAGTTCTAACTAGAATGTGGCAGAAAATAAGTTGAAAGCAGCAAGCTCAAAGTCAGAGCTCAGATGGAGTCAGTGAGGTTGTATCAGATTCATATCAGGCTGGAGGCACGCCCCCTCGGGAACCTTAACATTTAACTTCCATCACTGCACTGAATACACTGATAAAAGGCTTAATATTTTATTAATAGCATTTCGCAAAGTATCTTAACGCACCGTTACATAAAGCAGCAAGATGCTTTGCTCCATCAGCTGAACTACCTCTTGCACACGCGTGCACGCTCACCCGTGCCCGACACTCGCTTCAGAGGCCTTTCTGTTTCGCCCAGTGTGAGAGACGGGGAATCGTTCGCTGAGTTATCAGCCTCAGATAATGGATCCGTGGGGTAACATGTCTCTTACTGAGGTCAAGAGGAGCCGTATGAACACAGGAGGGCAGAATTTGACCCATTCAATTCTTTATTTTGTTGGGAGACAGAGACAACAGGCATGTCATCACTGTAGAAGAGACAGTTATATTCACAGAATTGTATTTTTTTTTAATATCTCAGCTTTTTATTTGGTGCTCTTTCAGTCTTTCTGTAGCTTTTCCTTTGACAAAGTTCTCTGAGACAGAAGGTCCCCGAAAACCGGGGCGGGAAGGACGTTGCCCTTTCAGAACACTTTCCCATATAAATGCATGAATAAAGCACAAGTCACATTTGTCAGCTGGAGGGTTATGCTGAAGTATGTTTTTCATTATTTGCTGTGAATAAAGGCCCTTCTGATGAGACGCCACCTTTCACTCTTCCTTAACCAGCAGGTAGCTATTCTGACAGCACTGTGACAGCTGCATCCAGAAACTTTTCTTTTATATAATCTCCAAAGTTCAGTATAATCAATCCTGTGCTGGGATCTAAACTTTTCTCATCTACTGTCATCAGCTACGGTTGAGTTACAGTTCAGGAACACTTGACACACGCTTTGCAGTTATTCAGAAACGGTTACTTTTCTGATCCTCAGATTTTGTTCATATATATTAAAAAAAAAATGGTTGTTTTTCAGTTCTTTGTTTCTCACTCTCTGAAGTGTAACTTTTTCATATGGCAGTTGTCCAAAGAAGGTTGTTTTTGCATTTACAGAAAACCTTTGTGTAGGCTAAGGAATATACCCCCCTCCCACCAGCAAACTAACATTCAGGTCATGAAACAAACAGAAAAATGCAAGGGAATTCTTGGTTACAGTTATGAAAATAGCATAATACTATTATCATTATTGTTCCTGAACACTGCAAAATTAATCCAGTAAATGCACTTATAACCATTCTGACATACCTGGATGGAATGTTATACTGTTCTTTTTTTTCACTTTTACACCAAGAAGCTGTGTTTTTAGGAGCTCAAAACACCGTATTGTGTTGTGACACAGTGATGTGCTACTACTAGGTGAGTGCCCTGCCACCACCGCTTGCATTAGTGAACTTCCAACCCATGTACGACAGGAGACACACTGCCGCTTCATGACATGAGATAAACCGAGGCAGCAGAAAAAAAAATACTTACCCCTTTGCTTGTTGTATCCTCTTGCCACAGTGCTGACATACTTTTGAGTAAGCGATTAGACTACCGGTATGAATTCAACAATCTTTCACTGACTTTTAATTGCTTACGGCTCAGCTTCGTGAAATGTTAATCTTTTCCACTTAATATTTACTTAAAGCTTATTACAGTTCATCCTTTGGCACAGGAACTGAAATTAGTTATCTAATTGTCTTCCCGCAAATTTGTATATTAAGCGTGGATTGATGATTAGAACACTCAAAAAGCTGTGATTAATGCATTTTGCTGGACCAATCTGTATGCTTGGAGAAGTTACACTTTTTCTAGCAATAGATGTAAAGCTCAAAATTCTTTTTTAAAAAACACACATTAGAATTGACATTCTAGTTCTATGAAAGATCTTTCTCTGAGGCAGCTGATAAAATATCAAAGAATGTTTGGATTTCACGAGTATTACATTCAGTAAGAAAATCCACTAAAGTGGTTATTAAATTACTCTCAGATACCACTCAAAATACACAAAAAAGAAATAAAGATAAATCTGGGGACACATTCCATATGATGGGGAACTAAAATGCTTTATTCTTTCAATCAGAGTTATATTTATTCAAATAAGCCCTAACTTAACCATCATAACCGCATATTTTTCAGCTGTACAGATGAAAGTTGATGGGAAAATAAAAGTTATGGTCACACTGATCCATTCTTATTGCTCTTCCTACCTTCTCAGCTCATTAAGAATGGAAGAGGTTGAAGTGAGCTTAGAAGACCCCTAGCCTAGGAAGCACATGGCTAAATTTAAGATTCCACTCTACATGCAAAGATCACAAATCACGGGGTTTTTTTGTCCCAAAACTAGATATGCTCAGAATAGTTCCACAATATGACTGGATCATCGGTTGTGTTATAATTCTGTAGCTTGAGAAACCTACTGACAGCATTAGTTGCTACTACAACTCCACGGACATGATAAAGGTACTAAATTCACAAAAGACAAAAGTTTTTAGGGGTTACCTACAAATAATTTGACAGAAGCATGTATTTTTTTAAACCTCTGTTTGCAAAGATGAACAAATAACACATCATCTCCCTTCCTTGAAACTTTCAAACTGCTGCACTGGAGAAATTAGGTTTTTATTTTAGATTGGTTTAAATATTGCACAAACCCTTACCCAAGAATTTTGACTGCATTTCATAGCCAGCTTAAAATCATGCTTGGAGTAATCCTCTATGTTTGTAAATTTTTTTTAGATCATGCAGGAATGAAAGACAATAGGTTTTACATAAACCTAATATGGCTCATACAATTATACTTAAATAACAAACATGCTCCGAGTTACATCACCTCGGTCTGCAAAATCCTCAGTTACAAAGAAAACCAGTTAGATTTATCCTTGTTTATTTTATGTACTTATGTTTATTGTGCTTTTCCTAATCTTTAAAATATTAATTTATGAGTTGGCATAGTTTCAATGAAATTTTACAACAATTTAGGGAAAATCCCTAATTTAGCTTTCTGTAAATATACATGCTTTAATTGTCACCTAATTTGCTTAATAGTGTGTAATCTGTGGCCAAATGGGTGGATGATGTTCAGAAATCTTTCTTATGAAATATTCTGCTTTGTTCACAAAGGAACCACTTAAAATCCTATTTCCACAGCATTTGCCAGCAGCCTTACTGTGAGAAAATATGCTGCTTCAAAGATGCTGAAAATTCACTAAATCTAAATAGATTATCTCTAACTCCTGGCAAAAAAAAATGCCTGCAGATGAAATAAAGCAATGATATTTTGTTCTGTAAACATTTGTAAATAAGGGGTTTTTTTTAATAGAGAGCTACAGATTATTTTATACTACAAGTAATCTAGTTTTACTTGTGCCCCATTGTTAATAAGAGTTGATGGTGCATATATGATGGGATAATGGTACAGCTAAGATAGGCACGATCAAACTCTCAAACTCCCAAGCCAGAAATCAAGACTAGAAATCTGTGCCTGATTAATTTTAGCTCATCCAGTCATTCTTGCTAAGGACTTCCTCCTGTAACAATCATCACTCACTGCAGCAAAGTTAATCCGAAAGAGGAGGTATTTTTATCACTGAACGCACCATTGTGGTTAATTTCTCTAAAACATCTCTATTAACAAAGTTTTACATTTATTTGTTTTGGTTTGTTTTGTTTGCAAATACTGGAACATAGTTTCCTTGGGGGTTGTATTTTATAGTAATAACCCATTGGCAAATAAAATAAATTGTTGTTATTTAAATATTCTTTAAATATTTATCTTGCCAAAATAATCTTTATCTTTTTCTTTTGATAACTACTTAGTGCGCGATGTTTACATACATACTCATTCTTCTCTAGAACATATAGTGAAATATCCTTCTCTAAATTGCCATGTAACTTCTTGCTCTTGCCCCTGTTTTTCTTCCAACTGGTGCCAGGACCACCATGTGTTATACCTAAAATTTCCTCATAAACTTTTCAGGACATAAGCTAAGCTGGCTTGGGTGTAACATATATAACAAGACTGAATTNTTTATCTTGCCAAAATAATCTTTATCTTTTTCTTTTGATAACTACTTAGTGCGCGATGTTTACATACATACTCATTCTTCTCTAGAACATATAGTGAAATATCCCTCTCTAAATTGCCATGTAACTTCTTGCTCTTGCCCCTGTCTTTCTTCCAACCGGTGCCAGGACCATCATGTGTTATACCTGAAATTTCCTCATAAACTTTTCAGGACATGAGCTAAGCTAGCTTGGGTGTAACATATATATAACAAGACTGTAAAACTGAATCACTATGTCATACTGAACTTTTCCAAAATATTCTAGCATATGAAGTGTAAATATCATTCAANTGTCCCTGCCTATGGCAGGGGGGTTGGAACTTGATGATCTTCAAGGTCCTTTCCAACCTAAACCATTCTATGATTCTATGATTCTATGACTCTAGCATATGAAGTGTAAATATCATTCACGTCTTGGACACTATATATATCTATATTTACACAACAGCTCAAAAGAACCTCGCAATGCAACATAATAAAGTGTATTATTTTTTTGATCACATCTGATATACTCCATTGAGAATTTTTTGTGGAAGAACTGCAGCATGTCCAAAATTCAAATACAATTAATTTACTACCTTTTTGAAACAATGTAATGAAATGTCTCACATGCTTACATTAGAAGATGGAATAGCATTGCACAAATAATCCTATAAACCACGTACTCTAATGTTCAAACAAGCAGAAAAAATAGAAAATTTAGACTACCGACATACACTGGAAATTAGCAGCAATTTTGTGACCTCTCACTGTTATTAGCTGTTCAAGTTAGCCAAGCTTGTAAGGTCATCCAAACAGTGTTTGAATCTCTATAATTATGTTACTCAAAGTATGATCTGTCCTTTGCTAAAGCCTTCCATACACCAGGATTAGACTGACGCCCATCGAATGCAACATTGTCTTAATAATTGTGTTCCATTGCGTTAGTCTATATGGAATTATGCTATAACAGTGACAGTCTTTGGATTCATTTAAAATGGCTTTCTACTGAAAATGATTTAACAAGCAGTCCAATGCTTCTTGCCAGACAGCTTATTGAATGCTTTGAATAGAGAGAATTTCATAGTACAGCCATCTAACTTTACAGCAACACGCACTTAATTCTTAATTAGTCTTCAGTTATTTGAGACTGCTGTCCAGATCCATGAGTATATTGTGTTAATAAGAGCAACATGAATCCTGAGCCAAAAACCCCAAATACATGGGGTGAAGTTGTAAGGCAACAAAAGTCATGTATTTGACTCAGAGTCAAATAGTGGCTCATACACTTTCTTTTGAAAAGAAAGTCAAAGTCCTGATGAATGTAGTGGTGGTTCTTTTTGCTTCTTCAGTGAGAGACTACATACTTCATCACTCCCAGGAAAAGAACCTTAGCAGAGAAATGCAGTCTCTTCATTTCCAGTGGATTTTTTGTCCATTAAAATATGTGCATAGTTGTAGTAAAAAGGAGATAGAGATAACTACCACCAAAATTATCAAGACCAAATTCTGTTGAGAATTACACATGGGAAACACTGAAGTGCAACTAAGGGCATGATATAACCATAGGATTTGGCAGAGCAGAACTTTCCACAGCATTCAACAGGGATCAATTCAGTTCCATAATATCCCATGGGAACATGCCACTTTTTAGGTAAATTGATACAAATTCTATTAAAATTTATTTTGTTTTTAGCAATACCTCTGCCCGTTCACACTCTGCGAGACAAAGGGATAAACAGATAAATATATATGGGTGGAGGTTAGCAGATGACTAATAACTACTTGAGCTGCTATCTCAACAATACTTTATCAGTTGAAATATATTAAGATCATGATAGAAGTTCAGCTTAGAACTATCCAGACATGAATCTACATTTGGCCATATGGAAAATCTAACACATGGGGGTGTAGGAGTGATTATTTATACCATCTGACTTAAAATGTCTGATTTGTAGTCTTTCTAAGCAGCCTGTATAGCTCAGGTGCTCTGAATCACCCTGTTGAAAAGCCAAACTCTCCATTGACTACCTTGGGAGTCTTGGCTCAGATGTTTGGTGGTTCAATCAGGTTATGCAAATATCCCCATTCTCCTCCATCTCTCCCACACACGCTTATATACATATAGCTCATACCTAAGAACTTTTAGAGAGGATGCAGTAATGGAAGAACAGCAGACTAATGCTGTGTAGAGTCCCCAGGACATTTCCAACGTTTACTGCTTCATCTACATTGTCATTACGAATAAAAGACATAATATAGTTTAATAACTGAAGGGAAGCCAAGTAAAAAAATTGACTCACCCAGAACTCTGAGAGATGTGGAATGAATAAGGACAGTATTTCAAACAGAATACTTCAGGGAACAAATGCATGCTCCATTTCTGCCTTTTTACTCCTGTACATGAAAAGACTAGGGCAAAGAACTGAACACCATAAGGGTGAGAGATATAATACTGGGGTTTGCAGAACTGTCTTAAAGGCACTTTCTTAAAGAAATAAGTATGCATAAATTAGGTGAGCAATTTTGTAGAATTAGAAAATGACCTTTTCCAAAAACTCCTACAAAAGAAAGCATTAGTCTCAAATTAATTTGAGAGCATGCACTTTTATATTGTTTTTGTTGTCCCATTTCAGTGCCTAACATTTGAAAAGGTCTTTTCTTCAGAGTCCGACCAATCAGAACCTGGCCTTTAAAACATTTCAAAAGATGACAGCACTTGTCACTGTCAAATAATCCCTTCTAATAATTCTCCTCTTCATAATCAATCTTTGTAAAGAATTCACTTTGTAAATCTGCAGTGACCTAACCTTATTGCTGGTTTCCCAAAGAATTCAAGCCACTGATGTCTTCAAATAATGCCACTGCTTTTAGACATCAGTTTCCACAGGAAACTTCAGCATTTCAAGCATATTAGTGAATGACATTGAAAATATCCAGTTGGAAAAGGTTTGTTAGTCCTCTGTTATACTCTAAATCTTTTCAAATGTAAAACATAATTCATACTTTGTCACATGATGCTTCTAGTTCCGGTGAACAACACTTTCTCCCCTTAGTAAGCAGAGGTAGGAAAGACGGGGGCACCACCCGTCAAACTGCATGGTTATCCACGGAGAGGTTGAAATGCAGTAAGATAATTCAAATACTTGCAGGTATAAAAAGTAAACTGGGGAGCCACCTACACTCCTCCCTTCCCTCACCTTGCTGTACGGCCTAGCCTCAGTGATGACAACCCGTACCCATCGCAAGGAAGCAATGTCCCTGGGTGCACGGAGAATGAGGCCAGTAAGTACCCTCCGGTGGGATGCCATTACATGAAGCATCTATCCTGAAATCTAGACACAGCTAAAATATTGATTCAGACTAAAATAAGATTTGGGGCTTGCTTGTAAAGATACTCTCTGGACATGGTAATACTTGAACTAACTGAAAATTTTCTACCTCAATATTTTTCTGTCAGAAAAGAACCAAACTTCCCTGTGGGAACACACTGAAAAGTAAGTCATTAATTTCCTTCAAAGGAAAAATGTTGGCACTAGCACAGCTCTACCAAAAGCTGCAATTGACCTCTGATATACATATTTGAATTCAGACTGAAACTGCAAAGGATAATTTTCTTCATGTAATGTTACAATGTATAATGCTTTTAGATCAATAGACTATAGCCTGCAAATCTGAATGCAGCTTGTGTATGATTGACATTTTACACTGCCCTAATAACGAACAAAGCCAAAGTGACAATTCTTTTTCTCTCTCCAAACTCAATGAATGTCAGAGGACTTCAGGAGAGATAACTTTTTTTTTTTTTAATTTACTGATGCCATAGAGAGTTTGCCAATGCCTTCAGAAGAGTAACTTATTACTTTTTTTTTCCAGATACTTGATGAGTAAGAGAAGCCACCTTGCTTCCCCTGTTAGGGACTCTACTACTCCTTAGCAGAATTAGTTGCTCTCTACTGTGCACAGCAAACCTTCATAGATAGTGATGTGGTTCCTACAGACTAGTTCTAACCATCCTTCTTCTCTAATTTGAGAAATGAAAAGGGAATATTTTTAAACATATACTCTTGTTAAACTACAACTCAGAGATGCTTAATGAGGGAAACAAATAATTTGACTGAACAGTCAACTTATTCTACTTCCCCTCTGTCTTTGTTCCAAGTGAATCCAGGTAGGAACGATGAGCTACGCAGGTGTGACAGGGAAGAGTGGTGGTCTGAGTCACCTGCATACCATAAAATAATGGACAGTACATGATCTGGGAGAAGGATTTGCTGCAACATGCTCCCTTCCTTCTCGCTTTCTTAATGCATTGGTGGGATGCTGAATGACAGTAATTACTTTTATGTTACTCTTGTAGCTACAAAAACATGTAAGTTCCAAGCATGACTAGAGGGCTTCTTTATAACAGAGGCACTCTAGGCGTACACTGGGGGTTCAGAGATGTCCTTCTGGACCCTACTGCATCCACACAATGGATGCCATTGTAATGGCAGGTATCTGAAAATACAGAGGGGTCATTCTAGCATTGTTGGCAACATCAGTTGGCCCAAAGGCAGCAGAGAAACCCCTCTGCTTCCTCTGCTTCAGTCACTGAGACATCAGTACATCAGACAGTGGAACAGACGGGGGCTACAGCAACTGTGAAAGGTGGAAATTGCACCTCCTTGTGTGTATCTCACACGTGATCCTGCCAGAGCTCTCTGCCTGTCGTGCAGCAGCATAGCTGATCCTTTGCTCTGTGATGTTATGCTCAAGACACAGATGCTGATTAGGTGAAAGAAATTATTTACCAAATGCATCAGACAAGGTGGGATCTGTCATAGTTTTGCCCTGAAAAGGTAAAAAAGGCCAGTCCCAGCAGAGGGGAAGTGTGAGGATGAATTCAGTTTCTGGAGTCTCACACTAAGTGCAGGAGTGGCTATCTCTGCACTGTGATACATTTACCTACAAGCCACTGCAACGTAGTTTCCAGCCGATTTGATTCAGCTCCATCCAGACAAGCCACCAGCTTTCTAACATATGAGGAGAGGCCAAGAGAGCTGGGACTGTCCAGACTGCAGAAGAGAAGGCTTGGGGGGATCTTATCTATGTATAAATACCTGATGGGTGGAGTTAAGAAACCAGGGACAGACTCTTATTTGTGGTGCCCAGTGAAGGAATGAGAGGCAACAGGCACAAACTGAAATACAGGAAATTCCACTTTAACATAAGAAAATATTTTTTCCACCATCGCCATGGTCAAACAGTGGAACAGGTTGTCCAGAGACACTGTAAAGTCTCCATTTGCGGATATATTCGAGACATGACTGAACATAGGCCTGAGCAACTGCTGTATCTGACCCTGCTACGAGCAGGACGTGAGACTGGATGATCCCCAGAGGTGCCTTCCAGTCTCAACCATTCTGTGATTCCTCTCGCCCATTATCACTGTGTGGCCTAATCAGAGCCATAAAATGCCCTAATAACAATTAACATGTTAGTGGATGCTGGTATGAAAGTAAATAAATCAGAAATGTAGTCTTATTAGAGATATGAGAAAAGGAAGGGTTTGTTTACATTCAGAGTAGGTGACCTCCTATTACTAGTCGCAATACTCATGACACAATGCTCGAGGTACCGCTGAATGTGCTTTATATATCTCAGGTACATATAGTCTGTGTCTTCATTGCACCACACACACTGATCTACTGTGCAGTGGGGTTTTCTTCATTCTACCTCTAATTACATTCTCCAATTCATTCCTCGAAAGCGCTGAAAAGTATTTTCTACTAATTTATTTTTTACCTTAGAAATAAACTATTTCTGACTTGTCATACATTCAATTTATAGTGAAAATGTCATTGTGCCTTAAACTAATCAAATGACCTTTAATTCAGGAAATCAATGAGCACACTGTGCCACCATTCAGTGTGACCTGGACAGGCTGGAGAGTTGGGCAGAGAGGAACCTAATGAAGTTCAACAAGGGCAAGTGTAAGGTACTGCATCTGGAGAAGAATAACCCCATGCATCAGTACAGGTTAGGGGCTGACCTCCTGGAGAGCAGCTCTGTGGAAAGGGACCGGGGAGTCCTGGTGGACAACAGGATGACCATGAGCCAGAATTGTGCCCTAGTGGCCAAGAAGGTCAAAATGGCATCCTGGGGTGCCTCAAGAAGAGTGTGGCCAGCAGGTCAAGGGAGGTTATCCTCCCCCTCTACTCTGCCCTGGTGAGGCTGCATCTGGAGTATTGCATCCAGTTCTGGGCTCCCCAGTTCAAGAAGGACAGGGAACTGCTGGAGAGGCTACAGCAAAGGGCTACGAAGATAATTAGGGGACTGGAACGTCTTTCTTATGAGGAAAGGTTGAGAGACTCGGGTCTTCTTAGTCTGGAGAAGAGAACAATGAGGGGGGATCTTATCAATGTTTACAAATACTTAAAGGGAGGGTGCCAGGGGGATGGGAACAGTCTTTTTTTCATTGGTGCCCAGTGATAGGACAAGAGGTAACAGGCACAAACTTGAACACAGGAAGTTCCATCTTGACATGAGGAGGAACTCCTTTACTTTGAGGGTGGCAGAGCACTGGAACAGGCTGCCTAGAGATGTGGTGGAGTCTCCGACTCTGGAGACATTCAAAACCCACCTGCACACCATCCTGTGCAACCGGCTGTAGGTGACCCTGCTCTGGCAGGGGGGTTGGACTAGATGATCTCCAGAGGTCCCTTCCAACCCCTATCATTCTGCGATTCTGTGATTCCGTGATATCTACTTTCACTGTCTCATTTCCCTCCAAATATCACCCAATGGTTAGATACAGTACTAAACACTCAATGCAACACTGAAGCACAGGAAAGAAAACTATAATTTAATTAAAGGATTACTACAGCATCTTAACAGACATATAATTGTTCCCTCACACTTGTGACTTGAAACAATCAGTCTATCTACTATTTATTTCTTTGTGGCTGGGCTTAAAAAGGAGAAATAGTTAGGGGTACTTATATTATTGTAACTAGTTTAATAATAAGTATAGAGGGCATTGTTAAAGGAAAGTTATCATTGTGAAGAACTTAAACATTGTTATTTGAAAGTTTCAAAAGTAAAATTAGGCTAAAAACCTTTAATGACTCTTTCCATCCACTCTAAATGGAAACAATATTAATCTTTGCTCCTTGTTTTCAGGTGAAGTCTTCATTTCTGCAACTAGTATAGTAGATACCGCACACTATCTATGTAAGTAAGCTTTGTGATGGGAAGTAAGAAGGAGTTAGGAAGGTGCATCCATAGTCTAGACACATAGAGACAAAGCAGAAAGGAACAATCAGTGGACAACTGTGCTAACCCAGGAGTCAGGAAAAAGTGGAAAGGGATCCCTGTCCTCTTGATGTTCATGAGCATGAAACTACAGGTCATTTTCCTTGCTCAGCTATCTTGCCTATGTGTCAGGCTCGCTGAAGCTGCTCTGGAGTTCATCATCCAGTTTGTGGAGTACCTCCAGTAAAAGCGATCAGGTAAGCAACTTCCCATAAATTCACCTCATGTAGCAGTGGTACTTCCACAAACTCATTCAATCCCAAGCACCTCTGAGAGTTACAATAAATACTGGCTTTAGTACTGATAGATTGCTAAAATGTTCTGTAGAGTAAATCCTGAAGAAGACCTGTTCTTTTTTCAGCATTCTCTGCTCACGCTCTTCAGCTTTACAGAGATCGTACCTTTGGTTTCCTCTCTGTCTCAAAAAGAAATATTTCCATAGACCAACCTGGGAATATGCTGATAACCCATTTTAACTAATCACTTGCTTTTCTTTTTGAAATTCTAGATGTGAGCTGGGTTTGGAAAAAATCTCTCTCTACTCAAAACAGAGAGATATTGCTATCAATAGTGAAATCATCAAAAGAGATGCATGCACTTACGTATAGTTATGGCGCAGCACAATACCACAGGTACCCATGCTCAGAATAACATAAAAAGAGGTAATCTCATTATTTTGTTTGTATGCTGTTGGGAAACTTTTTGAACTATGTGGGTCATTTGAGGAATCACTGTCACTGTGATACCTGCCACAGATTGTGCCTGACTTGAGGAGAAGACGACGACATCACTGTTCTCAGATACAGGGCATAAACGGAGCAAAATGGAGCTGGGGGACACCACCATTAGAAAATACATGCTTTGCAAATAACAATAACATCCCTAGCAACAATCTTGAGGGTTTTTTTTAAATGAAACTGAAAATAGGAAGCAGCCCTAGAAGAGAAGCTTTTAGAAGATATGAACAGATATAGATTGGGGAAAAGTGTTAAAATGTTACTATCTGACAGAGTTTGGAAAACAGAAGATGTTGTTCCAAAGAAAGCTCACAAAAGGTTTCTTTCACACACACGTTTTTTTGTTTGTTTTTTTTTTCCAATTGTAAAATCCAAGCACAAATACTTAAAAGAGAATTTTCTACTCCTAATCTGAAATTACAAGTAGTCTAATTAGGATAATATGAAAATGAAACAACAACAAAAGGAAAAAATAATTACAAGATCCAGATGATAAAAATGTGTTCAAGATGTAGCCAATATCATTTTCATTTGCCTCTAATTTTGGATTTTTACTGCAAAGTCCTAAATCACACAGATTTCAATCCTCCAATTCATGTGCTTTATTAACAAAAAATCCATTTAACACTGTGCTGTCCAGAGATGATATCAAACTGAGAGCCACAGGCAAAAAAAAACCTGTGATAAATGGCTAAATGGGAACAGGCTGACAGTGTTTTGATTTGTAGCAGGACTGCTTTTCCCTTGTCTACTGGGTTATTAAAATCCACATGGTGATGTATTGAAATAACCTTTTAAAGAAGAAGGTAGCCTCGTGCCTGGCAAAGTTTGACCTTAGACTGTTTCAGCAGCGTGACACAAAATGTCCAGCGACACAGGAGTGGGGACAGAAGAGAGCTTCAGCTCCCTTGTCATTCTTTTACCATTCTGTAAATCTGCCTGGTCTCCGTATCGACCACAGCCAGGGTCGTCCAGCATACCGTCGCACATGAAAAAGTACGCAGCTCGCTTAGGCAAAAAGTGAAGTTCCCAGTCTGAAGCATGTCGGTACAGGTTAGATGCGGAAAAGGAAAAAAAATATCCCAGTTCACTCCAGAAAACTCAACTGTCAAAGTAAGCAGAACAAAGGTTTAACAGCCATGCTCGCTCCTGCGGTTTCTTCCTGTTGCTGATGAAGGTCAGAATTTCTCCAGTCCCTCTATGAATGCAGAATAGAGAAAATTTGATGTCTCTCTGATGGCAAGGGAGGATATTGCAGTGAGAGACCAAGAGCAGGTTAAAAATAATCTAACCCCCCCTCCCCCCATCATTTAAGTTACTAAATCTGTAAAAGTAGAGTTCAAAGAATGAGCAAAGAACTCTGATGGCTCTGTGAATTATTTTTCATACCAGTATATAATTTTCTTTACATTAAGTAGAATCATATTCACTATCTGATGAATTCTCTCTGAATTAGAACACAGTCAGACAAAAGGTTTCCCGATTCCCACCCATCTTGAAATCTGAATAGATTAGTGCTGAGTAAGATGACATTATATAGTTTGAGAACATCTTCTGCCCACCAGAATATTTAAAAAATACAGTTTCCATGCACAGATATTTTTTTTTTAAAATGAATACAAAATATTTCAGTTCAGTCCTAAAGCATTTATCCTATTTTTTGGATAAGCTGCCCTCTGGAAACAGCTAGTTTAAACTGACTAGTTTAGATTAGATTTCACCTAGTTTTACACAGTTATCCTGTCCTCGCTGTCCTTCTGGACTGTGCAATTTAAGGCTGTGGTTAGTTAGCTAATGGCTAAGAAAGATGTAATTGGAATCCTTGTCTAATTTTAACAGAGAAAAGACAGGAGTCCTTTGAGAGGACTAATACACAGATGAATACTGTTCAAACACCTCTAATGGAATTCACAAGAAGATTTTTTTAAATAAAAAATACTGATTTACAGGGAAAGTATTTTCTATTAGTAACCTAAATGCACAGCCAGTTTCCTGACATTCATATAGACTGATCAAAGGCTGTCTTACTTTAGTTTCTTCATTTGCAAACTACCATAGAGGAAGGTTTATGAGTCTTGGGCTGAGTTGTCCCTCTTAGTCACAGGTGGTTATCACCAGATCACAGCTAGATGTAGCCTAACAGGCATTATCTTTCACTCCTTCTCACAGCTCCCTGAAGAACTACTGCTACTTTTATGGTTGCTGGTGTGTGTGTGGGGGGGTGAAGGTGCTCTGCTAAAGGCAACACCCCTACATCCTATCAGGACATAATATTTTCCAAGGCTAGCTTAAGCCACAGCATATGGTTGACACAAAACAATGTGCACAGAGTACTACTACTTGACTGTTTCAATTACTGCATCCCATTAAACTACATAAAATAAGTGAGCCACCAAAAAAAAAATTTGGATCAAAGAGATCTTTGGATCAAGATCTTACTAAAGTAAGAACTGACAAAAAAGAAAAAAAAAACACCACGAAAATCACAATGTTTCCAAAATCTTGAAAATTTCTGTGGAAGCTCCCATGATCAAGCATTTTAGGAGAGAGTTTCTCTTTAATTCTCTATTTGCAGTACCACTAGCTTAGTACCATTGCCATAGTTCACGACAGATGAAAAGAAGAAGTGAGTGTAAACGGAACTGAAAACTGAGGAGGCTATTTTCATTGTCCAAAGTGGCAGAAATTCAAAGAAAGGAAAAACAACACTATTGGTGAACAGATGTGGATTCCTTGCTTGTCTTAACAACTTTAGATTAGATTTGTAAAAAGAGTACAAACTAGAAAAACAGTATATTTTAAGCAAATATATAACATATAGCAATAATATACGTATTTTAACCAATTAAATTCCATGTCTATGAAGAAGAATGGAAAGCACAGATTTCTATGTTATCAATTACCTATGTGGCTGACCAGCTGCACCTGGCAGGAGAAAATGGAGGTTTCTGCATATAGGTTTTACTCTCAGCACAGCAAGGAAGCGGTCAGGGTCATCTCACATATGCTTATTAGTTAAGGATGAGGTTAACTTCCTGAAAACCATGCAACTGATACTAAAAAGTATTGAGTATAGAATAGTACCTCTACCTTTCAAATAGACAATGACTCTGAAAATCACAAACTGATACATGAGATAAAGTAACCTCTAGGTGGACCTGCTTAAGCAGGCGGGTTGGACCGGATGACCTCCAGACGTCCTTCTGACCTCAACCATTCTGTGACCCTGTGATCTTGTGACTGTAACACTGTGATCAAAGCAGATTTTTTTATTCTACATGCTCCCCACTCCCAATGCAATGAATTGTGATTGTCCTGTGAGTATAAATTAGGTCAGAATTCATAGATATCTATGGGATAAAAACACTGCAAAACCCAAAAGTTTCTGTGTTAAGGCAGTGTAGCCACATTGGGTGCTTCTAAAGATCGGGCGAATGTGTTCAGTTCATCAACTGACTGATTGATCCCAAGGACTATTTTAGCAAGCACCCTTCAGAGCAGCCATTGGTTTTATCATGGGCTGTGTTGACTCACCGAGTTGAAGGATAGTTGAAACACTGATATTCAAGATTAGGTCAATGCCATTTGTCTAGATTATGCTTCCTTATAACAGTCAAAGGAACTGTGAGATTTATTTTTGTCTTGCTATGCATTCATTTTGTATTTAGTTTTAAATAATGGAATGTATGGAAGAGATCAATGGAAAATGGAAATTAAGTAAGCAATTCTTTTAGGATAAATACAGCACAAGTGGAATTCCAGGTGTGAGCTTGGTAAGTTAATATCTTGCCCCTACACAACTTCTGACTTAAGCCTTTAAGGCTTCTTTAAGGCAGAAAAAGAAACTGTAGTAGCTGGAAAATGGTTGAAGAATCTCTGACTTTATGGATCCCGTGGCTGAAGGTCTCCTCAAGATGAAACACAATGAGAAAAACATTGCCTAAAAGTTAGCTGAAGTGATAGATGCCAGACAGTGCTTCCTCTGACTTGGGAACAGGAGAGACTCTTTTCTCCCTGAACATAGATGCATACACAATTTTTGTTCTGGTGTTTGTCCTCTGGTCCGTGTTTTGAAAAGAAAGTTGCCTCTACCTGCTATTCAGAAGACTATTATACAAATGGAAATACATATCTCCCAAGTAGAACTATTGCTTATCTTACCACTTCGTACTCATGGTTCTTGGCTGAATTTGAGATACAGAAATTACTTTGATTAAGTAAAAATATTTTTTCTGCCACTAAATACAGGAGACGACAGACAGAAAGTGATATTGAAAGTGACATATGCCAGAAGTACAAGGATTACATCTGGCAATACGGTGTTTGAGCAACTAGTACTACCTGGCCCACTGCTTCTTGATATGTTGACTTTTGGCTTAAAGAAGATGAAATAACCTTCACTGTGATTTGACATCTGGAAAATCAGAAGCACTGACAGAACCATGAACAGTACATTAAGAGTTTGTGAGTTCTCTTTCTAAAATTAACTCAGGCACACAGACTGCTATGGAAAATGCTCCAGAAAAAAAACAACAACCAACCCACAACCAAACAACAACAAAACAGACTGAAAAAATATCTACACCCTAGATCAAAACCTATGCAAGATATCCAAGAATTCCATTATAGGGAAGATAAGTAGCAGCTGTAGAGCACTGTAAGCCTATATTAAACATACACGTAGGCAGCACCAATTCTCTGATGCACACCTCATCACGGAAAAGCACCATACTCAGATTGGGAAGGCAGCCGGTGCTTCCTCCATGGTAACAGGTGGCAATTACTATGGAGACCGATAGTCCTATACTCTCAAATTTGCTTACTATGCTGATTTTGATTTTGTAGGCAGAATGTTTCACCTGTGACAAGCATCGAGTCCATAAGGAAACAGAGCAGAGGTGGCATAGCCAGAAACATCCAGGCAGCAGTCTGAAGGCACTATCAAACTGACCACACGGTAACAAAGGGGAAGCACATGCAAAGAAGGCAGATAAACAAACAGGGAGAGATGGCAGTAAATGCATGATATAGGACCCATGCAAAATGAGAAAGAGGGAATAATAGGTGGTGTTGTGGTCCTAATGCGAGTACAATAATGGGATCTTGAGGGACATTCCACATTCCCCAGGGACAGAACTGAGGAGAAAATTCCACCAGACTTTTTCTTGGGCACCAAATTTTGCAAGTTTGTCTTGGGTTTTGTTTTCCGAAACTCCTGTCATTTTTACCTTGTCAACAATTATCTGGGTTGTACAATGTTATACAATGTCCTTCTCAGTAAACAGGAAAAAATGTATTATGCAGAATCCCCTTTAAACTTGAAGCAAAGGCTTCTATGAATCTTGACATTCTCTATTGTATTTGTTAACCATCACGTATTTTTCTCAATTTCTCTTTCAATACTATCATTATTGAAATTGTGAAAAACTGAATATTTTTTGCTATAGAAATAACAGAAAAAAATTTAAAGGTTTTCTTTCCTGATTCCCTCCTTTACTCTCTTCTTTGGTTAATGAGGTGGAGGATAACACAACTGATGAAGACTGAATAGCTGAATGAATTTGTTGAATAGATACAGGGAATCTAATTTCAATACAGACCATAAAAATAATAGTTGATGTAAGCTTTTGATGTACATTATTCAAGCTAGCCAAAAAGAAATAAAAAAGCAATTTCCAGTTTTCGAATCCTCTTTTGAATATTCTCTGCCTTCATGGGGAGTATTTGATTTGAAAATGAACTCAAATCGAGATACCAAGATTACACTTACTTTTACCACTTAAAAAAAAATAATTATTGCATTGCCCACCTCTTTCTGTTTCACTGTTATTACTTGTCAAATATTTCATTCATATACTGGCACTCAAAATAACTTTGCTTGATTTTAGTTTGCTAATAAATGCTTTCTTAAAAAATTCTGAGATTTACGGCTTTTTTCCCACTCTTCAACATGTTTTCAAATTATTTCATCTCTGTGTTCTCACTGACAGACGATGTCTTTTACTGAGGGTTCCTCAGCTATAGAAAGTACCCCAGGACACCCAGGTCCTTTTTTGCAAATCTGCATTCTAGCCAGCCAACCCCCAAACCCACATCCCCCTGTTACATTGGGTTATTCCACCTCAGATACAGGCATTTGCATTTCCCTGTATTAAACTTCATTTAAGGTTCCTGTCATCCCATTTCTCCAGCTTCTATAAGGTCCCTTTGTGTAGCAGCTTTGGCCTCCAGTGTACTAACTCCCCTCTCCTTAAATTTGGTATCATTCTCAAGCTTACTGAGAGGTTGTGCTGTCTCATCAGCAAGATCACTAATAATGGTATTAAACAGTATTGATCCCTGAGGGACACGACTAGTAACTGGCCATAGGTAGATTTTGTACCACAGATCCTTTGAGTCAACCACGCAGATAACTTTCCACACAATTTACAACCCATTTATCCAATGCATATCTCACTAATTTGGCTACAAGGATACTATGGGAGACTATGTCAAAGGTCCATACGACATCCACTATTGTCCCCTTATCCACAAAGCCAATTGTTTCATCACAGAAGGCAATAAATTTGATCAGGCATGATGTGCCCATGATAAATCCGTGCTGGATGCTGTCAGTCACCTTTTTGTTCCTCCTCTGCTTGGAAATGTCTTCAAGGAGGATTTGCTTCATAACCTTCTGAGGAACTGAGGTTATGCTGAGTGGCCTGTAGTTACCTGTATCTTCCTTCTTGAAGACAGGTGTGACGTTGCATTTTTACTGCCATCTACCTCAAACACCATGGTCTTTCAAAGCTCATAGAAAGTGTCTTTGCAGTGACACTGGCCATCAGACACACCCCACCTGGTAATATGGATTGTGTATATTCAACTGGTGTAAGTGCTTCCTGGTTCTGTCTTTCACATTTTATTCCACAGACCCTGCCAATAGGCTTGAGGACGTGGGAACAGTTCTTAGCAGTAAAAAAAAAAAATGAGGAAAAAGGGCATTGAGTACCTCAACTTTTTCAATGTCCTTTGTCACTAGGAACGCTGCCCTGTTGAGGAGCAGGTCCACATTTGCCTTAGTCTTCCTTCTTCTGCCAATGTAGCAACTCTTCCTGTTGCTATTGCATCACTTGCTAGTTTCAACTCTAGCTGCTCTTTGGCCTTCCTAACTGTTTCTGCATGCTTCAGCAATGTCTCTATTCTCCTCCCAGGTAGTTTCTTCCTACTTACACTTTCCGTGTACTTTGCTTTTGCATTTGAGCTCTGTCAGGAGTTCCCCATTTATCCATGGTGGCCTTCTGTCTGACTTCCTGCACACTGGAGCAGACTCTTCTTTTGCCCTGATGCCAGAGCCCACTAGTCTCTGACCAGGTTCTTCAAGATACTTCACAGGAGGAGGGCTTAATGCTTAATATCAGACTTATTTGTAGGTATTTGACATTACACAGGATTTTGCTTTAGCAAAGTGCTACAGCAATGCACTGAAATGACGACACAAGCACCATATAGCAATTGCAATATGCAGTTGAATCACAACTAAAACATGATTTCTATTACCAGTCTCCATATGCTCCACCATCATGATGCTGGACTTCCCCAGCCGCTGGGAAGGAATATGTGCATTAAAGCCAGCTCAAGCCCTTCGTTCTCTTCAAAGTATGTTTTGTTCGTTGTTCAGTTTTTACACTTTACGTTGGGCTGAGTCACATATGCAATTCTCCGCCTTCCATGCAGGTCTAGCTCGCTCAGGAAAACATCAGTCTCTACTAATTATCTCAGGGAAGGCTTATTACACAACCACAATCCAATGATCCACTGGTATAGCTGTATATCTAAAACAAAGTTCACCCTTCAGTCCCCTTTGTGTCAAGATAAATTCTGCTTTCTTAATGATAATTGCTGCTTATTCCTTGCATCTTTCCCTGAGCTCATCACTTTTGCCCATCTCCTCTAAGTCTTCTAAGCTTGCAGTAAGGCTAAATGTACCTGAGCTTAATGCTCCAGTATTCTTTTCATGAGAAAAACATTTAAAAACAATACGTAGGAAATCCAAGTTATCCTTACTAAAAATAAATATGCAAGTCATGTCACCTGCAAAAACTCAATCTGTTTATTTGCATTTTGTTAGATCTCTGCTCAGTCTTTTTTAGGAGGTTTGTTGTACTTTTACTTCATAAGATCACATGCCATTCACAATGGTATAAGAACAAAAGAACAGGCAAGATTTAAGAAAGTAGAAAAAAAGACCTCAAAAGTGACATCAAACTCTGGTCTGGGTCAGAATCTACTATACATCAGTTATCACCTGAAAAGTTTATCAGTTAAATGAGGAAAGTTGCTCCAACTGTTCAATTTCAGGCTTTACATTAAAAACAAAACAAAACAAAACAAAAATCTCTTTAAATGGATTTATTTGTTAAAAATTAAAGATAAGGCATTGTCTAAAACAACTTCCGTTGTTTCCTTCTTGATTGAGATAGATCAGCAATATTAATTTTATACGTTACTATTCTATAACTGTGATTGCGGTATATCCTATGCACGCACTAATACTGGTATAGTATAAGCTAATTCTTGCAATTTTAATAAGCTAGGTATAAAATTTCTATAAGTTTGATATTCAGTACCTTAAAAGCCTCCAAGACTGGAGAAGAAAGTAATGTTCTATAGACAAAATAGCTTGAGAAAAAGAGCTTGAAAATACTGACACTTTAAGGTAGTGTGTAAGTGCTTTAGATCAGTTAATGAAGGCCTCTTCAGTTTCTCAAGGCTTTATATAGTTGGAAAAGTAGTAATTTATACACCCAAGTTGAGAGGCAAGAAGAAACTAAATGCTATTTCAAAGAACATTCAAAAATCTCCTTGAAAGATTTCTGTAACTTTGTTTCTCTAACTTTAACAGTAGTTACAAACTTTCTAACTATCACAGGTATTAGCTTTTCCTATGGTTTCAAAAGTGTTTTAAACCTGCCATGGATAATGGTTTTAAACTGAAGTTAAGATGAAAATGATGAAGCAGATTTGGAATTGCAGTCAGTCATTCACAACAGTATCTATATACCGAGTTCTTTCCATAACTTCAAAAGGTTTTGTTCTGATCATCACTGAGAAGCGCGTATGTCTGTCTGAACAATATTTCAGTCTCACATTCAGTTTTCACAATTGTCCAGAAATTCTACAGAGGTAAAACCTCCAGTGAGAAATTTCTGCTATGCCCTGCCCTTCTTTATCGGAGGAATACTGGGAGAATATTTTTTACAGTATTCCAGCACTTCTGTTCCAAGTTCTGATTAAAATGAAAAAAAAAAAAATCAAAAGTATATGACAAGAAAATTACTGGAAAGCTAAGTACTGAGGTTTTTTAGGGAACTGCAAAAGGTGGTCAGTTTGTCTGAGTAAAGGACAAAAATTTCAGATCAGCTAATTATTTGAACTTATGAAACAGAATTTCGAAAAACAAATTCACAGAAACTGTATGAATTGTGTGATAGGTATGCATATGGCACTGTTTTATGTCTTTTTATGCTTGAGTTCTGAACAGTAAAAAAATTACATGTTTTCTTTCACTGTTTATTAAAATCTTGGTCTACTCTCTGTACTAGCTTTTTACATTCCCTCTACTTTCTAATTCCAAACTTCCTGTCACCGTAAATTTCTTATCCTGAAATTCAGTCATAGTTCTTGGGTTTTCTGTTCCTCTGATGGTTTTACCTTAGCTCATTGATTTTGTGGCTCTGTCCTTTCAAACACAGACATGACTATCCATTTTCCCCCTCTGTCAACATCTGCATTACAAGAAGATTCTCCAGTCTGTAAATCTTCTTAGTCTTGTTCCTGGACTCCTTCCTTAGCTCTTTAATTCTCCCTCCCTTCTTGTATGTGATTGTCCAGATGAACGTCACTTGAGACTTGTTGCTCCTATGCAGAAGTCACCCTGGCCTTCCAAGCAGGTGAGACTCTTTAGGTGTTCCTCTTATGGTTTCACAGGTGGTGCTCAGACTCTCAATTCCTTTCTGTTCCTTGCCAAAGAAGAAAGAAACTGGAAGGAAGATTTTCTCTTGCCAGACCTGAGGAAGGGAATTTTGGCCACAGCCAGTCCATACGGGAATGCAGAGAAATATCGGGTAGATGGAGTAAGGTAATAGTCATGATAGTCTCGGGTGAAAGACAAACGGGTGAAAGACAATAGGATGAAGGGGGAAAAAAGGGAAAAGGGGAAAATGTGAAGAAAAGAAAGGGGGAGTCAGGGAGGAGGAAAGAAGTAAAATGGGAAAAAGTTAAAAAAAAAAAGGAGAAAAGGAAAGGGTTGCAGAAGATAGAGACACCTAGGAGGTGTCTGAAGAAAGTTGTGAAAAGTAGGAGGTGATTCTGTCAGGACTGACTAAGTGGTAGAGAGGAGGAAAACCAGATCTCATGTGTCTGACCTGTGATAAAAACCAGCATTAGTGTCCACGTTGAGCAGAGCGTACGGGGCTGGTGGAGTCAGTGTCTTTGTGTACTGTTGTGGTGTGAATGCTGATAGCCAACAGGTGGAAAAATGATCTCTCACAGCAGTATGCCAGGGACCTGAAAATCAATTCCTGGCATCTGCACAGAGTGGGGAGAGCTCCAGGGAAATAAAAGGATAAATTCTATATCCTGCTTGAGTTTTGAACATATTGCCTGATTATATTAGTCTTTGGAAGAATCCTCAGGTCCTGACCAACAAAAGTTTACCTTGTTTGCAAATAATATACCAGTGATTGCTGGTGGTAACAACCATTGTACAATGAACATATACAGAAAAAACGTCACCATTTCTAATAGAACATATACTCAGTCATTCAGAAAAATAAACTGTGAAGAGGAAGCTGCAACAATTTTCAATTCTTTCTCCCCTTCCCCCCTTTTTAGGAGTTCCTTAAGAAAGCCAACACTGAAAATTGATTCTCTTAAAATGTTGTCAGGGGAAGATGTTTTTCACGAACACCATTTTTATCTCTGAATATGAACAAATTGGTCTATAAGGAAGATTGATTATTTTAACACAAAACTTGTTCTGAATGTGAAAAAGGTGTTATGATAGGGTCAGGCAGGTTGGAAGGGACGTCAGTATGTCTCTGGTTCAACTCCCTGCTTAAAGTAGGGTTGATACCAAATTCAGACCAGGTGTCTCAGGGCTTTATCCAGTTGTGTCTTGAAAAAGTCCAAGGACAGAGACTTTACAATATCTCTGAACAACCTGCTCCAATGCTTGACTGCCCTTGGTGATTTTTCTTTTCCTTCTATCAAGTCAGAGCCTCCCCTGCTTCATGTAATGACCATTGTCACAGGACTCCACTATGCACTTCAGCATAGTATTTAAACATTAAAGATTACCACCATGCATTGGCCATTAATGTGTTTTGCTTTGGTAAACACCGTTATGTGAGACACTAGCAGAAAGCCAAACTTTGGTGCCTGTAACCAATCACAGTGAATGCGATGATAAATAAAAGTGCGACTGTCATTCTGGGATCACAGGGACACCTCAGTTTTCCTGATGAAACTCCCGTACAAGCAGTGACTAGTCTCGGCTTCCTTAACATTTGAAATCTGATACTACCACAGACCAGGATTTTTGCCTGCCAATTCTGCTAAGCCTTGGCATAAGAAATGCTGTTTTATTTTGCACATAAATCAATAGAAACCTACAGTACAAATCTCCCAAGCAACTTTGAGGTTTGCGAGTTGCTGGGAACAGCCTTTTATCTTCCTCTCTGCAGTCTTGTGTTGGTTAGAAAAGAAAAGCTTTAAAGATTTCATGTATGGACTTTGGGGAAAGGTGTTGGGGACAAAAAGAAAGAAAGGAAATACCATGTTATGAAACACTTGGATATCTCAGTTTCCTTTTAATCATAAGAGACATTTATCCAAGAGTTTGTGGTTGCCTTCTCTGTCTGCCAGAGGCAAGCAATGTTGTCTTATTGAAGTGTTGATTTTCAGACAACTGCTGCGAACAAATACACCATTCAGACCTCAAAGTTCCCTTCTGTTGAAAGTCATCACTCGCAGACAAACTTCTCCATGCTCATTTGGTCTAGTAGCTTCATTTGAAGCAATCAATACAGGAAGAAAATACCTGTAAGGTACAAACATGCACCTCTTGCTACTCTTTCTTCCTTTTAAGAAGAGCAACTGACCTTCCAGAATTAAAACATGGAAAACACTGACTGCTCTAAATGGTTACGTTTCTTTTTTCCTAAATGAGGTGGTAATTTTGCTCCATTTCAGATAAATGCATAGGAAGTACAGTAAGCGCAAAATAGGTACTATTTTTCCCTTAGGTGCTATATTTTGAAATACAATAAGCATACTGACTTCACCTTCTGCAGTGAAAAAATCAAAGAGTCAGAAACGATTCAAAAACTGTAAAATAGCCAGTGTGTGATCAGGCCACTTACAGGCAAAATGAAAAACTATATTGAGAGTCTCTCCCCTGCCATTTTAAGACGAGATTTGAAACTAAGCATCACATATTCAGGATTCAGGTGCCTCAGGATTTTATGGAATGAATACTTCTCTGTGCTGAGGAACAAAAATTCCTAAAATCTTTTACAAAGTTAAAATGTATATTCCTCAAAAAGACAAGTTTATATTCCTCAGGAATAACCCTTTTCCAAAGGAAAAAAAAAAAGTTTTCCTTGAAAATTCTTCGTCAGCTCTGACATTCAGCCTTCATTACTTCAAATGGCATGAGCTATACAGAGTATACCATTGCTACTTGTGAAGACTAGAATATTAACATTTTTTTTAAAGCACAATTATAGGAAATGTGCATTCAAATGTCAACTCAGTTAATGTAGATAAAGGGAAGACTCATAAGCATAGCAGCATCAGAGTGCCTCAAGGCCATAGCTAAATATTTGACATATATTCCATTAAGAAAAGTTAAAGGACAGTCAGTCTGTCCATTTCAGAGGATTCACAGTAGTATTTGTTCTTCTTTTTGCTTCATCCTGTTTAATTCTATGCAGCTTCCTGCATAGTTTGTTGCCTTAGTATCTGAGCACCTGCCAGTAATGAAAAGATTGAAAGCTATAACATACTTGTTTTCTCATTTTTCTCTTTCTTCTAGGTGTGTCTGTAAGTGAGTGAATGTGTGCAGGATGCATGCCTGTGAAAGAGAGAGAACAGAGATTCAGAAATATCAGTAGTCAACATGGCTTCACCAAGGGGAAGTCATGTCTGACTAATCTGATAGCCTTCTATGTTGGCATGACTGAATGGGTGGATGAGGGAGGGCAGTGGATGTTGTCTACCTTGACTTCAGCAAGGCTTTCAACACTGTCTCCCACATCATCCTCACAGGCAAGCTTAGGAAGTGTGGGTTAATGATGGACAGTGCAGTGGATTGAACAGTGGCTGACAGATCTCCGAGGGTTGTGGTTAGTGGTGCAGAGTCTAGTTGGAGGTCAGTAACGAGTGGTGTCCTCAGGGGCCAGTATTGGGTCCAGACCTGTTCAATATATTCATCAATGACCTGGATGAAGGGATAGAGTGTACCATCAGCAAGTTTGCTGATGACACAAAACTGGGAGGGGTGGCTGACATGCCAGAAGGCTGTGCCACCATTCAGCATGACCTGGACAGGCTGGAGAGTTGGGCAGAGAGGAACATAATGAAATTCAACAAGTGCAAGTGTAGGGTACTGCATCTGGAGAGGAATAACCCCATGCATCGGTACAGGTTGGGGGCCGACTTCCTAGAGAGCAGCTCTGTGGAAAGGGACCTGGGAGTCCTGGTGGACAATAGGATGACCATGAGCCAGAATTGTGCCCTAGTGGCCAAGAAGGTCAATGGCTTCCTGGGGTGCACCAAGAAGAGTGTGGCCAGCAGGTCGAGGGAGGTCATGCTCCCCCTCTACTCTGCCCTGGTAAGGCCACATCTGGAGTACTGTGTCCAGTTCTGGGCTCCCCAGTTCAAGAAGGACAGGGAACTGCTGGAGAGGGTCCAGGAAAGGGCTACAAAGATAATTAGGGGACTGGAACATCTTTCTTATGAGGAAAGGCTGAGGGACTTGGGTCTTTTTAGTCTGAAGAAGGAAACACTGAGGGGGGATCTTATCAATGTTTACAAATACTTAAAGGGAGGGTGCCAGGGGGATGGGAACAGTCTTTTTTCAGTGGTGCCCAGTGATAGGACAAGAGGTAACAGGCACAAACTTGATCATAGGAAGTTCCATCTAAACATGAGAAGGAACTCCTTTACTTTGAGGGTGGCAGAGCACTGGAACAGGCTGCCCAGAGAGGTGGTGGAGTCTCCGACTCTGGAGATATTTAAAACCCACCTGGACACCATCCTGTGCAACCGGCTGTAGGTGAACCTAATTTGGGAAGGGGGTTGGACTAGATGATCTCCAGAGGTCCTTTCCAACCCCTATCATTCTGTTATTCTGTGATTCTTTTGGTAGGCTTGTTGTTGTTACACTCATGTTGCTTGTGTTTTTACTGAGGACAAAACTGGAGCAGAAGATGGTGAGATCAGGATGGATGTTCTTTTCTAAGATGTTCATCTACAAATGAAGGAATAACTTCATATCAGCCTTTCACACATATGATTTTCTTCTGTTCTAATCAAGCTACAGTTTCAAGTAGAAATTTAGATGGCTTTAATAGATCCTGGGGCATGGTATGGAATACCTTGAGCTTAGAGACACAGACCATCAATTTTATTCATCTTTTATTTGCATAAAAGGCCCATGTCAAGCATGGAACAGCTCTCATGTGGTTTTCTAGTAACCTGTGTTGCTAAGGATGAAAATAGAAAGATATTGATGAAGGACCTAAATCCTGTGAACTGCAATTCATTCCACTTCCTGATAATCAGATTTGTTTTAATGAGGCTCTTGGTTTTTCCCTGGTGGTACTTTTCCAAAGGGAAGAAACACAGATGTCAAATCAGGCTGCCAGAGTGAAAAAACAGACATTAACTGG
Organism: Anarhynchus alexandrinus; assembly: GCA_008711295.1. Lineage (NCBI taxonomy): Eukaryota > Metazoa > Chordata > Aves > Charadriiformes > Charadriidae > Anarhynchus > Anarhynchus alexandrinus. The sequence goes on along the minus strand of VUYV01000101.1, from coordinate 2,339,334 downwards.
GACGTTCCCTGAACCGATGCACTCAGGGCTGACCAAGAAGACACTGGTGCAGCTGACCTTGCTCACCAGTGTTTACCAAAAGACATCAGTGCCAGTCACAGCAAAAGCAACAGACAATATGAAACACAAAGTCTGATTAAGGTTACATCACAACTGGTGGAGCCAGGAGAACTTCTGAGCTCCTTGATGCTCCTACCCCCTATCAGGACATAATAAAGTCACACATACCAGCCCTCCCCATACTGCCTAGGTTTTCCCAGGAAAGAAACTCAGGTAGAAGGAGCTAGAAAGGATCCTCAGTGTCTTCTGCACAAGCTCTCTGATTTGGCCAATTGCCCCAGAATAGCACGTACCTTTTGTTTAATTTACATGCCTCCCTATGTTTTCTTTCTTATGACTGATGGAAAGGTTTTGTGGAAAAGTCAGCTATTCCTGAGATTATATAACAGATTAATGGTAAAACTGCCAAAAGTCACATTACCAAAAAAATAAGAAAAAAGAATATTACTTTAAAATATGCATGGCTAACCCAAACATAACTTATTTTCCATTGCAGAGAAATAATCTCTGTATTTAGATATATAAAACTTCACTGTTTCTTAGAAAAATCGACTGAAAAGCTACATCATATAGGAGAATATAAAAATACTTATTTAAAAATTAAGTTAAAATTAAATCTGGTGTCTCAATTTGTGTTTCTGCTTTCTCCTGTCTAAATCTTATCACTCGCTTGTTTGTCTGTCTGAGGGGTTATCTGACAGTAAGAGACATAATCCCAGCGTATTTTGTTTTGACAGACATATATGCTACCCAACCATGAAACAGGATTAAAGTTTTGTTATCTGTCATATAGCATGCCCATTACACAACGCTGATCACCTTTTAAGGAGACAGACCTGCCCTTCATAGCAGGGGATCCAACCAGGCGGACCTCAGCGACATCCCTCTAACGGGAGCAGGTACACATGACATTTCCCTGATTATCCTCTAGCACTGGGAACAAAACACCATTCAAAGTTGCACAACTGCTTTCTTTCCTTCCCTTTCTTAGCTCCATGGGTGCTACGGGTATGTTTTGGGTTTTTTCCTTTAATTTTGCAGAAGCAGAAGTGAGAAAAGGGAGGGGCCTTTTCTCATGGTAAGGTTTGGCATTTCCAGGCTGCCTCGCTTTCCCAGGCTGCGTTAAAGGTAAATAACATTGACAAGACAAGGCTAATAAGTTGAGGAGGTGATGTTTTCATCCTGGTTTTTGAGTCTGTTACAAGTAAACCTTTGATAGCTTCCGCTAAGCTCGTTATCATTGGTCTGTCAAGCCTAGCAAAAGTAACAAGCATTGACTGGGTTCTGGCCAAAATGCATCTAATCTGAGAGCCACCAGTCACAGCTTTTGTTAAATTTCTGTGGCATACTGCAGGTTATCCGGCTGACCTTGACAATTCTGGTCTCTCCTTGTTCTCCTTTTCTCTCCTCCTCCTCCACGATTTTAGTTGGTATTTGTTTGGCTTCTGACACCTGTTCACTACTTCTTGGTTGTCAAAGTGCCAAACAGTTTCTCTACACTTGGAAGAAATTCTGCAGCAATTCTTAATTTCCCATAAGACAACAGTGAGTTCAAGCACACAGTTCTCACAGTTTGGAGATGTGTTAGTGTAACTTTTAGTGTGGCCATTGAGGTGGCCATGGAAAACAATAATACAATCATTTTTTTTTATTTTTATTTTTTCTAAATCTACCCATTACAACAACTAAAGTAATTAGAAAACTGTATGCTCTTTGTTTCTTTAAAAATATGCCACATTTTCTACTAGGGATCTAAATAACTTGAACCTTCTGGGTTCAAGCAAGCTCATCTCCTGCCTTTGGAAATGTGCAAATAAGGGCAGGAGAAGGGAACGGTTGCAGCTTTTAAATTGCCTGGCAGTGGGTTACCTGGACTTGCACTTTCAAGTTTTAAGTTATATTTTGTTATGTACATTTCAGTTACATCAGGGAAGGCTACAAGGCATAAACATATGCAGTTATATGAGCATTTGTAAAAATCTAACACTCCAAAAGAAAGGAACCTCAGATAAGCATATGATGTAACACCTGTACACACACAATGGAGCATGCATCTTGGAAGGTGCCTTAGGCAGTTTCTTCAAGGAACAAGATAACCACCAAAGATCAAAATCTGCCCATAACCCAAAGAGGAGTCAAGAGTTAAGAGTTTGGGCACTGCTGACTATTGATCTACCTCTGACTGTTGCCTGTAAGAGCAACACCACGCGAGTCATTCAGTCTACTTTCTCACGTTGAAATAAAAGACCCGTAAGAGGTACTTTTGTATTACTTACAGACAATTCTTTACTTATACAATGGAGTGCAATGACTCCCTAACCGAGAGAGAGCAAAGATTTCTATTTCAGAGCGTCCCCACATTGTCTTGTGATGCAGTTGTTACAGAGTGCTAAAATCAGTCATTGCTTCTCGTGCTAAAAAATACGATGTAAAGGACTATGACTGTCTCCTGATGCTCTTTGTATCACAGAGATGAGCTTGTCAGAAGTTACAAACTCGGGGCTGCCAGCCATTTGCAAGTTATGGACCAGGCTCTCTATAAAGATCAGATTCCTTTGCAAGCCAATTATCACAGACCTAAATAAGCAAATAATAATAACATAAATAAGTAGTATATAATGGGTGTTATATTACATTTGAGGGAGAAAGTTACTTTCTTCCTGCCTGTGGTGCGTTTGTGTCACGCTGTCAAATGTTTGTTAAAAAGAAAAAGCTCACATTGGCACATGATAACAGGCTTAAAGGGATTTTGGCTTCAAGTAAACACCCAATATCATGAGATCTGTGATGAAATCATGGGAATTAACAATGATTGTCACATGGCAGACACTCCAGGGCCTTTTGCTGATACATTAAGCTGTCAGACATGCAGCCAGCCACCTGCCTTGCTTCAGCATTTTCTCTTATTTTCTCTTGACACCATAAGCATAACTTAGTCAGCTACAGATATTCTTGCCAAAAAAGAAAGAAAAAATGGCTCACAGGCAGGTTTTGTCTTTTCTAAAATTGTTTTTGATACTTTTTTTTTAATCTTACTAATAGAAAATTTAGAAAAATAACACTGGTTGCTTTGAGAAGCTAGACTGCACTTGGGATTTTCGAGACTTCTAGCGTCCTTGTTTAAACATAAGTCAGAACTGGGGGGTTCTATCCCTGAAATACAGTCGCCTATCCTAATCTTCAGATACCGGAAAAAGAATGTTTTTTTGGCTCTTCAGCTAATTGTCTAGAGAGTTTGTGCCACGACATGGGCCTCCCATCTTCCTCAGGCAACCGTTCAGGGTGAATGGAGACACCAAGGATCCTTGAAAGACCACTGCAAAACTGGGGTAGATGCCAGGTTCCTGGAATAGCCTACCATCACGTCCAGAAAGCCTCAGGAAGAGTTTGCTGGACCCAAGATATCATGAGTTAAGCATTTTAGGCTTCACCAATTAGCACTTGCTGTAATTTTACTCTAGGGTCTCATTTTTGCTAGAAGTAATGGCAGCTGCTGCCTCTCCAGAGGAGCCTTCAATCTCATGGAGAAAAATCTAAAGAGTCACTATAAGTGGAGAGAGACATTTGGTCTGCTACTAGGACAAAACCTTCGCTCTCTGTGAGGAATAGAAGAGCAAGGGATAATACATGAATTAACCACCGCCATCAACTCTCCCTGATCATCAGGGAATCAATCAACAAGACTCAACCTCAGGGAAGTTTTGCCGCTTCTTCTACAAAACAGAGATAATTTGTGTAATGGTGGCCATCAGATCTAATACCAGACTAAGTCTGTTAGTATTGTATCACAACATATTGTATAAATTTGGAACCAGCATCGAACCATATAGCTGTAAATGTTTAGAAAGGTGTCTCTGATATACCTCGAGCAATGAGACAGAAGACTAACAGAAAGAGTAGTGCCACACTGATACTTACAATATGCACTACTTTGGCATGAATCTACCATAAATCAGGTTTAGAAAGTGTAACTTTACAGTGAACATACTTACAACATGGATGAATTTGACCAATTTCGTATATATATACATTACATCCTATTAGAGCAATTCGATAAAAATTAGCAGAACTTCCAATGCAAACTAACTTGTAAAAATCTTATGAGTCTTAGCTTGGCTATAAAATAGAGTCTTAAAAATCTAAAAGACACTTAAAGCAGTGTCTCTTACGTATTGAGAAATGTATTGAGTCACACACAGAAAAGAAGTAGCGAATTAGCCAGTGGTGAGTAGTCAAGGAATTAGATAAATACTTGATTCTCTAAGAAACAATACATTATTTATGTTAGATAAAAAAGAATTACCTGTGGGGAATTTTAGGGAAACCTAAGGAGAATTAACAACTGAGAAATGCAGTAGCAGATCACACTCAGAAGGAATATTGGAAGGAAGAAATGAAACTACTCACATAAGATTATAACATATTTCAAATTCACTATATCCAGATGTCATTGTAGGTACCTCAGTAAAAAAATGCTTAGAAACATTAATGCTTAAAGGTTAACAAAAGCAAAGAAGATCCCTACAGAAACATTCACTCTTCATAAATCTTTGGAATAGTCAAATTGTCTTTGAATACTGCCTTGCACACCAGCCAGTGTATTTGAAAAAATGTATAATGAAAACAGTAAAGTTTGAAAGAGTGCAACAGAAATAAGAAGATATGGAAAAGACTGTGTATGAGAGGGATTAGCAGATGAATGGGAGGAGGGATTTATCACAGATAGGCTTCACGTATTGTATTCATGAATTGTCATATATAACACAAGTCATATGCTAAATACAGGGTTTGGGAGGAAACTTTCAAAGGTCAAATTTTCCATAAATACATATCTTTTTTCCCCTCTGTAAGATCTCTTTATACTGACTATTGTCTGAAAAATACATCCTTCTGAAGAGAAAGATGAACGCATCCCCGTACCTTAATTTCTACCTTCCTAGAAGAGGAAAAAGCTACAATAGCTAAAATACGCTCGTCACAAAACCTGAATCAGGAATTCCATTGATGCCCCATGATCTGGTTCAGCCCATTACAGAGAGAACAGATGGGGAGTTCAGATGTGGATTAAAGCTCTTTCTGCACATTGCAATGCCTTCCCAGCATCTTTAATGAAACTCCTCTTGAGATATGAACATTAAGCTGGGTTCCTTCTGGCCTGTTCTTCATCAGGAGTAAAATTCTGCCCTGAGACTTTATTAATGATTGTGCTGATGATACATGAGATGAAACAAAGCAGAGCTCATTCCACAAAACCAGCATTTGCTTTTCTAGGCTAGGAAGAATAATAAAGAAACACATTAAAATTGGTGATGACAGCTACTTCTGTTAGAAAATTAATGATATGAGACTCAAAGTACTGATTGCATATCCATAAGAGGTTTCATGTTCAAAGGGGTAGCATTTGATTGAACTGAGTTTGTATTTAGAAAGATGGGATCTGTTTTTTGCAAGCGCTATGTTAGATTTGGATTATTTTTTTAAAAATACATTTCACATTTCCTTACTTTTTATCTGCAATACTTCACATGCTTTTGTACACCACTTAAAAAAATACTTGAACTTTTAGAAGGCTACAAGTACATGATTTAAGACCTGACTGAGAAACCTGCATAATCAATAGCTGGAAATTTTGCTTTCCCCTATTTTCAACTAAATTGAAAACACTTGAATTGTTCATGAACCTGTGTGTGAACCTTTTCTGTCTGCAGTAGGAATGGCATTCCCGGCATGCGCACCTTTTCCTGTCTTGCAGCAATCCTCCAGTAATGGGCAACTTGGGACACTGTAGACCCTCTCGCTTAGGAAAAGATCAGTAATTGCCTACAAAAATGTCATTAATTCTATTGCCTAAATCTAAGGTGCTTTTCAAAATGAACAACAGTTTCTGCAGTTTGATCAGAATAGCAGCAAGAAAAAATAAAGCAATGAAAACCCATTAATCCATTCAGTCTTATTGTTTTTATTCTCGCATCTTGCACTGCAGCTCAATATTACTGCGTCTGGCAGAGCCTGAAGCATGGCCTTACAGATTATTTCAGACCTCAGGTACGTAGCTAGCACAGATTCCCACAATAAAGCTCCTTGTACAAAATGAATAAGTTAGTCGACCAGATGCTCTAAACAAGGTGTAATGGGTTTGTCAGCTTCATTTTGGTATGGCTGTCATATGCTGTTGCCTGAAGGAGTGTCATGAATTGAAGTTAATCTTGAGCACATGGATGGGGAGAGGAGGTGAAGGTTTGTGCTGGACTGAAAAAAGAGCACCTTGAACAATTAACTGTTGTGCAGGTGTGGGTACAAACATGCTCATGTTATTCTGCAGTGTGCCTAGTCCTCCAAAATTAAGAAAATCCAGAACATTCAACAGTACCACCAGTGGCTGACAAAGGAAAACCAAAACCATGTAGACCAGCTGGAAACCAGCCACGTGGCAACTCTAATGGAAAAGAGTTCCTTCAAGTAGCTTAACCATATGGACACTGGACGCTGTAGGGAACCGGGATCTTCTACAGAAATAGACAGTGGTGCTCTTCGTAATCAGCTCTAGTTTTCACTTTTGCTTCGCATTTCATCCAAAACACTCTCACTCCCTCAGAATAAAAAAAATAGTAGCCATTAGTACGGAGTGATCTCGTTATGCTTAATAGCTACTAATGCATTTTTCTTCCAAGGGTTTGTCCAAACACTTTCAAATCCTTACAAAATTTTAGCACCCACAGTATCCTATGGTAGGAGTTCCACAATTAATTGTGCTTAACTTCTCATTTCCAGCCTGCGTTTTGCTGCCTGTGTCTTATTTGTTTATTCTTGTGCTGACATCATCCTTCAGACAGAATATCTCTTCCTCCTTACTGATGTTTATGTGAATCCTAACTACCGCAATAAACTAAATCTTATGGTAGAATCCTGAAATTAAGTTATTTCCACAATGCTCAAATCAGCACTGAATAGAGATAACCAAGGCAGTTTAATAAGCTACTTGAGTACCAAAAGCAGTACAGCAGCCTCCCTTGGCTCAGGAGGATAAATTAACCCAAATGAAAACCACACTGACAGAATACTTTTATGCAGTAGTATATAGTACTTTAAAAACATATGAAGAAAATATGATCATATAGTGCAAAATCAGTCAAAGATTGATATACCAGGATCAAGTCACAACACTGACTCTTTCTTCACGTTCACAGGGAAATACACATCCATACCATGCATTGGCATTCACGCCAATGTTGTAGCATCTCTGTATTAAAGAATCCTGCTTGCCACATGGGGTTGATCGCACCAATCTGGCACACGGAGCGGGAAATAGCTGTCGCGTTGCATAGCAGCCCTGCATTATGCCATTGGGCTCAACTTGTCATGTAAGCAGTGTGCTAAGTGCACATCTATGTACGGACTGTAACAACAGACACAAACCTACCGCGTGTCCTAATTTGCCAGACGATTCATCTCATCACGTCACCCACAGACAATAAAGAGTTTTCAAATTATTTCAATACTTTCTAATTCCTATAAAGGAGACTAGAGAGCTCCAGGAGCTGTTCTTGAACAAGATTTTCCACAGGAAGGGGCAGGTAGTTTCAGTAACCGCTGACCACTGTTAGCACACTGAGATGGTCTCTCGTTTATAAGCTGCTGTTTTCTCCTTATTCGTGCTGGCAACCGGACCAAATAGAGCTCAGTATTCCCCCCTAAGGAATATCAGTTGTCCTCAGAGCAACAACAGGGTGGGAATTAGTTGGCAGTAGAGGAAAATACTCCACAAACAATTTGAGATTAGTTTCACTTTTTCTGAAATATCAAGGGAAATTTATACAAAAAGTAAGAAATTTCAAATATTAACCTTGTTCATGTGTGTGTAGAGATGTAGGGAATATTGTCCAAAACTTGTGCTTTTTTGTGCTTGCCTGCAGTGGAAACTGTGAGAATTTGCCTGTGTGCTGGGGGAACAAATGAAAGGGATGCAGAGGGAAGCTGTGAATTCTACAACCATTTTATTTTATTCAAAGATATACATCTTGGAATCCATAATCAGCTTGTCCCCTCAGAAACTTGTCATAGCAGGCAGTAATAAATCATTCAGGCATTCACTCAGTCATTCACTTCGTCAGTCCCACTGAGTGTCATGTATCTTGAGATTGCTATGAATGTACGCAGCACTGAAAATACAACTGAGTTATGAAACAAGCAAATCACACAGGAGATGTCCTACTGTTTTGGTAATAGCAGTGCTAAAAGTGTTCAAAGAAAAGCACACAATTCAGTGTGAACCTAAAGAAATACACTCTTGTTATCAACACGACCAAAAAGGTTGGTATTAGTTTAATATTCCTCCATGAGTTTTTCCATCTGGCAAGAAACTAGAAAGAACGCACACAGTAACTGTGACACATTCAGCTTCTGCTTGATCCTATGTAATCTCCATAGATGGTGGTACATGTACGATGCTAATACATGTATGTTTTCAAGGGCAGAAGGGCTCCGAGCTCATAGATCTAAATTAGGAGGCACCTCTGCAAATCAAGATGTATTTGAAGCTCTGCCATGGAGCAGAGCCTTCTGAAGTTCACACTGGTATTTCCTCTCTTTAAATAAAAAACACAGAGCACAACTTACCTGCATTCAGCAACTGTCTAGCTATTAGGGGACGCAAGGTTTGAAGCGACTTCCCTGTCTATTAGAGTTCACCTTCTTTGGATATTGCTATCGCAGGACCTATCAAATTTATGTGGTAGGTTTAATTAGTATCTCTGGACTGGGATTTAATTTTTAAGATCACACACTCTTTTCCCCGTAGAGCAACAAATCAGCAGTAGATTGCCACAAGGTAAGAGTAGCTTTATGCAGGAACTAAAGGTAGGTGAGGTGTGTGACCAGTGACAAGTGTTCATTAGCAGGAAAGCTCATTCAGGAGCGATCTGCCTCCTGTTCAGTTGACTATGCATATATTCCACACATCTGAATTAAACACACTACTGTGGATTTTTGCCCAGGCTGATTTATATACATAGATCATAAAAAATGGCAATGTAGTGATAATGTTTTGGGGGAAAGGGAGATGTTTACACTGGCAGACATTTTTAAAACTTTTTCCTGGGGACAAAAAAGAATACACCCTGGATCAGCTGAAATGCAAATCCAGTTCCTGATTGAGGATCACTGCTTCTGTACTATTCATAAATGGAAATCAATACCCTGGTATCACAAGAGCATATGTATTATCAAGACATTAAATTGTGTCATTCTTTCATCACGTTTTAAGAGATGATGGAGAAAATGCTGTTTTCTAAATAGAACGACAAAACATTACATTTCCCATTCACTTTTGGAGAACACAGATCCTGAGTCTTGGAGTTTATCAAAAGAAAACTCTTTAGTGGAGACCCTTTTAAACATGTTTGTAAAACATTTGCTTTGTGTGACTTTGGATTACAAACCTGTGCAGGTGTACCCATGAGCAGACAGCTTTTAAGCTTTTTCAAATGAATCAGCACGAAGACAACTTTTCCTCACGGTAGTATTTGACCTCAAGATTAACTCACCTGACTTCTGTTTTCCATCCATTTCACCAATGCATTTGGTTTGCCTTTTAGGTAGGTTTTAAATAGACCAACAACACTACACACAATACAACATTGGGATTACCGGAAAAGCCGAGCAATGAAAGGAAAATGAGATTTACAGTAGTTACACCATTTGCTTTTATTATGGAACAGAGCTGCATTGCCATGCTACTTGCTATAAACTCAGATGTTCAGAGATTGCTGAGCTTGTCCCCGAGCTGCGCACCTCCACAAGAAAACCGCAATTTCTAGTCTCATTTGCATGTCATATGATTTTATAGATTAACATAGCACAGACTGGCACAAATATCTCCTCCTGCTGAAAGTGTGACTATAGTATCAACTAAAAAGGAGGGTTTTGGCAAAAAAAATCCAGAGTGAATCTACAGAAAACTTCATGGCATAAATCCATCGCCCAGGAGTGTTAGAGAGGAAAACAAAAATCCCCTGAATATTTAAGCAAACCTAAACTTCCTGAACAGAACAACCTGACAGAGATCAGAATTAAATTCGTGCCTCTGCATACTAGTCGAATACAACAGTTAGGCATCGAAGCGGTACTTACAGCTAGAGAATATCAGAGGACATGAGTGCTCATCCATTGGGAAATTGTGCAGCTGCAGCTGGCACTCAGCATTGATGGTAAGCCTACGGAGAAACCAAGCGTCTGTTACTACACATTGGCATAATGAAGGAGACAGGGTAACCTTAGGTATCACGCAAGAGCGCTTTGACATCTGTAGGTAAGGCCTGAAAGGAAAGGACTATATTTGCAGATTGTTCATTGGCTATTTAGGCCTGATCCAAAACAATAATAATTATCTAAACCGCAAATAATTTCAGACACATCATTAAGAGTTTCTTGATCCCAAGAAATATGCGCATATGTTTTTTCTCTGGACAATTCATCATTGAAGGACATAGGATGGAAAAAAACACATTCTTTAAAAAACTAACAGGAAATATGGCCGATGGGGTGGTAAGTAATTCCACAAAATTAAGACCTCATAAAGAATCTTATAAGGAACATTGTCTGCATTTACTTGTAGTGTGCACTCAAGGTACTTTCAATCATTTTGGACTGTCTCTCAAAAACTTAATAAATCTCTGTATACCTTTCTCAGTTGTATAGATGTAACAAACATCAGCAGAAATGTCTTCAGCCCCACTTGAAAGCTTGTTTTACTTGGTATCCCTAACACAAAGAACATTATGAATGGAGCTGATTTTAAAATTACTTTAAAAATGGATAATCTTCTGTCTGATAGCTTACAAAGTAAATCTATTTACCCAGGTAGAACGCATTAAATGCTAGTTTCTTATCCAGTTTTTTTCAGGAAACAGACACCACGTTAATTGCATACCTGAATTTACGCAGCAAGTGTGGGGCATGAGGTTTTTGTCTTGGCTTCTTTTTTCTTTTTTCTTTTCTTTTTTAATCTAATTCAAAAGCTAAAGGTTTGGGAACCTTTAGCTTTGGGAAAGGTTGTCTCGAATTTAGTATGGCGCAGAGAAAAAACTCTGTCTTGGAGAAGGTCACCTGTGAGGAACTTAACAGCGTTTTTGCACTGACACTAGAAGAGGATTTGCAGTGTCACGGCAGGAGTGCATTCATACCCAAAAGCCGGCAGGGAGGAGGATGGAAAGGCATGGAGTGTGATTGAACCGCATACATTTTCTCCTGAATACAGAACACTCATCAACACCTGACAGTATCAGGACATGCAATAATTACTGCTTCCATGCCATACCAATTCTGTGTGCTCGCTTAAGTCAGACAAATTGTTTAATTACACAGTGTTATCAATGAACAATGACCACTCTAACAGGTCCTCCTATGTAAAAAGGAGGCTGACCTGAGTGGGCAGAAAGGACTCAAAACATCTTTCACAAACCAAAAATGCTCACTCAAACAATCCACTGGGTCAAGTATTATCCCCTTTTTTAGCCATCTTAGACAAATTTTGCAATCCATTCAACAAATAGTTTCTTTAGTAATAGGTATGCAAGTCTAACTACTTAACTTGCCCTGAAATACTAACGCATGACTTAATAGAAAAAAAAAAACCCAAGAAAAAACAACCCAACCGAGAGGGTATTGGAGTTGACATCCTAATCACCGGAGTCTTTAGCTAGAGGCAATTGAAATAAGCAAGAGCTCTGTCACAGTGGAGCAAGCCTAAGAAGGGAAGGGCACTAAAAACGTCAGTAGCATTTCCAGCTGTTTAATTCCTTTCTTATTGTTTGCCAAAGACTTGCTACTGGAGCCCAACTGCAATTGTAAGTATGATCAGAATGCGCTGAACACAATCACTGAAGAAAATGTAGCGTGAAAGGGATGTTTCTGAAAACGTTTGCCATGTGGAATATGGCTTATAGCAAAACTCTGTTCTAAGCAATTCGCCTCTTCCATAAGTAAACACATATTTTTATTTCCACAGGCTTTTTTTATGCAAATATATACGGTATTTCTAATACCGTACAGTTGATGGTATCACAAAGATTAGAAAAACTCTAAAAGCCTTTCCTCCAGCGATTCACCCTTGTGATGAGATGTGACAGACTATCTTTCACTGTGAATTATTTGAAGAATCAAGTATTGGCATTAGCATGAATCTAGCAATACTTTATCCAGCCCTGCACCCAACACTAATCAGAAGGGTTTCTGACAGGTTTTATGGGACTACATGTTCCTGATTTTATTACAAGCTCTAAAAAGCCCAACTTATAAAATTTAGACAGACATATTTCCAGTTCTCAAGGCTTCTTTTCTAGAAAGACAAGACTTTGTTTTTTAAACCCTGCAGTATTTATGCCTGAATATTTCAATTTTTGTCAAGCACAGTCAGGTAAGCATCAGGAAGAAAACAGCAGAGGAGAACAAAGATACCACTGAAAAGTACTACCACTACGCCAGAGGCAGGAGAAGCTTTCAGCCCCGCACGCCGACTGCTCACCTGAGGGTGTACAAGATCTTGCCGTCGTTCCATATGCGGAGGAGCTGGTTGGGGGTGGTGATCCAGTGAGCCTCCGCCGTCTTCGAGTTACGAAATATCGTGTCTGGGATCCAGATTAAGCCAACCATGTTGCTGTTCAGAGTCAGTATTTTCATGGTGCTGTTGAAGCGAAGACGGCTGTCTGTCCACGTCTGGGCAAAAAATATATCAATTTGATATTCCTGCAATGAAAGCATGATATGCAAATTGAAATCAGTTCCACACTTCCCACTACTATTTGGTCTTTGATGAGGTCCATCTTGGTGTAGAGCAGCATGATAGGTTCAGGTCAATGGAGAATGTTTCCTTTTGTAACTGCCTGAGGAAATACTTTTTTTCCTTCCTTTTTTTTCTTTTTTTTTTTTTTTTTTTTTCCCTCTAGCTACTTTGGAAAGCGGGCCAAACAACTCACTTGCCTTGGTCCTGTGCCATAACAATTTCTGCACTAGCACGTTTTTTTCCACTGCCTCTGAACAGTCACAGCTACAAGATACAATTTGCAGAGACTTCATTGTCGCAGAGCAGACTGACAGAAGAGGTGTGAAAGACAAACAAGAGCAACACACATAAGGTGGAGAATGGTGAATTCCCCTGCTTATGGCAATGCCTTTTGAGCAGGGGGAGGGGTGTAAATTCAATAAATTAATTGCTCTGTTTGTTACCAATTGTTCAGCCACCCGGTTTCAGGTCACACTACAGCAGCATTGAAAAAGCGTGTTCGTGCTTCTTTACAGGTGCCTCAGGTACCCCAAAGCTAAGAGCAGAGCGGTCACTAGCTTACTGCCCTGATGAGGCTAATATCGTAATTTACGTGAATCTCATCCTTTCTTTCACTCCATGTTTACTGCTGTGTTTCTGTAGATAAGCAGTCATAGTAGGTACAATTGCAGAAACATAGACAAACAGACAAAACGATATAGGTCAACATATAAACACACTGATTTATGCATCTAATACCCCATAGAAGAAACTGTGCAAACCCCACTATTTGAACTGTGAATTCCAGCCACTGGAGGCTGGGAAAGGTCACGTTTGCATATGCTGATGTTCCTCTCCCTCTTTCCAGACTGCTCTACCTGTGGACCCTGTGGAAACGGCCATCTGACCATGTCGTGAAAGACCCTCTCAGCATTTCAGGGCTGGCCACATCTGTGACAGGGACACTGTTTGCTGATGTGACACAAAGCATATGACCTACAACGCAGGCTAATACAGGGGCTGGGGATAATCCAGAGGACACCATCTCGTTACATCCCCTGGTAGATGCACTCTTGGTATATCTGAACAAAGGAGAATTAAGGCTGTGCTGAAAACCTGGTACATGTTTGCCTTTGACCGCTCTGAACTTCTTTTTATTGCATTTTTGTTTCTCTATTCCTAAATTTTAAAAGGGAATGAGTAAAAAGAAATTATATTATACAATCAGCATGGTATATTTTTTTTATTTATAGATAGTTAGAAGAGCTTGTATTCTGAACTGAAGATGGTGTTTTTGCTAAGAGGCATCTGGTTCTCCGGTGTTATTACCTTTTTGGCAGGTCATCCTTCCAAAGCTGATGTTATAACACCAGGAAACCTAATTCACTGACACTCTAAACCTAGTCCAAAACACACTCTGGGACTTTCATCTCTAGATGGTAAATGATCAATAGGTGCATAAGTGGTGCTTGCATGCATCCAAATACCAGGTAATAGATCACCTTAGGAATTAAAGCCTAGCCACCAAAGGCATTAAGGACCATTTTTCTTCATAGCCCATCTCACTACCGTTTTTCATCGTATTATTAGCTTTATTTTCTCAGAGAAGCTGACAGATTTGAATCTGAAGAGACTTTTCTTTCATCTTGATGAGCACAAAGCTGCACATCTCCACACGCTTAAAGGATGCAATGTAATGTGCACAGTGCACCCTTATTGCTACCTAGCTCTAAGTATTCACCTTAATTCACCAGGTTTAAGATGGCGGAGTGCTGATCTTGTTTCTTTGCACTCAACGCTGGATCATTTTAGTCCTTGAAAGTCCGGTGACAAGAATTTGGCACATTCAGCTTCTATAGAGAAGAATATGCCAGACATGTCTATAGGTTTCTCCAAATGCTGAGTGAGTAGAGTTGCTTTTTTTAGCTCACATGTGAGAACCAGTATTTATAGAATCAAAGACCATTTGTATACAGCTGGCTAATGACAGTGCTGTCTTTTTACAGGACAAATTTTTGCCTGATATTCATATTTGCTTTATTTTGACTAAATTTAGGAGGAGACATAATTCCCTTCTAGTAGATCGTACATATTTACTTTTATTTAGGATTTTAGTATTTAGGATATTTAGGATTTCTACCCCACCAAAGGAAAGAAAGCACTTGAGCACTGCAATACAGCATCCTGAGAAGGCACTGCAGCTAGATCTGAGCAAAGTGGGCACCAGAAGGAGCACAGATCTATCATTGTGGTTTCCATCCTGACAAACTACTCTGGCTGAGAAACAGATTACGTTAGCCTAGAAGCAGGGCCATGCTAACACCATTGTCCAACTCCTATTTTGCATGTCCTTTATTTAATACTGCAACTAGAACATGCCCGCAATGATCATCATTCAAAATATCTCTGTAATGGGCCACCGCAACTCCATTCACCTAAGTGGTTCACAGATCTTCTCAGTTATTTAGTTCTTTAAGAAATGCATTTTTTTCTTTGTAAACTTTGGTCATAAAAAGCAAAGCAACATTTTTAAAAGTCAAGCAAAGTTGTTTGAAATTAGTTGCATTGACTTTTTCAACACTTTACCCCTATTTTTTTTATTTAAAGAATTTACAATGTTCAGTCAGAATGTACAAACTCCAAAACAAAATTTTCCAAGTATAAATAAATGCACATTTCCATTTAATATCTGAATTACAATTTCACACTTTTTATTCTCTCCATTAATCCTTTTTAGAAGTAAATATTAGATTAGTACATCCTTTACATTAATCTTTGTAATTGCTTCAGCCTTCAACCAAGCAGATAATGGGGTATGATATGCATGTATCCACTCTACTAGGAAGGGACAGAGGTTACTTTTGAAACTGGTACTCAGTTCTTCGCTTCTAATGGAGCTAAGCCTATGCCCACTTCAGGAAAATTGCCTCTATCTTCACTGACAACAAATACTCAGTTCCCAGTGAAGTCAACAGCTTCCATATACTGCTTTGCACACAGCTGGTACAGTGACCTCCAACACACACAGCATTCAACAAGAAACTGCCAGAAAAAAGGTTTCTATGTTGGTCTCAGATACAGGTCAATATAATATAGTAATATAAGAAAGGAATGCTTTTCAGTTGCTACCTGCCATTTAGATGAATGCCTATGTTCAAAGACCTTTATGAAATGTAATGGTTGCACTTAGAGAGTTCAGGCAGGACATCAGGTTTCAGCAAAATGATGCCTCAGATGAATCATCTACAACTGTAATGCTATTCTTTGTGTTCTGTTCTACCACTGTACCAGAGATGTTGCTAATATCCTTCTGATTCTTTCTTTTCCTGTTTTTAATTTTTGGCAGCAACCATTGATTACTATAATGAACACAGGAAGAAATAAAAACCAGGCAAATATCAATAAGGTTTCTCCCCAGCGGCAGAAAGGTGAAACTATGTTCTCTATGAAATGATGCCAAGGTTATGTACAGTAAAGTGTTCTGTCACTAAGTTTTCCTGTCTAACAGGCACCTAATTTGCCCTGCTACCACAAGAGGCTTAAGATTTTTCCTATTTATACCACACATTCACACTGCACCTGGATGCATTAACTGAAGCTACACTCCAGAGCAGCCACACTTCTGAAAACACATTCTCCTTGAGAAGAAGTAAGAGACAACTGTACAGGGAAAACCAGGTCTGCATGTTAACATGAAGGGAAATTCTAGGGAAATTGTGTTTCCTTTCATATATCACATATTTGTGAGATAATATAAAAATTCTCTGATGCAAAATTCAGTTATAAACTTGAAGGGATTGACAGAAGATAATTTATTATCAATTTTAGTAGATTTCATCATGTTTGGCTTTAAAAGTAAATTCATAAAGCATGTTACTTGTATAAACTAAATTCCCCACACTTAAAAACTTAATTGAAATGGAATCTGTTCGAGGATTCCACAATCTGTCCAAACCTGATTACATAAGGAAAATGGGGGTTTTTTAATAAACAATTTTAAGAAACTGAAAGAGCAAGAAAATGAAACTAGAATATGAGAATGTTTCCCAGTCGAAGAATCCTGACATATACAAGTACTTAGCTGAATCTCTAACTGCATAACATCAGGCCTTTTAAAAAAAAATTAAATTGTCAATGGTTTTTACTGTTTCTGGAAAGACTAATGCTTTTCATTAAAATTAAATCAGTTTATTTGTATTTTGTTTGATCAAATAAAAATATACCTCTGAGTGAAATGTCTTTGTTTTCTTTTCTTTCCCCCATGATGACAAGCTTATGACCAAAGAATTTGTCATCAGTTCTTTTTTGCAGCTTCCCTTAAATGAATGTATTATCTTATACTTTTCATCATGTAAAAAGCCAGTTTGTCCGAATTGCAAGACTTATTAAGAAACACTCAGTACAATCTGAAAGTAATAAGTAACATTCTGTCACTGAAAACCTCTCTATCAGCTCCAACAAGGTCATCTTTGAAAATGGGATTTTAAAATCGGCGCTTGACAATGCTTACTTAACTTCCAAAGTAACTTCTAAAACAAAGAAAACAGATTCTGGTCTTTTTACCTGTGCAGTATGCAAGTAATTGTCTCATGGATAACATTTCTTCCCATTCATATTTGATAAGCTCTCCTTTAAATCTGAAACTTTTGCTGAGAAAAATAACTGAATGAGATGAGGAAAAGTGGCTGATTTTTTTTCTAAACCAAATGATGATTTAATTAGACGTTATTTTTCTGGTTTACGGTTATGTACAGAGCAACAAGCTAGAGACGATTGCTTCTTCTTTCTTACTTTCTATTGATTTCTGGAC